>JARFJB010000187.1:1072500-1282500 GCA_036346205.1 Vesta saturnalis
AGTGTGAGTGAGAGTGTGAATGTGAGTGTGAGTGTGAGTGTGTGTGTGAGTGTGTGTGTGAGTGTGTGTGTGAGTGTGTGTGTGAGTGTGTGTGTGAGTGTGAGCGTGAGTGTGGGTGTGAGTGTGAGTCTAAGTGAGAGTGTGAATGTGAGTGTAAGTGTGAGTGTGAGTGTGAGCGTGAGTGTGAGTGTGAATGTGGGTGTGAGTGTGAGTGTGAGTGTGAGTGTGTCTGTGAGTGAGTGTGAGTGTGAGTGTCAGTGTGAATGTGGGCGTGAGTGTGAGTGTGACTGCGAGTGAGTGTGAGTGTGTGTGAGTGTGAGTGTGATTGTGAGTGTGAGTGTGAGTGTGAGTGTGAGTGTGATTGTGAGTGTGAGTGTGTGTGAGTGGGAGTGTGAGTGTGAGTGTAAGTGTGAGGTTAGTGTAAGTATGAGCGTGAGTGTGAGTGAGTGTGAGTGTGAATGTCTGTGTCTGTGTGTTCGTGCGTGCGTGCACAGGCGCGTGCTTGCGTGCGTACGTGTGTGTGCGTGCGTGCGCATGTGTGATTGTATGTAGCCACGTTACCTTAGAAAATACGTAACCAATTTTAACCTTTTTACATTTAAAGTTATTTTTGAATGTCATAGTTCTTTGAAATTTTGTTTTTGATTGGTTTACAAATAAAGATACTTTATATAGGGTCCTAAAGCATATTGTATCAATATATCGGATACGATTAACTTTACCAAAAACAAAGAAACTTGATTAAAGACAATGAAGTTTTAGGATAAGGTTTCTTATTGAAAGTTTCTGGTTGGGTATTAGGTAAACGCTGAAAACTCAAAAGAGTAGGTAAACATTAGTACGTAAGTACTATCTAATGCCTCCTTCAGGGCTACTACAATTAGCTTAATAAGAATGCCGGAAGCTTGGCAAGTAAGTAAAGCGTAGTCTTTATTTAAATCCCCGTAGTCGTAATCCCCCTGAGAATTGTGAAATCCTATATATATATATATATATATATATATATATATATATATATATATATATATATATATATATATATATATATACACGGTGTTTATTAATTGGTGTTAAAGTTTCAGGTAGCGTTATAGTTCAGGCAAAGCTGAGAAACCCTATAACAAAATTATTGCTAGGCGGTGCGACATTTCTTCTAACGAGCCATCTAAAATTCGAAATTTGACCGACTTCATTAGCTTTTATCTGAGAAAGTACCCGATGAAAGATTCATTTTCAAACAAAATATTGATGTTGATTTTTTTTGCAATTTTTTGGTGGCATTCCGCTCCTTCTAAAACATCAGATTAAGATTTTAAGAGATGCAGAATTTAAGAAAAATACGCTAGGCAACTAGGCCAATTTTGTGGTGACGTTTGTATACATTAGTGTGACAGGCATTTTTTGCACCCATTGCGTCGTTCGACTTCATAAGTCACTGGTGATCATGTACTTATTCAACGAGTACGCATATATGTACATGGTGTACGGGCTCTGTGACGGGAACTCAGTATGACGTTCACGAGGCTGGATCGTCGTGTTCGTGAGAAGGGACAGTTCACCCCGAAGCATACTGAGCCGGAGCGGATAGGCGACGACGAACCGTATAGGTAGAAGAACGGATTTTAGATGCAGTTTATGAGGATCCAACGGTTAGTACAAGTAAAGTCTCGTCAACGTTGGAAATACCGAGCAATCGTACAGTGCACGACGTTCTGAAAGAGAATCTTCTACACCCCTACAAGATTCGAAAAGTGCAATCGTTATACGAGGGCGATGAAGAGAATCGGATGGAGTTTTGCAATATCATGAGGAATTTGTTGATGAATGACGATGGTGTGTTGAAAAAGATTCTATGGAGCGACGTGTGCATATTTACCAGAGACGGTACCATTAATTCGCACACGATGAGAATTCTCACGCTGTCAAGGAGTTTGTACATCAGAGAAGATTTAGCGTTAACGTATGGATGGGAATGGTAAACCAAACCATCACTGGAGCCATATTTATCCCGCCTCGACTGAATGCGCAAGTTTACTTGAGCATGTTGGAAGAAAAGGTAGACGATTTACCGTTAGCATTGAGAAGGAATTTAATTTACATGCACGATGGCGCTCCTGCTCATAATTCTCGAGTCGTGAGGGAATGGCTTGACGAACATTTTCCTCAAAGATGGATTGTCTAATTGCCTAGCCAGCGAGGTCTCCCGACCTGAATCCTTTAGATTTTTTACTGGAAGAACTCAACAACGAAGGACATACCTTTGGCCTACGCAGGTCAACTTAGTAGAAGGGAACCGTGTAAATACAATTAGGAAAAGTATGCTTACCGCCTTAAATGTAACGTTTAAGAGGTCACAAAGAGTCAATCCTCAAAAAACTACAATAGCACATTCACGCGCAAAAGGGGAAATGGAGACCTTGGTCCTCTTCTTTGTGGCGGAAAACTTATTTACTTGTCGGTGAAAGTAAAATATTTGAGAGTCGTTATCGAATCCAAGCTTAAAAAGAACCAACACATAGATAGTCACCAAAAAAGCGGAATAAGCAAAGGAGGGACTTCACAGGATTCAAAACTTGCAGAACAAGAAAGCTTAATTGAGAGCGTTGGGGGTTCTCGGAATGGGAGAGGACCACATGACACCAAGAAACTTAAAAACCAGACTCTTCCAGATAACCATTGCCAATTGAGAAGAGACGTATACTCAAAGCCGGGAACTTCCAGAGGCAGCCTGGTTTGGTAAGCTGACGGGTTAAAAACCCAGTCAGGGGCAGGATAGAACATATGACTGTTAAAGTACACCTTGAAAGGATACGAAAATTAACAGGAGTCGTCGCCTGCAGATTCTCCAGTGAAGAACCTGGAACTGCGTAAGAAAAGACTGCATTTTTGGATATCCATAAATGGACCCGAAGATTTACAGTGAACGACCTGCGTGATAAGCTACAGGGACACAACAATACAGACTGGGTTTGAGACCAACCAGTTAGAACACAGTAAGCCTGTAGTGATCAACTGTGCTGGTAGCGTAGTGGTGACACAACCTGCTTAGCATTCGGGAGGTAATGGGTTCGATTCCCGTTACTGTCTACCTTGAATGAGGTTTTTTCAGGGGGGTTTCCTCATACACATGTAGCGGCATGGTCACTGCATATATGCACACCATGTGCGGCTACTTAGGCGAATGCTGGGGTAGTATTTCCCCCTCAGAACCCTAACTCCGTGCCTTCCGATCCTATCCTGACCACACCCATCCTTAATCCCACCATTCATGTATACATAATGTATATATGTATGCTGGGAATCCGTGATTGTGACTGAAGGAGCTAGGAAAGCTCGAGCAGCCCTCCCTCCCCTTTCGGGAGGGAATGAAATACGTGGTCTTTTCCTTTTCCTTAGTGATCAATGAATACATCGATAAATGTGTTAGGCAAGCATGTACTAATACAAATTGTGTAATGGTTGGTGGCGTAAATGTACGAGTTCTGGTGTATGCAGATTACACAATCCTATTAAGTGACGATGCGGATGACATACAACTGCTCTGAGGACGTTTGATACAGCCTGTGAGAGCATGGACCTAAAGGTAAACGTGACCAAAACTAAGATTGTGGTGTTCAATCGGGAAGGTGGAAACGAGAGTAGAGTATTTACTCTGCAAGATGAAGTTGTGGAACAAGTGGACGGGTTGGTATACCAGGGTAGAATGTTTACTGCAGATGGTATAATGGATGGCGAGATTGGACGAAGGGTCAAAGTTAGAAAGTGGACGATAACGAGAAACGAAAGCATGAGTATAGCTGCGAAACGAGCAATCTATAAAGGCGTGTTTGCCCCGTCAGTAGTGTATGGAAGTGAGCATGAGTATGTTAAAAAAAGCACGAAAGAAAAATAAATGCCGTGGGTATGAGATTCCTGAGAAGCGCATGTGGTAAAATGAGAAGGGGTAAGATAAAAGATTAGTGTGCACTGACGGAGAGTAGCGAGGAAAAGACGATGATGGATAGATATAAAAGTAATACATTACGTTGGTTTGGTTACATTGAGAGAATGGACAACGCAAGGTTAACTAAGTAAATATTGAGGTTAGAGGTAAGTTCGGGCTGGTAGGTCGCGTAAAACTTGGATGAATGTAGTTGAATGTATGATAAAAGAGAGAAAGATAATCAGTTTTAAAAATAAAAGGACACGTCAGATACAATGTATGAGTTTTGCGGAAGCTAGAGAGGTATGCATGGAGAACGATTGTGAATGGAAAATAAATAAGAGGTAGGGATTGTTTTGCCTACCCCGCAACGGATTGCCGTGAAGGTTAATAGTTAACAGTTAATAAACAAACAGTTTACCTCGAATAGGATTACACTTATACACTTTATACACGCCGAAAGTATGGACAAATGAAACCATAAGAAATTCGCCACATCTGATTTTTTTAGATCAATGATGAAAAAATTGTCAACTCCCTCTCAAATTTGTAAGAACAAAAAGAAAACAGCATCACGTATTTGGAGATTAATACAAAACATATGTCACATTCTTTAGAAATTCAGTTAAGCTCCATTTCATATTCTTCACTTTAGACTGCTGAAATTTAGAAACTGATGCTACTCAAATGTAACATACTTTTTTTCTGAAATTATCAAGGAAGGTGGTGTAAAGCAGTGAACTTTAAATATTTGTAAAAATAAGGAATATCTTCTAAAGATTGTTTAATACATTTTTATAAACGAATAGGTTTTCGAGAACTCGTCCCTAATTGTGAAGCGTGTATTGTATTAGAACAAAAACTAGAAAATGCCAGTTCGCTAAAGGTGTTAATAGAAGACCAAGACTACACAAATTGCCTTCCAGTTGAAAACAACTTATGATTACGAGTTGCGGTAAAAAATGAACTACTAAGTACTACACCTTTTCTTGTGTAAACTTACATACAATGAACTTCTCGATCCAATTATTACACTCGTTAGTAGCTCCAAATATACTTTAACCAGCAATTTAAATTAAGAACTTATAATTTTCGTTTGAAAAATTATATACGTATGTATACAATTATTATGAACTATGCCTACAATAATCAATATAATTGGTAGTGACAAAGACTTGTTTAAGCATTGCCCGAGGTATATTTGTACAAGTTAAGTACATTCCAAATACTTTTATATTAAGTAATTCATAGGAAAATATTTAGTCATATTAGACTTGATAGAGCGTTTTCTTTTTAGCAAGAAGATTGTGTTACGTAACTTTTTTGCAACAGAAGCAATTTGAGTGTGATCAAAAAAGTTCACACTTTTGATAATTTTACTAACATCAACGTATGTTGTCGTATAAAAAATGTTGCATATTTTTACATATTTATTTAAGTAATTACCAGAATTTTGGTATTAGTGGAAGGTGAAATGAGATTACATTCAGATATTAAACGTTCTAAAATACGACGTATAGGTTAATTTGAACAGAAAGGTCCATTTCTAAATGGTAACGAAGCTAACATTTTGCAAAACAAAAATAATAGTCTAGGTAAAGTGTAAACGTCTACCTGATTATAACTACATTATGTTAGTAATGGTGACAAGGATCTATTGCATGCAAATATGGAAAAAACTCAAACCAGTTTATGAGCATTTTGCGGATTAAACTGTATGAAACATTAAAAATATATAATAAAAAATGAAAAATTAAAAGAAATGAAATAATTTTAATAACATTTTATTAGGATAACTATGCGACATTTTTTATAAGACGCTCATTACAAAAATGGGCAACATTATAAGCACAAAAACAATAATCTATGTCAAACAGACGGTTAAAACTTCATGACAGACAGAGGTTAATAGACACCTACATGCTAACTTAAATTAAAAGAAATGAAATAATTTTAATTTCAATATTTTGAGGATAATTGTGCATCATTTTTTTTACACGTTCATAACGAAAACAGGCAACATTGTAAAAAGAAAAACAGTAATCCAGGTCAGAATGGCGTTTAAACCTTCATGATACATACATACATAGAGATTCATAGACATAAATACATGTAAACGTAAAAAAAATTTCAAAGCCGATTCTATAAAAATATCAATAATACAGCTTCAGCGTTTTCAATCATATTTAATTTTTACATTTATCACGTTCTACATTAAAAAACTTTGTAAAGAAAACGTATGTAAAACTAAATTTTCTTTAAAAAATACCTATACACCTTTTCTTATAAAATTAATCGTTATTCACTTAAATTCTACCTTAGAAATTTTTCGCCGCTAAATTACGCGTTATATCAAAAAATTATGTAGAATATAATTAATCGATATGTTTAAGGTCTATATCCAGGTACGTACGCACGCACGCACGCACGCACGCACGCACGCACGCACGCACGCACGCACGCACGCGCACACGCACGCACGCACTCACGCACGCGCACATGCGAGCGCGCAGACACGCGCCCACGCGCGCACGCGCACGCGCATCTGCACCCGCACGTGCACCCGCATACGCATACGCACACGCACACGCACACGCACACGCACACGCACACGCACACGCACACGCACACGCACACGCACACGCACACGCACACGCACACGCACACGCACACGCACACGCACACGCACACGCACACCCACACGCACTCGCACACGCACACGCACACGCACACGCACACATTTGGTTTTGTTTCAAGATCATTTATAAGCGAATTTATAACAGATCTGATAAAGAATGAGTTAGCAAATAAGGCTGCTCTTGCTTTGTAGGTGAATTTAATATAGGAGGCATTTGTATCCCATGCTAGCCGGGGAGATACCCTGTGCTCCTTAATATTGGGTCTCCAATTTTCTGAACTCGGTAAGGGCTGCCAGTCACGATTTTTCTTATCTTTAATCTATTCTCATCATATTCGTCCTCACGGTCTTCATATCGTGTTGAGTCCAAAGTTAAAAAAAAAGATGCAGTAGTTTTTAGAGTAATAGATGCTGAAATGTATAATCCCGCCGGATGTCCGAGCGGGCAGGGTCCAAGCGACCTCCGTCACCGAAAGTACTCACTTTCCGATCCATTATTGCAACATTCGCGTTATCAAGTCTAATCTTAATGTTATTCATCAACTTCTTGAAAAATTACAACTTGAGATGTTGTTTCTATCTTAAACGCAAGTCTCCTCTGAAGGCTCCGACTCACTCCACTTGCAATTTTCCCAAGACAACCTTCACTCTAATTTTCGGTACAAAGGGGAAGTGGGTGCCTATCTCAAGGACAATATCGCTTGCAAAAGTATTTTTTCTTTGGAGAATACAAATTCTAAGTGCTATGGTTTAAACATTCTGACCCTAAATTTGTGAAATTCTACTGTTGCATTTGTAGGTCTCCTAATAGCAGTAACTTTCAAGACTTGTTCGATTATTTTAGTTTGAAAGTTACCTACTCTCTGTCCCAGTTTCCATCTTAGGATGTCTTAATTTTGGGAGACTTCATTGTTCATAACTTTAATTGGTTCTAATATTCATCTACTACTAATCCTGCTGTTCATAATGCAGAAACATTTGCTACTATATGTGATCTCACGCAAATTATTTCTGAACCCACAAGAATCCCTGATAACCATAACCATCCTCCACATCCTTTAGACGTCCTTCTTACATCAAACTAACTGTCTATAAAACTTCAGTTTTTGTACCACTAGGTCTATCTGACTCTGGTCTAATGGAAATAACATTTAGTGTCCCTAATTCCTCTGTTGTTGGCAACACTAATAAAACCTTTTTGTTGCCTTAATGGAGTGATTTAAGGGATTTCTTTGCAATCTTTCCATGGCGTTAATATTGTTTTATATCGTCCTCATCTCCTGACATTGCCCTTTTAGTATCTGAAGTCATCCTCAACGGTATAAAGTTATACATTCCCAGAAAACAAAATCGTATAGGTAATTCTCTTGCTTAACGCTGGTTCATTAAGGCTTGTGCTGATGTAATATATTTCGAACATTCATTTCATACTAAAATTATAAACGGTCGAGAGTCATATGAAAGACGTCGATGCCTTAAATACCAACAAAAGTGTTATTATTAAAGCAAAAACGTTGTTTGAACACCCAAAATGCAATGAACTAGGTACATCTCTTTTGAGCAGTCGTAAATTTTGGTCTTTATCTAATGCCATCTGTAAAAACTTTGGTACATCTTAATTTCCTACTATGACATCCTTTGTCATATTTGTAGTTGCTGTTTTTGTAGACAAGGCCAATCTTTTTGTGTATTTATGTTCATCAAACTCGTGTCCAAATGATTCTAGAAAAGATGTGCCCAGATGGTATTCCAGATGTTATCTTAAAGAAATGCTCCCCCGAGCTAGTACCAGTCCTATCTAAGCTCCATTGGATTTCTATATTTTCTGGGGAATTTCCCTCATCATAGAAGTTTAACCTACTCTCAAAGATATGAGACCAATCTCTCCAAGTGACGAGCACTTGATAACACTTCCATTTTGTCTAAAATCATGAAAAAGACATTAATCAGCAACAGCTCTTTTTTCTTGAAACTAACAAACCCCTTAGTAATCACCTATATGGTGTTAAGCGAAATTGTTCAACAGGTGATGTTATTTCATATGTGATCCAAGTTTGCAACAATCCGGTGAAACAGTAGTAGTCGCTTTAAACACCTCAAAATCATTTGACCATGTTTGGCATAAACTACTTGCGAAACCCCCTTATGTGAATTGAATGATACGCTCATCAACTGGGTTTATAGTTTCTTTGACGAAAGACGAATACTTGTCGTAGTTTTTTTAAAAAGAAGTTGGTATAAGCGCAAGCGTGCCACATGGAGTAGCTACAGCGCCTATACTTTTTTTGCTATTCACAAATGATCTCAATTCGTCAACGACTAACCCGGTTCATCGTTTTGATGACGACAGCACTCTTCATTGTAGTTGTAGTTGTAGCTCATCAATTGGGTTTCTAGTTTCCTTGACGAAAGACGAATACGTGTGGTATTTTTTTAAAGTTGGCGTAAACGTGGGCGTGCCATAAGAATAAGTTGTAGCGCCCATACCTTTTTTGCGATTCATAAATGATCTCATTTCCTCAACGACTAACCCGGTTCATTGCTTTGTGACGACAGCACTTTTCATTGTATTTCATATCAGTCTACTCTTAATAATCATCCACATTCTATCTCAAATCAATACGTAGAGCTTATAACCGTAACTCAAATTTTAAATACGCGAGACTTTTAATTAAATGGGCAGGTACTAATTTCCTGAACGACCAGGTTCAACAGTGCTATGAGAGGAGCGATACGTGTTTGCCGCTATGCTCCTAGATTGCAGTCGGAGACGGCGTGTGGTCCTTTTCTATAAGAAAAATTTGTAACGATGTTAAAATCGGGGCGCCACTCACTCAATACTAACTCGCCCGCACTTGAGCAAACAAGTGCTGAAGGTGTATGCTGAGACGATCTCAATAGCCGTTCTTACCTGGCGTCAACCGGCAACCGATTGCGCTCTTATTAAAATTTTAAATACTTAAAGAAATAATTAAACAGACACTTAATATATCAACGCAGAGGCTTTATTTGCAAACGCACACACACTAAAATACCTTTTTACATTGTGGCCTGAAAGGCCCTCCACAAATTTCCAAAAACCAATTGAATTTACAATAAACTAACTATTCCATTAAAATCCAGTCTACTCTTTTTTCTTAAAAAATAATTTACAAATGCACACAAAGGTAACTTAGTTATATTGCTCTTATCGGCAGCCTTGTACGTACAACTCGACTCGGTACCTAAAATTTATGCTGTCTGCAAACTCTCGCTCTTATTTACTCTACTTCAATCAATCCTGCTAAACTTGCGATATCCTGATTAAATAATAAAAATTTAGCAACACTGCTTTTAAATTTTAGCTACAATTTCCTGTCACATACAATAGTTATACTAAACGCTGAAAAGTATTGGGAGCATTCGTTAAACCGATAGGTAAGCGCTTGAATTGATAAAGTGCGCGACCGGGTATGGTAAAGCGGCATATTCCCGAGCAGATTGCTTTACGGCAACTTGCCAATAGGACGAACGGATGTCAAGGAAACTCAAATATTTAACATCGCGCAGACAATCTAGAATTTCGGAAATATAAGGAATCTAATACGCGTCTTTCTTTGTGATCTGATTTAATTTTCGATAGTCGACTCAAAAGCGATAAGTACCGTCACGTTTTGGTACTAACAAAATTGGACTACTCCATGATGAGGTAGATGGTTCGATAACGTCTTGGTCTAACATTTTTTGCAATTCGGGGTCAATAATAACTTGTTTTGCCTGAGAAACAGGATGGTAGTGTTGTGTTATCGATTCCGAATCCGAAATAATGTCACGTTCAACAACGGAAGCGAAACCAAACTTATCACCCATTAGAACAAATTTCGAGTCTAATGAGTTTTCAATAGTCGATACTGATCATCCGTAAGGTGAGATTTGTTTTCAATAGCGTCAATACAAGAAACAGTAACATATTCGGTAAAATTCCATAGATCTCCAAAAATCTAACCCTAAAATTAAAGGAACGGATAACTCCGGCATCACCAAAATCTTTAGTAAAATACAACCGTTAGCCACAGTAATTATAGGCATATGCTATGGTCTAGTTCGAGACCTAAGTTTTTAAAAAAATTCCAACCTTGGGGCCCAACTACAGTTCGTAAAGCTCCGGAATATAGAAGTCCGTAAATACTACAACCTAAGACACCAACACAAAGATAAGAACGCTGATCGCCCTCAGCATGAGCTAAAACGAAATCAATTAAAATAGGTTTTGCCCGAGTTTTTCATCGGAAGCGGTAGAACTATTCATTTCGGTAGTCGAGATTTGTGACGAATCAGGGGCAACAGCTCGACTTAACGGTTGGCCCGTCGGCCGTTTCCCGACCAAGAACACTTGACGAGGCTCAGGACATTGAGAATACAAATGCCCTACTTTATGACAATTCCAACAGGCATTACCAACAGATGCTATAGACGAAGGTATGGTACGCGACGTAGAAGGTTCGATATCAACAGAGGGAGAACAATCAACAGCAGAAGAACGAGTGAACTTTTTCTCTAACTGATAAGCTAAATCAGGTTCCAATAGTAGGTGTCCCCTAAGTGGAGGTTTATAGGCTCCAACAGAAACCTTAGTGCCTTACAACTTACGGCATAAATCTATCAAAGCGAGAGAAGTATCGATATCTATTAAGCAGAAACGTTCTTGATAAAAGGGTAAGATACGAGATTTTAAAACTTTAAGGAGTAACTGATCAGGGACTGGAATAGGCATGCGATCAAAGGAGGTGTTCATCATCGCGACATAAATACCTATAGATTCATCCGGAGCTTGTGTTCGTTTGAGAATTTGCTCCCACAACAAGTCACCCATATAAGAAGGTAGATATTCTTCTTATACCACAGCAAAGCTTCGCTCTCAAATAATTCAATAGCCTAATCAAACGATTGAGCTTTACTAATACTTCTCGACTTGCATAAATCTTCCACACGTTCGAGGAAAGCACATATACTTAAACCATCTTTCACACATCCTGAAAATGTTAGACTCCATTTGTACACAGGCACCGACTTACAAAGAGTACTATCTGTGGGAGGACATATACTAGCGCTAAGAATTTGAGCTGATGTAGGAGGTAACTGAGAAAAAGATGGCGGAGATAACGCTCTTAATGGTGGATCAGAAGAAAGTTGCAATAAACCAGATATTAATTGAGACTTCTTAACTTTTGTTGGCTAAGCATCGCTAGAAATTTTATCTAATCGAGAATAGAGATGAGCAAAATTAGTTTCAAACTTTTTCGTATTAGCGGGATTAAGTTCTTCTTCTAATGACCCTTTAATTTCGGCAAGCTTTTTCTCGCACGTAGCTAATTCATACTCCAACTCATTCTTCGTCAAACGATCGACGTCTATTCTGAAAGATGTCTTGCAGAAAAGAGGAAAGGAAAACGAGAACCTAAACTAATCACAACGAAATTAAGGGCGATAATCAAAACAAAATGGCCCCTCATTGGGCGCCAAATTTTTATAACCGGTAACTCAAATTTTAAATACACGAGACTTTTAATTAAATGGGCAGGTACCAATTTCCTGAACGACCAGGTCCAACAGTGCTATGAGAGGGGCGATATGAGTTTGGCGCTATGCTCCTTTTCGATAAAGAAAATTTGTAACGATGTTAAAATCGGGGCGCCACTGACTCAATACTAACTCGCCCGCACTTGAGTGAGCAAGTGCTGAAGGTGGAAACTCAGACGATCTCAATAGCCGTTCTTTCCAGTCGTCAACCGGCAACTGATTGCACTCGTATTATAATTTTAAATACTTAAACAGATAATTAAACAGGCACTTAACATATCAACATAGAGACTTTATTTGCAAACGCACACACATCAAAATATCTTTTTACATTGTGGCCTGAAAGGCCCACCATAAATTCCAAAAACCAATTGAATTTACAATAAATTAACTACTCCGTTAAAATCCAATTTACCCCTTTTTTTCTTACAAAGTCATTTACAAATATACACAAAGGTAACTTCGTTATATTGATCTTATCGGCCGCCGTACGTACAACTCGCCTCTGTACCTAAAATTTATGTTGTTTGCAAAATCACGCTCTCATTTACTCCACTTCAATCAGTCCTGCTAAACTTGCGAGATCCTGATTAAATAACGAAAAGCTACAATTTTTTAGACAACATTGCTACAATTTCCTATGCCACATACAATAGTTATATTAAAAATGGTTGCATAGATTTTAACTGTTTTAATTTAGTTAGAATGAATTTTATTTTTTTCTTTTATTTCTAGGTTCATGCGTTTTAGTATTACAAGTTTTGCTTCATCGAGTTTTTTTTTTGCTTTAATTAACACAGAGTGAAATTTTAGTTGCTTAGTTCAGTGTAGGTATAACGTAAACAATTTTGACAGTCATAATTCCAAAGGGATAATTCCTATTTTGTAAGTTCATTCATATTGAAACGATCACTACTATATTCTTGAATTGAACCAAAACAATAATCAGACGATAACGTCAGTATTAACATGAATCACCCATTCATAATTAAAAATGTATTACTAATTGCAGCATGTAGACGACGATAGACCATTCACAAAATCAATGCACTAATTGTGCGGCACTAACCTGTATTCAACAGTTGATATGCTCCCACACAATTGGCTCGTGGTAACACTTCTTACAGAGGCACCCAAATCTCGATAGAACCATCAATGAACCGAGTGCTCGTACAATTCTTTAATTACCAATTTGTACCCAAAGAATTGTGCAAAGCGTGATCTTTATGCTAATGTATGTACAACTGTAAATTACAATAAACTCCAGAAACGTGAAACTCGGGTTACGACTTCATAAGAGAATCGTACCACAAAATCGTAAACTAAAATTGAAATTGCGACTGCAATTTAAAACCCTGCGGGAGAGATTATCAGTAACTAATCAGAGATTATACAAAAAATTACCTTCATCGAAGGGTTTCAGATATAGAAGCTGATATAGTATATTGTTAAACTTTTTAATCCCAATTGAAACTTAGATAAACTACTTCACGGTAATCTTCAAATCATTTATTGGGTGCTTTAGGCGTAATCCCTTATATAACAAAAGGTAGCTAATAATTAGTTATTTGCCCAATACACCGTGTTAACAAATTTTTTCTAGCTTTTACAAAATGGCCGACGAAAAAGATAAAGATAAAGATAAGGCTATTAAAAAATTACCACTATCACTAGATAATTTTAAATTTGCCAGATGGTGGCAATAATATTAACAGAAGACTCAGATTCCTATATGACTTTTATCCATTTACAGAAACCTGTATATTGTTAAATAAAGTTCTGATTTTTCTTATTGATTATTCTCCCGTTAGAGAACACTACTTTAAACTATTCAAAATTATGGTTTTTTTTCCAATTTATGTTTTAGTGTAAAATTAAAACGTAACAATTGGCAATTTCAATTAATAAAGACATTCAACGTATTCTTGAATGGGGAAGTAGTAATCTAGTTAAATTTAATGCTATAAATATAAGCATGAATGGTTCATATCTTAAGTTTTCAGGCTCTATTGCTGTGTTGCTCGTACAATAGGCTTTTTGTACAGATTTAAGAAGTACTTTACCTCCAAACATCTCTTTCTGTTATATGAGGCCCAAATTTGGACTCATCTAGAATATATATCTCACTTCTGGATTAGTGCTCCTACATACCCCCTTGACATACTTGATCGTATTCAAAAAGAGCCATTAGGCTCATAAAGTACCCGTCCTTAACTTCTGACATACAGTTCCTTGAACATAGAAAAATCTATTCAGTTCGTTTTTCGTATTATCTGCATTACAATGGCTATTGCGCTATTCTTTGACACCATCTTCGGCCACCTTTGCTAGGAATACTTGGTTCACTCATTTATATTATCAATATGTGGTACAAATCTCCACTCGTGCTAAACGGTTCCTGTTTTCCTCACACTTATGATATGAAAAAATTTAAGATAGGCGTTAATAGGTATCTCTTGGTAATTTAATATTTCCCTGTCCGTCCTCCTAAAGGTTCCTGAGTGCTTTGGCATGGTAA
Source organism: Vesta saturnalis (assembly GCA_036346205.1). Taxonomy (NCBI): domain Eukaryota; kingdom Metazoa; phylum Arthropoda; class Insecta; order Coleoptera; family Lampyridae; genus Vesta; species Vesta saturnalis. The sequence goes on from JARFJB010000187.1 coordinate 1,087,138, forward strand.
GCCAAAGTTAGTCTGTTCGGGATCACAATTACTAAAAAAATACCATTCCTTCATCTTTTGATAGATGGCAAAAATATGTCTTCGAGGCATGTTTTTGGCAAAGAAACAGAATGATTTGCTACTATTAGCTCAAAAAAAATGTTTCTCTTCCTTTATTTTTTTTTGTGGTTATACTTTAAAGGAATGTAGAGTCGTCTTTCAACTTTTATTCACAGATTTTAGCATGAGGTTACTGTTCAATTGGCTTAGTATATTTAGCAATGTATTAATCGAATGACTGAATAAGATTTCATCCGCAACTTTAGAAGATAATAAATGAACCCGGCAAACTAAAAGATACAGAGTTTTATTGAAATAGTTGGCTGTTCCCATTAGTGTAATAATTTCACAGGTATCTGAAAAGAATACATGGGTAATATTCATGGTAGACATACATTTAGCAAGTTTTTATTGTAGGAAATTCTCCACGCGGCGTGGAGGAAAGTATCTAAAAGGTTGGGTAATAGTTAACATCTTCATACAGACCTAACGAAAACATGAAATCGTGTCTTGATAATGACAAATGTGCTGTAAAATTTTTGCCTCCTTTCTAGATTTTGGTTCAAACAAAACAGTAGGCTTGGAGGTAGTGAAGTATAAAGTTTAAACAGCTGGTCAATACGCATATGCTGGTAATGATAATCATGGGGATCCTTTACGCATTTGCTGAGAGCTATATTTCACACGAGACATGATACTTTTATTTTCATCAATAAGTAATCATAGACGGTATGTTGGGAGAATTTAATTCAAAGGGCACGATTCGTATCTTGACTAATCTTGAGTTGCGTGGTTAGGTTTGCCACTACTCACTACACAACTAAAATAAAACAATTCCAGTTAACTAATGTTATTGCACTCTGGCCTAAAGCTAATCGTGTAAGGTAACAACTATTTAATTGCACATTGGCAAAATCAACATTTAACGTATGTTGACATTAGTGAACGAAAAAATTTTTTCAGACATTTATAAGTCGTTAAGAAATGCATTATGTTACAAAAGTTCTAACTAAAACGGAGAATCCCGGTACCAATGAGTAACAAGAACTAATTAAGTTGAATAACGTTTAGAGAATACTTTAAAAGATCCCTAAATGTGACCTTCAAATTTCACATTCGTCTACTTTTCACCGTATAATTCAATAAAACATATGCTGATCGTTATGTTGGTGCTGCAGTGGTAGACCAAAACCCATGATAGAACGAGATACCAGCAGCTCAGAGGAACTACAATATTGCCTAAAATGCTTTTATTATTATTACGAAAATCTTAAAATGATGTGGCTCCAATTTTAAGAAAATCGTACCTTATGCTGTATTCAATTTAAACCCAAATTTGTCTTTACCTGTCTCTACATCAAAATTACAATTATTGGGAATAAAATCTGTTGATTTTAGTGCTATTTTAGGTTCTTTCGTTATGTAATGGATAGTAGCCTTTTTATTTATTGTCGATGTAAGCTCGGTTTCTTGTGTCTCCGTAAAGAAGGTTGGGTAGGGCAAAGTCAGAAAACTTCATGAGATATTACTGGGCAAGCTCAACTAATATCGTTGGCAATAATTTTATTTCTCTAATAAACGCCAGACCGGTAACTTATTGAATTGGACAAATAGAATTTAACTGTGTTTAACACCACAAAAATGGACGTAATGGCTAATATAAAAAAGAAATTAAATTACGTAGGGGACCTACTACACGAATGAAGAATGGACACTACGAAAGGACAAGGCACACTTTTAATGTAAACTCGGGATCGTTGGATTTTTTGAAATTTTAGTATGTTATTTGGCATGTAAAAGTAAGTATTTTTACCACAGCGCCAAATCTGTACGTATACTTGGTGTTGGAGGAAATGTGGCAAACGATTTTATACGTGTGGAAACCACTTGTTAAATATAATTATTTTTGGTTTTTTTTAATAGAACACCCTAAATAATTTTTATTTTTTAAAAACACCTTAACTAGCTAACTTCAACGAATTATAAATACATGGTGTATAAAATAACTAGTTTATAAGCTGCAGGGCGTTAAAAATCGACAACAAAACTACTGAGAACTTTGCAAAACGTTTGATATGTCCTTACATGTAGACCATTTTGAGAAATACTCTGTAATTTTGTCCCAATAGTGATCTAAAGTTGAAAAATAGTCGATTTCCAATGCCCGGTATATCCGTTACTGGCTAGTTTAGACATCATGTAATATGGTTTTTAGAGTCGGTGTATCAAGCAGCTTTGAAAGATGTTCAAACATTCATGCATTTCAGCGTTTTTCGTAATGTGTTTAAAATAAGTGCAAAATAATTGTATTCTAGAAGTGTTTTAAACCCATTATAAATACTTTTTTTCTATAATTCAAAAGAATCACATTGGGTAATTATAGTTCATCTAATGTGCAGGAGAGTTCCCGACCCTTGCCGGGTTTTTGCTTTAATAAGCATAGGAGGAGATGCACCTTATTTAATCAATTTATTATTTATTAAAATACGTTATACCTATGGAAAGATGTAGATGTTAAAAGGCAATAGAATAATCATAAATTGGACGGGTATATTTATTACTTAAAAATGAGACAATGACTCAACTATAGATTTAACAAGATACCATTACTTGCTATAAAGAAAATACAAAAAATAGTTAATGCATACGTAAATAAATAAATCAGGTTAACAAGCGTACGTAGGGACAATGATTCCACCTACGCACAGTTTCAATGGTGTACAATATGGTGCCCCAAAGGAACCGTTTAGAAATACTATGACCTTAGTGCTATTCAGTCCTCGACACGGACGTTTTAATAAATTAGTTGTGTATTACATCACCTGAGCGCTAATGAAGCACAGGCGGGAATTTTAAAAATTCATATTCAAATGCTTTATTGTGAATGTACAAGAACTGGCCCGTTTGCACCACCTCAGTTTAAAACCGAGGTGGTGCAAAGGGGTCCATAAGTATTAAAACATTTAACTTCCATAATATTGTATTTACTAACATAAGGTATATGAATTCTAATATACAATTTTTTTTACATCACGATAATTAAAAAGTGTCTTAACTACAATTTTTATTTACTTACACCATGCGCTATTCACTCCTTTAATAAAAAGTGGTATTAAGTTTGGTTCCAAACCACATAGTTATGTATCACGTTACCGAAGGCGCTGGTGGCGCTATATTTAGTGACTTTAGTCAAGCAACATTTAACCACCATAATGTCCTAAGGCCCGGTGTTCATTTAACCTTATTATTTCTGTTAAAATGATGTAAAATGGTTATTGCTTATATGTGTACAGTGTCTCTCAGTCATATTCATACACTTCACATATTTTACACAAAATGCATAAAGCAAATTTTAAAACTAAATTTAACAAAAAAAAATATATGCCAAAGAACTGCTACAAAATCTACTTTGTAATGCTAAAATTAATGATATATAGTTTTTTCGAAATGTAAAATAATAATAATAATAATACTATAAAAACGTAAAAGGCCACCTCTCAGTCATATTCATACACCATTAAGTTGGCAAATAAACAAATAAACTTGAAAATCTAGATAGCACATTTCAAAGGTCCTCTGATATTGTTTTAGTAGTTATAAAAACGATTTGACACACATATGTACATAAGTCATACTTGAGTGCTTGAATTTGAACTATGAACAGAAAAGGGAAAGAAACGTTGTTTGAGGTGCGCGAGCTCATTATGTCATTATCGGGCTAAAAAATCATTAAGAGCATTTGCTAATATTGTAAATAAAAGTCATTCCACAATCCAGTGTATTGTAAGCTGCATCAAAAACGAAGGGAGAATTGGAAACAAACCACGAAATCTGAATAGAAGACTGCTGAATGATCATGATGAACGTCAAATTATGAAAGAAATTAAAAATAATCCAAAAATTAGCGCACCGAAACTAGTGTACAATGTAGAAAATGAATTAGGCAAAAAATTAAGTGCCGAAACAATTAGTAGAACTATACGAAGAAATGGGTATACTGTCCGTCTAGCAAGAAGAAAACCATTTGTTAATGCTAAGAACAGACAAAAGATATTCGAGTTTGCTAACAAAAATAAAAATCGTGATTGCGATTTCTGGACACGGGTCATACTCACGGATGAAAGTAAATTTAAAGTATGAAAATGTAAACTTTCACCATTAACACTCATAATAAAATACTTGGGATTTTTTAATGGTGTACTTTAAATTATACAATCTAAACGTTTCGATAACACTTACAGTTATCTTCGTCAGTAGTAATGTTTGTTAAAAATTGTTAAAGATGTAGTAAAATATTTTGTCAAATTTGAAAAATTAAAACATAAACACAAGCCTGCTATTAGTATAACAGTTTGGGAAACATAAAGCCAACTATAAAATTTTTTTAGTAAAGAATAACTAGGTCATAAAATTAAATATTATTAAACTGCCTCAAAGATGACAAACCAGAACACTCTCTTCGACGAAAGTTAACAATAAAATTTGCCAGCCAAAAAACACATTTAACAAAATTTAATCGAGTTATGATGTAAGTGTAAAGTTGTGAAAAACTTCAATTTTAAAATGATAGAAGCATTCACAAATCCAAACATTACATCAAATAAAATAACCCAGTTAAATCTAACAAAGAGATATCTTTATCAATAACTGGAAGTGTTATTAACAATGAAAAGCACAATACAGAACGTTCTTTGTAATTTTTAATTTCAATTTAATTTCAACTACTTATGTTAAATTATAGTGCTGTGGTAATTTAACATATAATTGGTAAAGCATTTGCTTCAAGGTCTAGGAAAAACACAGCAAAAACCTAGACATACCAAAAGTTGAAAACAAATTAAAATCAAGGCGTATCATTATGCTCTTTTTAATTATAAGATGCCAAAACCTATTTAAACGGAGATTTTCTTCTTGTCTATTAAAATTATTCGGGTGTTTATATATTTCAATAGCTTCACGTTGCAAACGAACATAATAATGGGTTTGTCTTGACAATATTTCCATATTGTCAAATTGAATGTCATGATTTAGATTATTCAGGGCATGGTCAGCCACAGCAGACCTCTCTGGTTGACCCAATCTACAAAATCTCATATGTTCTTTGAGTCTTGTATCAAAGCTACGTTTTGTGGTCCCGATGTATACTTTTCCACATGAACAAGATAACTTATACACTCCAGAAGATGATAAAGGGTTTGACACATCTTTAGGTGATTTTAAATGTTCTTTAACTTTTCTTGTAGGTTTAAAAATAGTCCTAATGCCATATTTGATTAGGATTTTTTCAATTCTATTTGTAACATTAGCTATAAAAGGAAGAAAAGCAGTACCAACAAGTAGAGAGTGTTCTGGTTTGTCATATTTGAGGCAGTTTAATAATATTTAATTCTATGACCTAGTTATTCTTTACTAAAAAAATTTTATAGTTGGCTTTATGTTTCCCAAACTGTTATACTAATAGCAGGCTTGTGTTTATGTTTTAATTTTTCAAATTTGACAAAATTGTTTACTACATCTTTAACAATTTTTAACAAACATTACTACTGACGAAGATAACTGTAAGTGTTATCGAAACGTTTAGATTGTATAATTTAAAGTACACCATTAAAAAATCCCAAAAAAGATAAGTATTTTATTATAAATTTAAAGTGTTTCAGTCTGATGGGAGACAAATGGTATGGCGTAAAGCTAATAAAAGTTTAGAGAAAGAAAATCTTCTGAGCACTGTAAAATACGGGGTAGGATCAGTTATGGTATTGAGGTGTTTTTCGGCTAGTGGGGTTGGAAAGTTGGAAACTAAAGATGGAATCATGGAGAAGAATAAGTAAATTTACATTTTAAAACGAAATTTGAAGGTCAGTGTAACTACTTTGGAAAATGTTGATTATTTTATGTTCTATCAAGATAATTACCCAAAGCATAAAGCATATGTAACTAGGCAATGGATTTTATATAATTGCCCCCAATTTATGGATACGCCACCACAATCTCCTGATTGTAACCAAATCGAGAATTTGTGGTCAGAATTAAAGACAAGATTGAAAAAATCTGATATTAAAAATGTAGATCAATTAAAAAGAACACTAATTTCGGAATGGGAAACTATCCCACCAGATGTTACAAAAAAATTGGTCTTGTCCATGCCAAATCCATTAAAGGATGTTATTAGTGAAAAAGGATATCTTACCAAATATTAATCTTAGTTTGAATAGTTAGTATATAGTATGTAAGTTAAAGTTATCATTATTTCATTTCATATGATGAATACGAGTGTGAGATCTTATAATACACATTATTACATTATTGCTGTTTTTGTAGGTTTAATAAAATCAAATGTACAGATTTCTTTATATTAGAAAATTACATTTGGTTCATGTATTATTTTTGCATTAAATATAGTGTATGAATGCGACTGAGGGGTACTATATGTCAAATTTATTATTTTATGAACAAAGTATTGTATAAATAAATATAAATACGTGTTTGAATAGGTTAAATTTTGTTACTTTTATAATGTTAATTTACTTTTGATGAATTTAGTGTAAGTAAATAAAAATTGTACTTAGTCACTTTTTAATTATTGTGATGTAAAAAAATGTATATTAGAATTAATATACCTACTTATGTCTTATGTTAGTAAATACAATATCATGGAAGTTAAATGTTTTAATACTCTTAGACCCATTTGCACCACCTCGGTTTTAAACTGAGGTGGTGCAAACGGGCCAGTTCTTATACATTCACAATAAAGCATTTGAATATGAATTTTTAAAATTCCCGCCTGTACCTCATTAGCACTTAGGTGTAGTAATACACAACTAATTTATTAATACGACGCGAATGGTATGAGCCGTGTATCTATCCCCTCAATTATCTATGACTTACACTAAATTCGTCAAAAGTAAATTAACATTATAAAAGTAACAAAAATGTAATCTATTCAAACACGTATTTATATTTATTTATACAATACTTTGTTTATAATAGTACATTACATACCGAGGCGGAAAGTGTTCCATTCCTGTCGATAGACGTATAGTTGACCAAGAGGCGAAGCCTCGAGGTGAACTAGTTCTCGAGACAGGGGAATGGTACGTTTTCCGAGGTTTGCATACGATTTTACTCACAATTAAATAACAAGCAACATTATACAGTTCACATCAAAATATTTTGGAACACATCCATCACGGCTTCTCGTTTAATATTGAAGGTCATGGCAATGCGACTTTTAATTTTTACTTTAATCAGAAGCCAAAAATGTTATGCTTACAGTGTTTTCTAACGTATAAAATCGTTTGACCCCATTTTCTGCAACACTCAGTATACTTACAGGTTTGACACAATGGCAAAAAATACTTACTTTTACATGCCAAATAACATACTAAAATTTCAAAAACATCTAACGGTTCCGAGTTTATATTAAAAGTGTGCGTTGTCCTTTGAGCTACTAAATACAAAAATTATTACTTTCACTGAATTTTTATTGAAAATGTAACATTTACTTTTCATGTGTTATAAACTAGTTCGCTTCTGTACAATTTTTGTTGGATATCTTTCTTAATTAAAAGATTTACTTTATTCTGTTTTAATTTATTCTATCAACGCAATTTAGCTGCTAGCACATATTTGGCGGATACCGGCCATTATGACAACGTTTTTCTTGTCTTTCTCTTAAAACTTTCAAGTAGTGTAGTGGTACGTTTAATATAAATGCTGAATAAAGCTAAAGACAAAAGATATTTGAAGTAATGTTACTTAAGTGTATGTACTTATTTTAAGGGGTGATTCCTGAGGCGATTTCGAGCCGGAAAGTTCATATGAATGTATGTCCTCAGAAGCTTCGTTATCGATCTACAGGCTGTTGAAGTTGTTGTTTTTTCGGTTTTTTCCAAATTTTTCGAAAACCCTTCTAGATATTAAATTGAAATTTTACATATTGTATAAGGACATGAAGGCCCTTATTTCAACTGAAAAGTTCATTTTTAATTTAACCAGTGGCGTAAATACAGCTAGGTCATGACATAAATTCCACAAAAAAAATGTGTTACGCCACTGCTTTATATGACGAGTTTACACGATACTCATCAGAAATCAATTCCGAATAAAAAGGTCTCCATACATTTTCACGTAAAACTCACCGTTTAGGAAAAAATAATTAAAAAGTGTCGTGTCGTTATAACGTGCATTTATTCCTAACATAGAAACTATTTACAGAAACTGAACAATAAAGGGAAAAAATTTTGTGCAGTCATTCATAAAAAATGCTGAAAATGTCCACCATCCGCTTCTATACAGGCTTCTGCTCTTCTACTCATTGAACGACGCACTCTTTCAAAAATTCCCGGTGTGTACTGTATGGTTGCGCAGCCCTCAATTATTCTATTGCGTAAGTCTTCCAACGTCTGAACTGGTGTATTATAAACTAGAGTTTCAAGATGCCCCAGAAATAAAAGTCTAAGCTGTTCAGATCAGGCGATCTCGGTGGCCAGAACTGAGGCCCCTCACGACCTATCCATCGATTTGGGTAAACTGAATTCAAATATTCAGGCACCAAAATGCTGAAGTGAGCCGGGGCACAATCGTGCATGAACCACATGTGCTGACGTACTAGAAGAGGGACATTTTCTAGTAATTCAGACAAATTATTTTGAAGAAACGCACGATAGGTATTGCCGTCAAGGCGCCTTGGAAGAAAGAATGGTCCAACTAAAAAATCTCCAATAATACCAGCCCACACCTTGACTGAAAATTTCTGCTGAAATTTTGTTCCTACTATAGCATGAGGGTTCTCTTCGCTCCATAAATGAGCATTACGAAAATTTCTGATTGTTTCTCTGGAGAAATTTGTTTCATCCGTGAAGATAACTTGCCTGTCGAAATAAGGATTTTCTGCAACCTTCTGGAGAAACCACATGGAAAAATTCCTGCGTGCTGGAAAATTTCGTGGAAGGAGAGCTTGCACTCCTTGCAGATGATACGTATACAGCAAATATTCTCTCAAAATTTCTCATACAGTTTTGTGGCAAATATTCAACGCACTCCCAATTTTGCGTGTATTAGATCCTGGATTCTGTTCAATTTCGTTGAGAACAGCCTCCTCTACTTCCGCCATCCTCACTGTACGACGTCGCCCTCTCGGTTTCCATTTTGTAAACTGCCATATTGAGACAGTCGCAGATGGATGTTTGTGAATGTTCTACTATCGGGAACAGCACGGTTGGGAAATCTTTCTTAGACGCCTGGCTTGTTTAGTATTGCCGTCAGCCAGATCATAGACGAAATGCATGTCGGTCATCTCCGAAATAGCATAATTGACCATGTCTCTTACTTTTATGAGATAATACACTTGGAAAACAACAAAAAGAACAATTTTTTAAACTAGTTATTGCCTGTCAAGAATAAGACTGACATGACAGGGTTATTAACGAAATACATAGCGATGTTTCCTTATCAACGGGCAGAGCTCACATATCTTTATCTTTATCTTATAAATAAACTGCACGTTATAACAACACGACACTTTTTAATTATTTTACCTAAACGGCGAGTTTTACATGAATATGTATGGAGACCTTTTTTGTTCGGAATTGATTTCTGATGAATATCGTGTAAACGCGTCATATAAAACAGTGGCGTAACACATTTTTTTTTTGGAATTTATGTCATAACCTAGCTGTATCGACTCCACTGGTTAAATTAAAAATGAACTTTTCAGTTGAAATAAGGACCTTCATGCCCTTATACAATATGTAAAATTTCAGTGTAATATCTAGAGGGGTTTTCGAAAAATTTGGAAATAACCGAAAAAACACAACAACTTCAACTACCTGTAAATAGATAACGAACCTTCTGAGGACATACATTCATATGAACTTTCCGGCTCGAAATCGCCTCAGGAATCACCCCTTAAAATAAGTACATACACGTAAGTATGAAACACTGTTGCTTATCCGGGCGTTGTCTCGCGTCTGCTGGTGATGTTTCTGACTCCTGTCAATACAAAAACAACGTTTCGGCAAAGTCTCATTTGCCATTTTCAAGTTTTCTCCTTCTCCAACTAATTTGTTCGGCTCCGTGTTACTCGAATCGAACTGAGGTCCTGCTGTCCTGTCTCCTGTTTATATTTGGTGCTGTGTACTTTCACTGCTTTTACTGTTTTCCCTGCTTTCACTTTCCCATCTTTCCCTTCCTAGGTGTTGGATGGTGCTGCTGTGCATGATGTTGGTATGGATGGTTCTGGTTCGGGTGATCGTTTCCTTGTGTGATGATGTTCTGCTAGTGTTATCTTCCATGTATTAGGCAGTCTTTGGGAATCGTCTCGTGTGTTAAGTTTCTATTCCCGTTTCTCAATCTCGATCGCCTCTCGAATAGTTCTTTCTGCTCCATGAGTAATGCTGGCTATCATTTTTGTGTTTTCAAAAGCGATGTTGTGTGATGTTCTACTGGCGTGTTGGACTAACGATGATATAGCTATATTCTTCTCGACACCATTCTTGTGTTCCTCTCGTCGAACGTTGATCCGTCTGTTTGTTTGTCCTATGTACACCTTGTCACATGTCCCGCAGGGGATGCTGTAGACTCCTTGGTCCTTCAAGTCGATTTTGGTTTTAGGTGTTGGGAGCACTGATGATATTTTCTGTCCGTGTTGAACGTTGTACAACGTTCAACGTTCAAGTTAAGTTAAGAGTTCAAAATAATTGCACAAGCAAGTAGGTTTCTTGAAAATGTGATTTGTAAAATTTCTAAATCTAATTTGCAGACATGATAAGAAATGTTCAATATTATTTATGTTTTACTTATTCAGGGTGACATTTCTAATGTACGCAGGAAACTGAAAGTGCAAGGAGAGGGGATCAAAATAAAGTTGTTTTTTTTAAATTAATGAAATGGTAATAATGAGAAAGTTACAACGATTTAAAGTTCTTATAAGTTAAAGCTCAGGTATTGAGTGCCCCCTACTTATTATAATTCACGTTTACATACATAGAAACACAAACACTTCTCACGCACTCGGACAAATAAATTTTGTAGTAGTATTATTATTACGGTAGGCAGGTATGCACAAAAAAAAACAACAAAATTAATACAAAACAAAGGATAAGAAATGCTGGCTCTGAAGTTCAGCACATAATTGCGCATGGCGAATTCAGTTTTCTGATAATCGTGGAACGTGGCGTAAATTATCTGGCGCGGTATTGATGTTGTCGATTTGGAAATCGTTCCAAATACCCATAAGTCTTGTACGTTTAGCATTTCCTACGACAAATCCATACACCATTATCACATCTAAATTTAAGTAACTTCGACGTACTTGATTACATTAAATATACAAGACGTTTTCAATAAATGAACACTCATAACTGAGTATTTTTACGAACAGTTTAAATAGCCATAACTTCCACCTTATAAAAGTTTTATTGAAATTTTAAGTGAACTTTGTTTATTTAACTTTCAAATATTCAAAATTCGAGTTCAAAACTTACGTTAGTGCCGTATTTTATAAAAAAACTCAATTGTTTATAAGAACTTTAAACTTTTGTAACTTTCCTACCATTATTAGCATTTAATCTAAATTTAAAAAAAAAACAACTTTATTTTGATCCCTTCTACGTACCCTTTCAGTTTCCTCCGTGGGTTAGAAATCACCCTGTATTTATATTTTTTATTCCTTAATTCCTAAGGATAATACTACCGCATTGCCACGGATAACATTCCTATCATTTTAGATTCCATCCATGCCTTATTGTCCATTATCAAGTTTTGGTACCTCGAAAGGTCGAAATTTTGCAACTGGCTATTAAATATGACGCAAGAGGATCCTCAACTTTTATCTAGAATTTTGTGACAAACGAAGCCACTTATAGTTGTGACAGAAAAGCAAATTTGCATAATATTCATTACTGGTCGAGAGAAAAATCTCATTGGCTACGCGAAGTGCAGAACCAAGGGAGGTGGAAAACTATTTTGTGGGGTGGAATAATTGTCGGAAGAATTCTTGGACCCGGTCTACTTGAAGATACTGACCTTCAAACTAGAAGGACAATGTTCTTCCAACATGGTGGGTGTCCAGCACATTTTTCATTGAAAGTACATCTTCATGTAATATTTACAGACAGGTGGATAGGTCGAGGGAGTATATTCCCCTGGCCTCCTCGTTATACTTGCTTGGATTTCTACTTATGGCGCCGGTTGAAGGATGTGCTATATCAAACTAGAGGACGACAAGAGAAAACCTACTAAATAGAATTCAAGAAGGAATCCGTTCAATACCATTGTCAGAAATTGAATGTGAAGTGCAGTCCACAAGAGATAAGATCCAGTTAGGACGTCATTAAAAGTATTATTGATTAAATCGATCCTTTCCAGAACCTCAAAAATTTTGAAAAAAGTTAAAGCTTTCATAGCCTCATTTATCTTAAGCGCACGATTTGTTTATATCAGTAGGTAAGATTGGAGACTTCTAGAACACACCACATTTCCAAGGTCCCACATTTCCAAGGTTGCCACAAAACCAAGGTCCCCACCGTACCAAGGTCAAAAAAGCGTAATGTGTGACCTACTTACATATCATTACCACAAACACAAGGTCAACAACTATCACATTGTTTTTGCAATTGTTATCCATGTAACCTACTTTACCACTATCGCAAAAGACCACCCAAATGCTACTTTTACCCAAGGCCACCTCACTTGTATGTTTTTTGTCCACTTGTATGTTTTTTGCTCACGCATAATTATTAAAGAAAAAAACTATATGTTAATACATTTAATTCATGTAGAAATAAAGACATGTAGAAACATTACTCAGATATATGATTTTCTTTGGGAATAAAACATTTTGATTTAGTACACGTGCAAAAGGTCCTCTCCACTTCCGTTTCATTACATCTGCGTGGACCTGCAGTGTGGTGTGATGTTCCTCTGTACTACATGTGCATCAGCTTATCATGGTGAGCAGCATGAAGATATGTTTGAACATATACAAAATGTAATGCATGTCTGTTTGTCTAGCAGTCTGTCCGTCAGTCAGTTTGTTTGTCTAGCAGTCTGTCAATCTGTTGGTCTGTATAGTCAACGTGCTCAGTCAGTTAGTGGTCAGTAGTGGTCTGCAGCCGCACTATTGAGGATGTCGGTTTTTTTCTGAAAATAAAAACATAAGTAGCTGGAGAAATGTGGCAGTAGGTATACTTACTATGTCTGTCTCGATCACTAGGAAAGACCATGTGTCGAAGAGCTACATTACGAACTCGGATGAGTTCGTAGAGTCCTGCAATCTCTTCGACAGTTTCCAGTATCATTTCCAGATGTATAATGGCGTGATCGTACCCACTGAGTACAACGAGGCTTATAACATTATTCCAGTCAAGGTATAATGTTAGAAGCCTAGTGTGGGCTCGGTTTAGCTGCTCCTCTAGAGAGCTCTCCGTAATCACGACATCATAATTCCGGACAAATGGTACTACGGTGGTCAGCTAGAAAAACCAGATGCATTAGTATAGCATTAGTATAAAGGGGAATACATACCGTGAATGTTAGACGTTCCCAGGTGATAATGCGATGCGCGTAAAAGAGCCAGTACCACGCAGCAATTATCAAAAAAGCTGTATTGCTTTGCGCAGCACTGTCTCCTGACGCCATCGAATACATGATATTGGATACCGGGGGGAAGCAGAGTGCGGCCAATAGTCATGGGAATGTGGGTAGCCCAAAACCAGGTGTCGTCAATACTTTCGTCTTCATCGTCGTGCATGTCAGAGTCATCCCCGTTGTCCTGGACTTCCTGGGCTGCGTCATCCAGTTCCTGTGCACGGTTTCGTTGTAACAAGCCTCGAGGTCTTGAGCGCTTTGTTCGAGGCTTTGCATGTTATTTGTTAGAGAGTTCATGAAGTCGTCTTCGTCACTGCTCGCTTCAATGACGACTTCATTGATGAACTCTCTACGTCTAAGTCTTCGTTGTTGTCGTAGGGCGTCATTGTCATAGTCGTCTGAATCGTAGCTGTAGGCAGGGTCCATTCTTACGTCGGAGTCATAGTCACCAATGTTGAGATAGTCGTTCCCAGCACATGAGGGACAAACCACTGGAAGACACTGTGCTGCATACATCACTATCGTAGGCAGCATCGTCGGCGTCACTGATAGTGATGACGTCAGCGTTAGGTATGTCTAATGTATTTGTCTCCGCAGCACGGTCGAGCTCCTGTGGAGAATCCAGGACTACGGTCGTCTGTTCATATATTGTATCGTCACTGGTTGAGCTACCCACGTCAATAGGAGTGGAATAGGGTTGAGGGATGTATACCACTTCAGGGGAAGAGAGCTGAAGTGTTGGAGTGTAGGGATGGATGGGTAGAGGTGTGGAGGAAGCCAACGGGCTAAAGGTGGAGGGATAGTCAGGGCTGGATGGGAATAGTGAGAAGGAGGAAACGTGATGTGTTGGAGGGATCTCGGGGATAGGACTTGCCGAAGAAAAAAATGCCTCAGGCGATATAGATTGGTCCACCTCAAAAAAATAAAAAAAAGTTAGAAATACATCAATAGTGTAAGAAAAAAAAAATGCAAAAACGTATAAAATTATGGTCTTACCTGATACATTTCTTCGGCGCCAGATGAAGCAGATGATGGGGAAGTTAGTGTAGCATTCATCTTGATTTTTTTCGTCTGTATTACTTTAGAAGCAGTTGTACGAATGATTTCTACTGTTTTCCTTTCGCTAAATATAGGTGTTTCCCCCACAAAAAACAACGTTTTTCATGCATTTTTAGAGGACATTTTTCACGGTCGTAAACAGAGGTAAGAAAGCACTCTCAAGTATTACTGTATAAAATAACTATATGTCACTTCACTTCATAGGTATGCCACGTACATATGTGGCTTATGATCGTCCTCTAGTGCCAAATGGGCGAATAAATATCATAAGCCACATAGCATTAGTACCACAACCTAACTATCCCATCCTGCGGGGGCTGCTGGAGGCAAGGTCTCGTATGGATCACGGACAGGAAGTGATAGAGCTCCTTCAGGAGAATGTAAATGAGGAGGACGACCTGGCAGAGAGCGAGCAGTACTTCGACATGGATGACTGTGATAGAGCTTTGCAGCTGTTGGTTACACCACCTCCAGAGGACGACTTGGATGTGGTGGTATCCCGCAACTACGATCATGTCTCCGTGGACGAAATACTGCTCACCCTACAACCTGTCAGGTTGCAGTACTTCGACATGGATGACTGTGATAGAGCTTTGCAGCTGTTGGTTACACCACCTCCAGAGGACGACTTGGATGTGGTGGTATCCCGCAACTATGATCAGGTCTCCGTGGACGAAATACTGCTCACCCTACAACCTGTCAGTGAGCCAAACGAGACTACGGAGGCACCCGTGAGCGAAGAGCAGGTTGTATTGCATCATATCTTAAGTCCTGGATGCATTGAGGAATTTTCGGATGAATGGATTCCTATGATGGATTTCCGTTCATCCGCAAATTCCGCAATGCACTCAGACACGAGGGTGGATAACACTCAAACTATTCTGACCCCCAAATGTGTTGTAGATGATGAGTCGTCCACATCTACTACACGTTCGGAGGACAGAGTGGGAGGAGATAATGTATTTCAAGGTTTGCTGAGCCCTACCTCTACCGCAGAATTCCTAGAGGAGTGGTCGTATAGTAGTTCTACGGTAGGAGTAGAGCTCAGGGAACACACTTCCGATACCGTTCTCAGCCCTGCTTGTATCAAGGAGTTTGAGCTGAATTGGAGTCCGCTAAACTGTTCGGTACGAGTAGAGCCGATGGACGAATCATCGGAAAGCATCCTTAGTCCGGCGTGTGCTGCAGATTTTGTAGAGAATGAGTGGTCGTTTACTGACATCTCATTCTCTTCAAATCCTGCAACACCGATGCAAGATATACCGGTACCATCACCGGTGAGGAGATAATGGAAAACGCAGTATCTTCACCCCAGAGTGTATTGAGCCCTACATGTGTTGCGGAGTTTTTGAAAACAATTGGTCCCCAGCATAGTAGGGCATAAAACAATGCTGGGTGGAATATCTGTAATCAGCACCTCTATCCTGACTATCCGTCCTCCCCAAGTCATACGCTACTTTATCCCTCAACCTGAGATATCCATCGTATACTATCCCATTCCTGGCGATAGGTTACGTTGCGTCCTCGTTCGCATCGCTGGATATGATTCTTTTGAAACAGTAGTAAACAAGTAACAACATAATAGGATTGTATAATAATTATAATTGGTTACAAAGGAATCATAACAAAACACGTAACGCAGTTATACAAACTTTATGTAAACTTGTTTGTTACAGCTCGTAATAAGATGTTTCAATGCGATTGCATGAAGAAATTTTCGCGAAAGGATTCCCTCCTTCGCCATAAAGAAACTTCATGTTGGATAACGATGACCGTATCCACCTCACCTTCAGGAATTCGGGAAGTTACCCAAAACCATTCCACAACTAGGGATGTATCGCGAGCAACAACTTCTGATGGCAGGGCCTCAGAACATAGAGTTGTTACTGACTACGTTTTGCAACCTGGTCCATCGAGGGTGAACTACCACTGAATAATGTGGTACCCAGAAGTGAGGTTGATTCCACTGCGACACCAGGACCATCAGGGTGACCACCTTAAGGAAGCGTAAATCTGACCAATACGTAGATGTGGTACAAAAGAAAAGTAGCAGAAGTGTTGAGATTGTACACTGTACTGATTGTTCAGTAGACATACCCGGTACGCTTTTCAAGGACACCTCAGAAGCAATAGGCATAAAGCAAATATATGTCTGCTGGTGGAAAATGGGGTTGAAGTAATTCGGAATGCGTTTAAACAACGTATTGTTTCATACAGGGTATCACCGGCAAACACCCACACCGATGTGCGAACGGTATGACTGACGTGAAAGTAAATGTTTTAAAACTGGTACAGATTCAGTTGCAGAAACACTTCTTTGAAATGTAACGTTGAGTTGTTTGGTTTATACTTTTTAAACACCAGAGAAAGCACGGAACTGAAATCCTTCCAAACGAAGTATGACATTTTAAGTGGGGATGGTGTTGACTGATTATTTTCAAAAATATGTGACATATTGGATGCCGAGCAATCCGAATTTCAACATAAAGGCTCTGGTAAGTGTGCTGTATGATTACTATTGTAAGTATTACTATGTATTTTGTAGGGTGGTCGCTGGTGCAATTCGTATATTTGGAGGTGAACATGCTAAACCACCACGGGTTCATCATATATGAATGTCCCCGTCGAAATAGCACGTAAACATGCAATAGTCAATGTAAAAATACTGATAATTGTTGCTTTGCATGGGCTATTGTATCAGCACTAGTGACACCAACGGGGTTACCACAACGAACAACTTCATACCCTGATTTCAGAACGTTATTCAACTGGGATGGTGTAGAGTTTCCGGTTAAGCTGACAAATATTTCGACGTTCGAGTCCAACAATAATATATCCATTAATGTTTATGGGCTGGACGATACGTATCGTGATGGTCAGCGTGTCACGGAGGTGGTGGGACCTCTGTACTACACCAAAGCTAAACAGGCTGTGCATGTTAATTTATTATTATTAGTCAGTAACCAAACAGATAATCAGCATTATGTATGGATAAAGCATTTCTCTCGTTTACTTAGCAACCAAATAACCCGGCGTAATGGTGAGATATATTTTTGTGATACTTGCCTTTATTATTTCAGGACGCAAGAGCAATTAACCCGCCACGTGGAGCATGACTGTAACTTTGTGTACACAAAATTACCTGACTTGAAACAAATAAAAGATAGAACCGGGGAATTCTATGCGGAAAATATACTCGCATTTCGGAACTACCAGAAACAGATGGAACTACCGTTCGTAATTTATGCGGATTTTGAAGCCCTGTTGATACGGCTGAACCAGATCCTACACAACCATTCACGATAAAGACGTGTAAGCATCAACCATATTCATTTAGTTATTATATCAAGTGTAGTCTAAACGATGCGTGGTCTAAATTAGAACTATATAGGGGAGTTAATGCAGCTGAAACATTTATACGTCAACTCGAAAGTGATGTAAAACGGATATATAATGATCATTTCAAAAGTATTGTTCCAATGTTACCACTAACGGACGAATAAAAGGGGTTGTATGAATATAGTTTATATTGTTATATATATGCAGCAAGCGGTTCACGGGTGATCCTGCAAATCCAAAAGTACGAGATCATTGTCACGTCACTGGTAAGTATCGTGGCGCCGCACATTCACTTTGTAATTTAAACTATCAGCTACCTTCTTTTATCCCCGTTTTTCTACATAACTTGAGTGGATATGATGTACACCTGTTCATCAAACAGTTAGCGAGTGAAACGGAAGAAATTACCGTACTCTTTGGTAAGCACATATATGTTGATGAATATATAAATAGTCGGGGTCTTCGGGAAAAGAAGTACATTAACTTACGATTCGTTGATAGTTGTAGATTCATGGCTGCATCCTTAGATACTCTATCTCAGAATTTAGCAGACGTGCAATGCATCGAAGTAAGGAAGTATTTTAATAATGATAATGATTTTAACTTAATGCGAAAGAAAGGTAATTTCCCCTATGCGTACGTAGATAGTTTTAGTAAATTGAATGATGTCACGATACCATCTTATGATAAATTCTACGATAAAATGCGTGATGAAAATATTTCCGATGACGAATACTGTCGCGTCCTACTGGTATGGGATCACTTTAAGTGTAATACATTAGGTGATTATGCTGATATTTATTTAAAATCAGATGTGTTGTTATTGGCTGACGTGTTTGAAAACTTTAGGAGATTATGTATGGGTGTGTATGGATTAGAACCTGCACAGTATGTCACTTTACCTGGATTGGCGTGGGATGCCATGTTGAAATGTACGAAAGTAGAGCTAGAATTACTGACGGATATGGATATGTATCATTTTATTAAGAAAGGTATTCGTGGTGGAGTGAGTACATGTATTAAGCGGAGCAGCATTGCTAACAACGAGTTTGTTCCAAATTATGACCCTAATCAACCCAAAGTATTTTTACAGTATCTGGACGCCACGAACTTGTACGGGTGGAGTATGCGGCAATACCTACCACACGACGGGTTTATATGGTTAACTCAAGATGAAATACAGAACTTTGATGTAATGAAGATTAATGATGAGGATGATGTTGGATTTATACTTGAGGTTGATATAAAATATCCGCACCACCTGCATGACGAACATAATGACTATCCTTTTTGCCCTGAAATGATCTGCGCACCACATTCTCAGGAGAAGAAGTTAATTCCTAATTTGTGTGATAAGACAAACTACGTTATACATTACCGATATTTGAAACAATGTATAGAACACGGTTTACTTGTAACTCATATTCATAGGGTTTTACGCTTTTCCCAAAGTCCTTGGTTAATACCATACGTAGACCTTAATACCTCTCTTCGAAATCAAGCAAAGAATAAGTTTGAAAAGGATTTCTTTAAATACCTTAATACCTCTCTTCGAAATCAAGCAAAGAATAAGTTTGAAAAGGATTTCTTTAAATACATGAACAATGGTGTCTTTGGGAAAACAATGGAGAATGTGGACAAAAGAAGAGTTATCAAACTATTAACGCATTGGGAAAATAATGGTCATCGGTTAGGGCTAGCACGGTACGTTGCAAAACCTCAATTTAAAAATTTAATTCAATTTACTGACAAGTTATTTGCGGTGGAATTGTCGAAACAGGTAGTTACGTATGACAAACCCGTATATGTCGGATTTAGTATTTTAGATCTTTCCAAAATTATAATGTATCGCTTTTTCTATGACGTTTTACGCATGCATTATGGTACTAACGTATCATTGTTGTATACGGATACCGACTCGCCAATTGTTGAGATAACGACTCCTGATGTGTACGCACATATTAGGAATAATTTAGATGAATATGACACATCCAACTATCAAAACGAGTTGAATGGTATTCCTGAACTTCCGTCGTCGGACGAATGAAAGATGAGTATGCAGGGAAAGCGATCCAATCTTTTTATGGTGCAGGATCCAAATCATACTGTTTGAAGCTTGCTGACAATGAAGTGGTTAAGAAAGCTAAAGGTATTAAGAAAGTTATCATTCAAAAAGTGTTGACGGAGATAGATTATAAAGCTGTTGCAGAGGCGTCCGATAAAACAGTAATGTGTAAAATGTTCGTGTTTAGATCAACTCTACATGATATATATACAGAAATGTTAAACAAAATTGCCTTTAGGTCCCAGGATGACAAGCGGTATCAAGTACGTGATACATGTACAACGTTAGCGTGGGGGCATTGTAGAATTCCGGAATTGGAGAATGTGGATCCATTGAGTCAGCTACTAGAGGTTGCTAAGCAAATGCAGTTGTATGAGTTAAGAAAAAAATAGTTTGGATACTGACACTTTAGGTTTATATATATATATATATATATATATATATATATATATATATATATATATATATATATATATATATATATAGTTTCTCCATACTGAAACTACTATTAATACTATGAGTACTTCATGAAGTACCTTTTTTTGTAGATTTTGTTAATAGTATGTACTAATTCTTTATTGAGAGATTATATATGATGTACAAACATTCTGTGATATATAAAAATAAATAGTGAATATTTAATAGTTTTTTATTAAAAATGTATAAGTTTTATTGCATTACATACGTATCATACAGATAATACACATTAGACAAAGCGCAGTAACAGGATGATTGACTATGATAGTAACAAACTGGTTCCAAAGCAGGAAGAGCGGGATGGTCATCAATTTCTATAACGGACTGAGACACAAATTTGCGGATGTAATCTGCTTTCTCTCTACCCTTGACGTAGATTGAATCTGTTGGTTGAATTAATCGTTCGATAATTCTTCGAAAGTGATGTGGTGGAGTATATCCTTCTTCCCATTTTATACAGTGTTGGTTATGCATTAACCAAGTAGCTGAACGGCGACTCTCTGCATCCAATGTGTGCCACGGGTACGGTGATTTAAAGACGTAGTGAGCTACTTTTTTTCCATTATAAAGTGCGAGTTCTTTCGGTATAAAACTTTTTGAAATTTTAAACCCTTGTACATCCACCATAATCAGCATTGCATTACAATTGTCGTACTGCTTTGGTTAACGCGTTGTATGTAACTAAACGATCGTGGAGCATAACACAGTATGCTGTCGTATTGGCAGCTATGTTTGCCGCTGTTTCAAACTCTACACGAAGAACTACTGCTTTCGAGTGCAATACTTTTTTTTGATTTGAGCAGTCGACCACCATCAGTGGTGCAGCCGTCGTAAATTGAATAGGTGTGAGTAATGGTTGTCCATCTCTTTGATAATATGACATTTGGAATTTAGCAAACATTTCATACAGCGTGGCAAAGCAATTGTTATCATAATTAACATTTAAATTATCATACGGGTAACGGTCGGTGTTGAGGAATACCCGAATATTCTTTAGTGCACATTTATCGAATTTACTCGCATCGTGCATAACATTATTTTCTCGTCCAGTTTGAAACCCTATAATAATGTATCTCGGTGTTTCAATACTAGTCGATGTTTTGATTGCCCATGTATGCTTATCTGTTGTTGGTATAGCGGGATATATGTGGGTTTCCCAACTTCTAAATGCTAGTGGAGTATTCACATTTTTATCAATGTATTTCGTTAACGCTAATTCCTCCGCTAATGCTGGAACGATGTGTGAACTTTCCAATAAATCTTATCTATGTTAACTTTTAATGCTTCGTCCACAGTTGAAATTACTGCATCGGTATCAATATCACTACGAATTAATACAAGTTCTTGTCTAATGTTCAAAATCACTTTATTATAATCTTCAGCAAAGCCAAGCAGCATTCGCAAAGGTATACAGACATTAAAATACCCTTGCTCATTTGTTAGTGTGCTGTTTGATGTAGGAAACCAACCGGCATTTTGATGGCGGGCAAGATCATTGGGTGTCAATGATACTAATCCTTTCATTGTCGACGTTAACCCCACCTTAGTTACGGAATCTACCACTATTCCATTCATCTCATATCTAATTTCACTGAATAAAAATGCGATACCATTATTAACGAACCTTGTGGTATTGGAGACAGTGCCATCCTGTCGCAATAATCTTCCCTCTACATAAACATAACTTTCTGATGGTAGAGTGCACATGTCTTCCTGAATGGGTATCCAGATTTCATCATTGTTTCCAAATCTCGTAGTATATGGTTGATGGGTGTGCAGTTCGGAATTGACTATAGCATTATCAACAACAACTTTTTCATTAACGTTTAATACACTCATTGTAGTACTGTAAACCCGAGACTCTCCAAGAATGCTTTGTTCTGCGCTGTCAACGCTTTGGTCGCTGAACGCTTACTGACTGTACCCTTTCCACACTTCACTCTTTTATAGTTTGTTTTGCACTGGTTACATGCACATGTATTATACCGCGTCACCATATTTTCTTTAAATGTAGTCCTATCGTTATGACTTCTCCGTTAAAATTGACGAGATCTCCGTCTTGGTCTACTATTTTAAGTGTTATTGTTGAAATGGTAGATGTATTTATAGGTAAGTAGATAACATGTTGAGGTGATTCGATTATTTTATATCCCGCTGGTACACTGGGAAAGAATTGATGAATTATGTGTGATGACTCACCATTTTAAAACTACCACTTGTTATGTTGCACTCGATAATTAATGAGTTAATTTTGATGATGTTAATAGGGTTCTCAGAGGTGTACACTTTTTAGCTTGGTAAACAGCAGTTTTATTAAAGCCTAGCATAGGCCCTATCGAATGGACCACATTGAAACTAATGTTATGGGTTGCTTTCATGGTTGCTTTCATAGTATTATTATTTGCTCGTAAATCAATATACCCTTATCGTCTTTCACTGAGTCATTAATATATTTATTCACATCTGCGATTTCGTATGTTCCTGGCGGTATTGTAATTTTCTCTCTTCCAAATATGAGCATGTTGTTCTTTGAAGTGACGTTTTGTATAGTATTGAACGATTCAAAACTAGTTAACCCCATTACATATTCCGACTCATTATCAAGAAAAATCGGTGGATTAAATGTGGCTTGCAGGATACAGCTTTTACCGGTGAAGGTAAATGTGTACGACATCACGATCACGTAACAACTACTGACAATCAGAACGAGTATTCGTATAAAAATCGTAAGACTAGATGACCACAGTTGTATGTATTGAACTCTTGAACCTTAGTAAAGTTATAATCAATTGTGTTTCTGCTACCATCACTTTTAAAATAGTGGACTAATTCGAAGGGTGGTTTAATATGTCCTATACTATCAAAATATGTTATATGTCTATTACGCTTAATATATGCTGTCCAGTGTGTTCCCTGATTAGCTTGATTATCCAGATTCACGATACCACATTCATTCCTATGGATTAGTGTAGGTAGCTTATCTCGCATATATATCCCTCTAAAGTAGGGAATCTTTAATTGCTCAACAAATTTTGATAGCTCAACATTACTTAAGGCGTGGCGTGGTAGCTTCAGTGGGAGTTTTTTTGAATACGGTTGTAAATATATGCCCAAACCTTGTTTATATGGTTTTAGATATAAACCTTTTCCAACGGTTGCTGCTTCCATTGCTTGATTGTGTCGTTTGGTTTCTTCTAACGTTTTTGCCGCAGCTTTTGCGTCGGTAACCGCTTTTGCAACTGCAGCTACACCGCCACCTAACGAACCTAAGGCTCCTAATGCTGCAAATAGGGGAATAAGAGGTATGAACCCCCCTCGTTTTGGTATAGGTAATATTCTGCTCTTGGGTGACATGATTTATTTGTGTTTTAGAACGCTTAAGGCTTGCTGTATTGTAGATCTTAAAGATGATCGAAGTTTACCACCAACACGACGTCGCGCTAGAAGTACCGCTTTGTTAAATGAAATTGGTTTGGGAGTACGCTTTGTTCTTCGTGATTTGCTTCCCATTCTATTGCCTGTCCGTGATCTTCCACCCATCCCCATTTTCCGTTTTCCTTTCATTATTCCAGCTATAGTTAATGCAGCTGCCCTTTCTCCAAATGTAGCGTTTGAGGAACGAAATCTATTCCAAGCTTTTTGTTGCAAAGTTTTATCGGCAATGTGTCGTTGACTTAAATCGTTTGACTGGGAGTATGCAATATCGTGCTCTTTACAGGCTTCGTCCAATTCATTAATACCTTTGTCGCCGCGAGCTAGTCGTTTTTGTAAACGGGTACCCGGTCCGCAGTATCTATACCCAGGTATACGCAACTCCACGGGTAATTTATTTATTAAGGTATTAATTAATCCTGAACCCCTTTTCTTCTTATTACACCGAGAAGTATACTTCATACCAGACTGGCTGTTACTCCACTACTAAACTACTTTCATTGTATGACACGTATATATATTAGTACCATACAATTTGTGGTTTAGTACTATGACGGGCACTATACGCTTCATTCCGCAAGACACAGAATTACCTATTAAAAATTATGACATAGCTGATAACAAGGCACTTTACTCTAAACATAGCGGTCTACTGAAAGGAGGATGTAAACGAGGTATAATCGTTGGTCCATCTGGGTGCGGAAAAACAAATGTTATGATTACCTTGTTAGAACATCCAAATGGTTTACGTTTTGAAAATGTATATATTTATTGCAAATCATTATATCAACCTAAATACCAGTACCTACGAAATTTACTGACACCCATAAAAGAAGTCGGGTATTTCAAATACAGTGATAATAGTGATGTTATATCCCTAGTGATTCCCGTAAAATTCAATAATGATTTTGGATGATGTAGCATGTCATAAGCAAAATGAAATAAGAGATCATTTCTGTTTTGGCAGACATCGAAATAATGATTGTTTCTATCTGTGTCAAACGTATTCTTCAATTCCAAAACAGCTTATACGTGATAATGCTAATTTACTTATTCTTTTCAACAAGATCACACTAATCTTAAGCATGTGTATGATGATCACGTTAATGTCGATATGTCCTTTGATAGGTTTAAAGATTTATGTTTTTGTTGCTGGCAAGACAAATTCGGTTTTCTTGTTATTGATAAAGAAAGCGATGTTAATACAGGTCGGTACCGTAAGAGATTTGACTGTTTTATAGCATTATAAATATGGTAGCAGTATGGAACATATGCAGTCGTAATGAAGGAGCGCTTAGTACAAGCCATTTTGCGTGCTCGCAAGAGCGTGCAACAAAAATATGCTACTTTGAAAGAAGATACCGCTCTTACAGAACGTGCAATAGAAGCACACTTTAAACCCATCACACAACCCTTACAGCAATTGATTACTAAGAAAGATGGCTCTCTCATCAAAGCTGAACCCCTTACGCCAGAAGCTGTCAAAAATGAAGCCATTGCACAAGAAACTGAAGTTTTTTTACATCACACACCTAAAACAGCTGGATTACGGAAGGCTCCACGCACTCTTGTTCCCACAACCATTGCGCAACCTTCGCAGGAAACTGTAATTGCTGATACCACTAACGATGATGATGTGGAAATTCCTACTTTACAACAATTGAAATCAGAACTGTTAGCTGCTGGATCTCAACCCGCCTTTGAAGATTATCTAAATCAATACCAAGGATTAGCTAAGTACTACGTTGAAGGTATATTTAGAGATACAGAAGACGAGTATGACGTAACATATGGCGTACATTTCATTCCGGAAGAAGAGAAATTTTTTATTGGTGATGCTGAATTAGACTTTATTGGTGAAAACCTTCGTATCACTCTTCCTGATGGATCCTCCCTAGACTATGAAGGAACACCGGGATTATATGAACTACTTTTTAAAAAATTCCTACGGGTACAAAAGAGTGACCTACAGCAATACAATGACATATTGCGTCGTACTAATGCTGCCCGACATAATTATAACTCGACAGACCAAATCCGTGGAAACAATAGTAAAAATATGTGAAATCATTAAACCATTACTTCAACCTAGAAAACGGTCAGCTACATCATCTATTGCCCCTCCAACCACAAGATCTCGAACAACTTCTATCTCCAAAAGAGGTGGTGGCATGCAACTATTGCGATACAATAACAAAGCTATTGAATTTGTACCGTGGAATAACCCGAATAAGTTAGTAGATTGGCTACGGGAATTATTAGGATCAATGTCGACAGGAAATACTAGCAATCACAACGAAGTAGTATATATAATTGATGAACTACGTGAAGTAAAAGTAATACAGTAACAGCTCTTGTTATAAACCTATTACTATATCCTTTTCATTTCATTGTTACACCGACTACCACTAAAGGCAGTACTACATGTCCATCAGTTATGCCAATAGATAAATTTGGCGGACATCTTCATCAACAAATGACAGTGGATAAATTTGGAAAACATATTACTCAGCATCGCAGTGATGCTATGAAGCAAAGTGATATATATTACGAAACTTATTTTACCTTGCAAGGTGTCTTGCAACAGACAACAGTAGATATTCCATTGGGTATCAATGGTAGATATTTCTTTCCTACAGAGGGAAAAATATTGCATTGTAAGTGGTTACCTCGAGATATTCATCTTCGAGTGGATACTGTAGTATATACGGCACCGCTGTTTCTAAATAATAAAACTATTCGTAAGGAAGGTGTGATTCAATCTATAATTCCAAAAGATATCAATTTCGACAAAGAACAATTATTCATCCTAGAGATTCTACTACAATCCAAAGTAAAAAATGAGTAAATCCGATGTTGTTGAAGAACTGCACAAACCAGCAAGGAGAAATTTTCCGCGACGTTGTGTAGTACTAAAAGGTTTAAATGATCTCTTTCAAGCTGATTTAGTGGAAATGATACCTTATGCTCATGTGAATAAAGGATTTCGGTATATTTTAGTAATAATTAATGCCTTCTCTAAATATGTCTGGGCTTTCCCCATCAAACGCAAGAATGGTAAACTAGTTGCGGAGGTAATGGATAAACTGCTATCTGGATTGCAAAAGATGCCTACGCATATACAAACTGATATGGGAACGGAGTTTTATAATGCAGAATTTAAAAAGTAATGAAAAATTCAATATCAATCATTACAGTAGTTATTCCACCTTGAAAAGTAGCATAGTCGAACGTGTCAATCGTACCCTTAAAGCAATAATGTGGAAAACATTCAACATGCAAGGATCATATAAGTGGCTATCAATCTTGCCTCAAATTGTTACCGATTATAATTCAAGAAAGCATAGAACAACCGGATATAAACCGGTAGATGTAACGGAAAAGAATGCTGCAGATATTTTGCAATATTTAAAATGTCAGAAAGTTCTTGACCGTAAAACACCTAAATTTAAAGTGGGGGAACATGTACGCATTAGCAAACATAGGAGTATATTCTCTAAGGGGTACACACCTAATGGGAGTTACGAAGTCTTTCGAATATCAACAGTTAAACGTTCAAGCCCACTCACCTACACATTACGTGATAGTCGAGATGAAGAGATTCAAGGTCGGTTCTATGAGCCCAAACTACAAAGTGTTAAACATCCAGACATTCATCTAGTTGAACGTGTCATCCGACGTCAAGGGAATAAAGCTCTCGTTAAGTGGTTGGGTTTTGATACTTCTCACAACTCCTGGATTTCTACCAAAGACATTGTGTAATACGCTAATTAACCTTAATTATATATACTGTAATATTAATATGCAATAAACAGATCTTTTTTTACTTTTTTTATTAATACTATCCTATACATATACATCACTACATACTACTAAAGCGTCTGACAAACAGACATTCACGATGCTGTTTTTCGAGAATTGGTGAAATTATATTACCACAGTCATCTATTCTTTTTTTAAATCGTGCAGAATCTCTAGCTATTTGTTCCCATTCTCCTTTTCGCGCATGTCTGTGCGCCAACTCCCATACTACTATGTAGTGAACTACGTTTTTGGACTCATTAATGCGCACCTTCTTCACTGGCTGAGTCGTCATCTGATGGCTCAAAATTAGGTAAGTATCTTTCTATTTCGTGTATAAATTGCTCCAATGCTATTTCTTTAAGGTCTTCTATTAATCGCTTTATACAACAAATACACTCTATATCCTCTACATGCGATGTTAAGTATTTTTCACAAAGGCGTATTCCTCCCCCATACTTATTAACTAGATTATTTAAATAGTCATCACTAAATCTACCCATTCCATACACTTTTTCATGATCAGCATCGAATTCTAATGATTGTAACTGGCATATTAGTCTTTGGACTGCACTAACACAATCTACAGCTTTAGGCCACGACTCCGCACTATAACACATCCACATATTGACTAACATCTAATACTATCCCCTATTGACTACAAGCGCGTTATCCCCCCCTTTCAGGTGTAGGTTTGGCAAGATCCATATCCATATATAGTTTCTCCTTGGCAAATTCTTCCATTTCCAGAAGGCAGGCTATGTTGACCTCAAACACATCATGCAATGGACGTATAACTTGGTGAATGTTACATTCAGGAATTGCCGCTGCCGACTTTATTAGGTTTTTATAAAACTCTGGAAAGTTCACAGTATCTGCCAACTCCAATCGGTAATATATTATCTTCAAAAGCTTCCATAACTGTTCTATGGACTCCCATCCTAAATAGACATCAACTTCTTCACTATCACAGAGGCGTATAATTTTTTTCTTGTTAATATTTTCGTACGAGACAGTCTTCGATCCCAGTTTGGTAGGTAGCCATGTTCCTTCAGGACTGTAGAAATAATTAGTAATTACCCTTGATTATCCATAAGTATACGCCATTCCTGCTTGTCAAACACCACTCCACCACTCTTCGATCCACCGAGTTTTACGACTGGCTCAAATCCAAATTTGGGTGATAGACCGACACTAACAAACTTTGTTTTACTTTTATTTAAGAAATAATGCACATTATTAAGCAAAATATCACAATATTTACTTGAACTTATAGCACCGATAATCTTCGCCTTTTCTATGGCTTGACGTAATATGTTATCCATTATATACGATACTGGCTTTACATACATTCCTCTCTTTTATATATGACACTCTCCCTCTATGTACACTCCTCAAGGCTACTTACGTGACCTTCACATTATACCACACATTGCTTTAGCGGTCTTGTAGGTTACACCTTTTCAAGGATTTCTTTTCGTTCAAGGCTGTTACTCATTTTGTTTTTTTCCCACCGTGTATTCACCACTACTTCAAGGATTCCTAGGCATACTTAATTCCAAGGTTGTTCCACTTTGCCACAACAAGTTCACTGCACAAGGTTACATACCCCCACTCAGTATTATTCGTATACTTAAAGGGAGGGGTTTTTACATATACCATAGTTACCGACCTTTACTATGTCAGTTACTCCAGTGCAAGACGATTGGAAGACTCCTACAGTGTACCAACCACAAACCTTATTTCAAATTAGTACGCAACGGACATGTCAATTAATTCCGAACTGGGTAAATTTTGAAAAGAAAGGAATACTACCGCCTTCCATAACATCAGTAGTGCGTACGCAATATGAAGATGTAAAGTGGGATTCGGCATGGTTTGACACCTTGGGCAAGCGAATCTCTGACCACGTCTCGGGGAGTAGTTTGAAAGATTACTCTCACATAGTTGCGTTGTACATTCGCTACCATCTGCTTGGTGGTATGTGTTTATGTTATGCATGTTACTCCACGTTGAAACCAGGAGATTACCGCGTGGTGGACCACCACACCCATATGGAGCGATGGACAATGTTGTACTACCTTTCACATGATGAATACTGGTGCTCATCATGTAGAGCGCCATTAACCACTTTATATGATGTTTATGATGATGATTCTTGTTATTTGTGTGAGGAAGTATGTTATGTTGATTATTAATACTTTGTTTTGCTGTCTATATATTGTATGTAATAAAATATTTTATGCCAGTCGCTTAGTTTATCCTCTAGTGAAAACATGTGCGACGTGCCACCGAACTTTTATTATCCTCAGTATTACAATTGTTTCGATAAACGATTACTAACGTATCGAACATGGTCTGGGGTTCACTCGCCCTCATCGCTTGCTGCAGCAGGATTCATTTCCACATCTTCAGACGATACGGTTGAATGTTTCATGTGTGGGGTTAGAATAAACCGATGGCAGCCAGATGTCAATCCGTTACAGGAGCATCTCCGATGGGCACCACATTGCACGTATGTTCAGCTCCTCGCACCACGTCCGCGCAGATGTACTGAAACGGAAGTGGAGAGGACCTTTGCACGTGTACTAAATCAAAATGTTTTATTCCTAAAGAAAATCATATATCTGAGTAATGTTTCTACATGTCTTTATTTCTACATGAATTAAATGTATTAACATATAGTTTTTTTCTTTAATAATTATGCGTGAGCAAAAAACATACAAGTGGACAAAAAACAAGTGAGGTGGCCTTGGGTAAAAGTAGCATTTGGGTGGTCGTTTGCGATAGTGGTAAAGTAGGTTACATGGATAACAATTGCAAAAACAATGTGATAGTTGTTGACCTTGTGTTTGTGGTAATGATATGTAAGTAGGTCACACATTACGCTTTTTGACCTTGGTACGGTGGGGACCTTGGTTTTGTGGCAACCTTGGAAATGTGGGACCTTGGAAATGTGGTGTGTTCTAGAAGTCTCCAATCTTACCTACTTATATCTCAAATTGCTTATTATATTGCAACACTTTTGACTATATCTTTGTTTCTCTAATATCTATTAACATAATTTTCGTTAAATACTCCCTTATTTTCCTTGCAATATCAATGAAAAAAACATTTGGTATCATTTGAATTTTTTTAGAAAAGTCGACCATTTTGTTCCCTCGACAAGTTGCGCCCTCTTTTGGTAGACAGAGATAATAAATTGTTATGGTGTTGGATTTGTTTGGTAATACCAAGTAGTCCATTAACATCGAGACCAACCTTGACAAATTAAAGCAACCCGTTTCGAAGTCATACGATTTTTTCCAGTAACACGGTTTCCCCTCCCTTTATTTTGATAGGAATCGTAAAAATTCATTAAACAGAGTTTTACATATTGACCACTAGTTTACAATGGATACGTTTTTTGAAATACATTAGTAAGGAAAATTGCCCAAAAAATGGGAATTTCAATTTGAAACCATTTCACTGCTCAATTTCAAATAGTTTCTGGTTTATGGCTGGTACATAAAAAGTAAAGTGTTTCACTGTACATCAAAATTAAATATGATTATTGTAAAACATAAATACACCTATTTAATTAATAAAAATAGGGTATCATTAGTTACGTTAACAAAGATAAAAATTAACTGCGTTAAGTAATTTATTTTAAATCAAAGTGTGTACTATTGATAAAGTAATATCTACGTATAAACGCAATCAAATGCATTTGTTATCCAAGAAAATGTAGATGTGCGGTATACAGATAAGTGATACCAGTTTGTACTTCGGTCGAACGTAGGTCACTACCATGCTCAAGAGCTCATGCGATTTTTATTGCACACTCTAAATTAAACCGCGCATCGTGATCTTCGCCTATTCGAAGTTAGATCTGCCACTACTTGCATACAGAGCCACAGCTTAGCATCAATTCAGGAGCCGCAGGATATACAGCGGGAATAATGCGAAGAACAGAAGTTTAAAGAAGAGTCCAGGACCACGGCAACACAAGAATCGACATCGGACAGTAAGCAATCAGTTAATAAACAAAATACATACTTTTTAATTAACTTATTGTTTTATTATTCCTCCATTTATATTGGGTCTCTGATTTCCAAGCCTTTTTTCCTCGGGGTGTGAGGCTGCACCTCGGCCAAGACCCGGCCTTCCGTTAAAGCACTCTTTTTTCTTCTTTATTCCCGTAACCTACTAACAACAGTCGTGATGGTACAGCACAGTTGCCACGGTGCAACACTCACGGTTGTGTCCACAACCCCTGACGATGCCCGTCCACCTACACCTACACACACATACGCACACACCCTCTTCTTTTTTTTGTTTTTTTAGATCGTTTATTT
Organism: Vesta saturnalis; assembly: GCA_036346205.1. Taxonomy (NCBI): domain Eukaryota; kingdom Metazoa; phylum Arthropoda; class Insecta; order Coleoptera; family Lampyridae; genus Vesta; species Vesta saturnalis. Next base: position 1,119,274 of record JARFJB010000187.1, read on the forward strand.
GTTTATTAGACTTTTACTTACTTATTTGCTTATTTACTTGTGCTTATCTGCGGACAGTTTAGGGTCTTCTTCCTCTTCAGCCCTGGATCTACATGTTCTTGGTGCGTTATGTATTGGGAATTGTATAGATTCAATTTTGCTATGTGTTTTATGTGGAAAAAAATCTTTCTTTAATTATTTTAACTTGCTTAATTGATATGGAAAGTGTAGTTTGTTTGTTGTGGTGTGATGTGTTGCGATGAGAGTAGGCCGTTTTCGTGCGCTTTGGTCGTCATCATTATAGCATGGGGGACATGGGCATGGTTTCAATATATCGTGGGAGACATATGCATGGCTTATCGGACTCGATACGAGGTTACGTCAAGGATGTTGTCGAAGTCTTCAGGTAGGTCGTGTAGCAGTTGCGTCAGTAGTGCAGGTAGATGTTTGAATTTCCTCTTAGGTTTTCTCGGGTTGTATAGCCTTCTGTTGCCAGTGTAGTACGTTTTAAGAATGTTTTTGGTAGCGTTTATGTTGCCGTGGACTCTATTGTTTGTGTATTTTGTTTGTAGTGTTTTAAGTCTGCCCGTGACGGGTTGTATGTTTGCTGTTTGTATTGCCAAGTCGTTGGGGCATCTGTAATCTAGTCTGTGGATGTGTCGTATTATATTTCGTTCACAGGCGGCGATGGATTGGAGGTTTTTGGTTTTGAGGGAGGCGTACAGTGGCGCGCGGTAGTTAAGTAATGGTCTTATGTATGTTTTGTATGTATATTGTAAGGTTTTGGGGTGGCATCCTCTGTCATGTCCTCTTAATGCTTTTAACATGTTTGCGTTCTTAACGTTCAACCACAATCACACCTGTCTCTCAGAGGCCTCCCCTCCCTTGTCGGATGGTACACTGCTTAGGCTGCAACACCACTTCGGCGATCCCACCGTTACCATAACCCATCTCTCCCGTCTCCGTCCCTCCAACTCCACTCCTATAACCCCTTCATTTTCCTGCGAGATTCGTCACGTAGATAAAGACATCCTAGTCAAAGAGATCCCGGATGTGATCAACCTTCCACATGTGAGGAAGGCTGTTCGCATCACCTCTAAGGCGACAAACACCCCACATCCCTTGTCCGAATCATTACCCAATCCAACATCACCCTGGATTATCTCCTCGCATGCGTAGTCGTCATGTTCGGGCGACAATATAGTTGCAAACCATCTCTTATCCCGCTACCTCTCTGCAAGTATTGTTGCACTTGCACGCAGGTGGGGCATACCGCTGAGGAGTGTCCTACCCGTTCTATCGGATGTGCCAACTGTGGCAAAAGTCACATATCCTCCTCTTGCAAATCCTCGGCTAATCCAAGGTGTAACTGCGGGGAAGCACACCCTTCCTTTTCCTTTAAGCGCCGGAAGCGGCGGGAGCCCTCAAACCAATCCTGTCTTCCGAACAGTCCGACTAGGAAGACACCGCCCACCTCAAACCCACTCCCTACACCGATTAAAGACTTCCTACAAGTCCTCAGACACTCCCTTTTCTACATGTTCCCTGACCGGCGAAATAGGGTTGCTCGCATCCTTGATTCGCTCTCTCCATCCTTCTTCCAGCGGAGAAGCGGCGCCTGCGTATCCGGTAGGCGGGTAAAGGTCTGCGTAACCCAATCCCTAACTCCCTCCAAAATGGAAATCCTAGCAGGGACAGTTAACGCCAGGGGTGTTCGTCGGAAATGCTCCCTACTTAAACACTTTTTACACGAACACAATATACACATTATTTCGATTACAGAAACGAAACTCACAAACAAATGCACGCTTAACTTCAGAACAATTGCCTCCCATTTACTAATTTTCAACTTCCTGCGCACTTACAGCATCTCGAATGGATTGCTATGACGGTGCACTTCCCCATTCCAATAGTCTCCTTTTTATATTACAACCCGCCCTGACACAACACCCTATCCGATGACCTTTTAATTTACGCATCCAACCTTCATAATGCTGTCATCCTAGGTGATTTCAATGGCCGCCATATCCAATTCGGTGACTCCTGAAGCAACGGCAACGGTAACAGACTACCATCAGCGCGGTTGCAGTTGCTGCTTTTCCGAGTCGTCAACACACAACCAACCTATTTGAACATCTAGGTGCCTCAATAGTAGACCACATCATTGTTTCAGAACCCTTAGCTCACTATTTAGATCGAGCGTGCTTTATAGGCACCACGATCACTTCAGATTATCTACCACTACTGGTCAAAACTTCATTTTGTCCAGCTCCCCCAGCACCTCCTCAGAACACAGTCATTAAAGATTTTTCGAAAGCAGACTGGAATGTGTTCTCCGAACACATCTCCAACAACCTTCCAATCAAATGACCCAAGATCTCGAGAGAGCCAATAGAAACCTAACGTCCGTAACTACGGAAGCGTAAATCGCTCCACGGCATGTTATGTTCTTTAATAGACATATCGACGATGTCAATGCAATACATCGCATCTACAAAATTAATGAAAATGGACTTATTGCACTTTGAGATAAAGAATAACGTATTGACACCAATGAAATACGATATTAGGCTCCTATTGGCTCAGTTAACTCACGTGCACTTTTATTTTTACGGTATTTGTACGTTATACGTTTCAATTGATCGCGAATGACGCAGTGAAAATTTGATGCTATGCAGAAGAATTATAAATGGATGGTACCTTAACCCGTTTAAATCAACTAAGTTTGGCTGCTTTCTAAAGGAATTTACATATTTGGGATCAACAAGTATCAAAACACTGTTTTATTTCCATTTCAAGGATTATTCTACAACCAAATTTAAAAGCGTGTATTCAGCAGCATTTAGTTATCAGTAGCAGTATAGCGCTGACAACCAAAATGTAAACGTACTGCAGGTATCTCATTTCTACGCATTCATTCATAAGGAATTTTTAAGTTAATCCATGTTTACTAACATAAGTATTTATTTTTATACATAATAAACCCTGTTATTGTTTTTTTAGTTTTAAATTTATTACATTCGTTCGAGATTTTTAAACTTTTATTTACGGGCTGAGGTTACATCAATGTTGGAAAGCCAACATATCTAATCACACTTAGTTTTAAATTACAGCAAATCAAAATTTTAAGAACCAGGCCCATTTAATCTTCGACTGACCAAAAGGCTCAAAATCTTCTAGTTATAAATCATATTTGGGGTGAATTAATAACCACAACACACCCCTTATTTCATCACCATTTTTTTAAAGATTATAATGTGTTATTGCATGTGACATTTTTTCAGATTGACCTGCAGTTACGTGTTATTGAATAGCGTATAGCGAGATTTTTTTTACTAAAATGCGTGGGAAAAAGATGGTTGAGTTGTGCAGAAAGGCGCAGTTAAAGAAATCGGATAAGAATAACAGCTTTTGAAGTTATTTCTTTAGGTGATTTAACTAATTGTGTGTGGTTAGTTTTCTCATAACTCACTACATTTCCTCTAAATAAAATATTAAGACGATAGTGTTGTATTCAGATGGATGCACTTATCAAGCATTTTAGCAAATGCTCTATCAAGTTTGTCGTATCAATATAAAGTGAGTATTATACCAAAATGTTTGGTGAAAGGTCATACCCAAATGGAGTGCGACAGCGTCCATGCAACGATTGAGAAAAGACTTAAAAATCGCACAATCGAAATTCCTAACAATTACTTTCAAATAACAAAAATGCTCGTCGCACTCCCAAACTTTACGAAGTTGTATGTCCAAAATTTTAATAACAATTTAGTTTATGTTTACATCAGACCTGATAAAAAGACTAAAGATCCAATTGTCACTGATACTAGATCGTTGAACTATGAACACGGATCAATTATAAATTAGATTTTGATCAAGAATTTTCCCCACTGCCTCACAGACCAAAACATCTACCAAAGAATACAGAAAATTTCCACAATTATTTGCAGCAAAGTTACCGATTCCAAAAAAAAGTTCTTATATCTTCAAGAAATAAAACTAAAAACTAATCAGAATTTTTTGAGCTTCTATGGTAATTTACCATATAAAGTACAACTTTTGTTCTAGTTGTTTATTTTTTGTTGTTCGTTTTTTGTAAAAAATGTTGATCAGCCATAAAAGTTTTATTTGTAATATCTTAATTTACCTCATGCAACACCTTGTATCATCATCTTTTTGACAAAATTTTGAACGCAATACCTCGTAGGTACAGTAAATTTCCAAAATATTGAATTGTTGGGGTCATGTTTGTAAATGATCACGATCAAGTTATTTTAAATGTATTGAAGTAATAAAAGTAGCAACTTAGCTTTTTCTCTTCATTTATTAAAAAAATGTTTCCTGAAAAACTTCAATTTTGCACTTACGAGCTATTGCAATGACATCGTCGATATCGTGGGTTGAGTATTATATTGTTCTATCAGCATATTTGGCGGGAAACTGAAATATTAATTAAATAGATAGCTTACATGAATTTTGTTCTATTTGAATAAGAACAAGTGCTCTAACATACAAACGATGTGGGAAAGAATGTTAAACCGTTCTGTCTGCATTATTTGAATATCTCTTGGTATAATGATCTAACTAACCGACCAATAGAGTGTCAGAACATGATGCTGTTAGAACATTGTAATATTTGTGTGTGATGATGGTGGGCAAGTGACATGTTGTTACTAGATTTCTTGTTTATAAACAGTGTTACTGTGTAGCTTCGAACATGAATACCACTAATATTCCGTAAGTATAGTTGCATGATGTTAGTCATTGCCTTAGTTGCATAATTGGAATTATGTTTACCCAAATGTGCCTGCAATGCTATACCCCTAACCTCTAGGTATTAAACATAGGTAAATAACACGTTTTGTTTATGTTAGTTATGCCGTTAGAACATTCTAATAGTAGCTACAAATTAAAATCACTATGCAATTTTACCATTATAGGCCGAAATTTCCTGTTAGAACAAAAAAATTAAATAATTTAAATTTAGAAACATAACATGGTTTCTTTGCGTTAAAGCCTGTCCGGTAGAACTGAACGGGTATCGGATTAACAAGGAGGATTGTCAATATATGGTTCTATTGTGCTTGAAACCGCCTTAATGCTTTGCTGTCTCGTACTTATTGTACGTGACAAAGAAAGATGGATATATTATGAATAATGCCTCTATTTCTGCCGAACAAAAGCGTTTGCAACTTTCACACATAATGACAAGGCAATAAGAATCAGATGCAGGTAGAATAGAAATTCAATAGGTATAATAAAATGCCAGTGGTTCTCAACACTGCTTTAACATTACATTTAAAATTTATGGAAGAATGCAAGTTTTATAATAAACATTTATAAAAGCCATTCATAATAATGAATATTCGATTAAGTATAGGTATTTCAATTTACATTTAGAAAGTTCATTGTATACCTAAGTATGGTAATGACGTTTTAGTGTACTCCAATTACAAAAGAATCCAAATAAATATGCAATACTGTAACAATAAGTAATTAATAATAGATTATTATACCATTTAGTAGGTACATATAGGTATAAATAAAACAACTGCAATATCTATATTATCATTATTCTTTGAGTAAGCGTTTATATAAACTAACCATTAATATAATGCCGAAAAAGTTGAGTAAAGAAATTCGCGAATTAAAATTAAAAACAGTTAGTGCGGAAATATGGCAAAAATGTATTGATCATACGGATAAAATAATTAAAGATACTTTTGTTAATGAAGAGATTGTGGATGAAGTAAGACCTCTTATTTTCACAGTTAACACTGAAGAAAGTGATGACGATGATCTTTTCCAAGATTTGGATGACTCAGGAAGTGATGAATCTGAAGCCGAATGACAATTATAATTTTTACATTTAATTATAAAAGTATATCTTTGTAATTTAATTAATATTTACTAACTATAATAAAAATGTATTTGTTATTGTTGTTATAAGTATAAGTGAAAGGTGTCAATTGAAATTACTTATAGGTAATTAGTAATCGATTATTATTTTTATTATACAAAAGTTGCAGTTCTTCACAAATTATATAATGTTAAAGCAGTGTTGAGAACCACTGGCATTTTATTATACCTATTCAATTTCTATTCTACCTGCATCTGATTCTTATTGCCTTGTCATTATGTGTGAAAGTTGCAAACGCTTTTGTTCGGCAGAAATAGAGGCATTATTCATAATATATCCATCTTTCTTTGTCACGTACAATAAGTACGAGACAGCAAAGCATTAAGGCGGTTTCAAGCACAATAGAACCATATATTGACAATCCTCCTTGTTAATCCGATACCCGTTCATTTCTACCGGACAGGCTTTAGTCATTCTATTAGAACATTCTAATAGTAGGTGAAAATTAAAAATCACTGTTCAGTTTTTACCGTTATAGGTCGTGTTCTTCGTTAACCAATAAGTTCCCAAATAATTTTTTTGAAGATAGTGATGCTTCGTACCGTGATCCAGATTATTTCCCTTCGGACGATGAAAACACACCGGTAGCTACGTTGTATCGTTTGAATAATGAAATAAGTATAGTATGTGAAACGGTTTTTCTTACGATAATATAGCTACTAAGAGAAGAAAATTGTTCTTTGTATTAGGTTCAGAAGAAAACCAGCCAGATAATAATGACAATGCCTGTTGTAATGAGCTTATGATGGAGAGACAAAAAACTAAACAGAACACTAAAACGACAATAAAACATGTCGGCTGCAGAGAGTATAAAATTAACTAGGAAACGAAAACGACAATCCAAAACGTAGAAAATGAACATCAATAAAGAATTGTGCCAATCAGGCAAAGAATATGGAGATGTAAAAGGTAGAATTCGTAAAGAACGAAATTTAAAAACCATCAAAAATTGTGAAACCAATTGCAAATATTTATGTGGCTAGAAAATTAGTTCGCTTGAAAGGGAATTAATATTCAGTGGATTCTGGGCCTTATCAAATGATGCCAAATACCATTATTATGCCAAAAATACAGAAAGGATAAACAAAAAACGGAAGCAAACTATAAAGAACGACCCCCTTCGGAATATATTCATATAAATATTGTTTTCATGTAGCCAACAAAAAAGTTCGTGTTCGTAAAACATTTTTCTTGTCTACTTGAGATATTAGCCAACAACGAATCAATTATTTTCATGCAAAAAAGAAAGACCAATTAATAGGAATTCCAACCACTCCTCCACAGGGTCACCACCCTAAGAAAACTGTAAGTGCCATCAGCAAGGAGTACGTGCGGTTACATATTAGTAAAATTCCAAGAGTGGGACCTCATTTTTGTAGAATGGACACCCAGAAGGAATATTTTGATTTAACTTTGAATATGAACAAACTGTACTCACTGTACACAGAGTTTTGTGCTGAAAAACAAATAGAACCAGTAAAAATACATTGCTATAGGTACATATTCAATTATGAATTCAACAACGATCTCTTAAAACCCAAAAAAGATCGCTGTGATGAAGAGAACAGGTTGAAAGAAAAAACTGCTATTGAAGAAGATGAACGCAATACTATTTGGCAAAAACATGTCCGGGGCAAAGAGGCTGCAAAACTAATTCGCCATTTGGACAGAAGTAATGAAGAGTACCAAACAGCTGTTATATATTTCGATCTTGAAAATGTTTTTGCATGGTCAAATATTTCCTGTTTTTTCTACAGTAGAAAATTGAACACTTATAATCTAACACCGCATTGAAATCTGCAGAAACAAGCATATTGCTGTATTGAAGTGAAGTGAAGGCACTTATGGAAGACAAGGAAACGACATCGCGTCGGGTTTGATAAAGATACTAGGAAAAGTTGTTACCGATTTTCCCCTTATTCAAAAAATAATTCTTTGGTCTGATTCATGCGTGCCATAGAACAAGAATTCAATAACGAGTTTAGCACAAATGAAATTTTTGGAAAATCATCCTACCATTGAAGAGATTTGGTGAGCCTGGTCACAGTAGCATACAAGAGCTCGACAATCTACATAGTCAAATAGAAAGGAAATTATCTAACCAAGAAATCTTCAGCCCTTTAGGATTGTTACGTCTACTTCCGACAGTAAATCAAACAAAACCTTTCAAAGTATTTCACATGACCCATAAGGACTTACAGCTATACAAAGAAGGATCTCAAGGCCTGAATTTAAAAAATTTCCTTACGCATCACTAAGGAAATTAAAGTACACTAGAAAAACACCCACCAAACTTTATTATAAACTCACTCATGAAGCAGAAACATTTATAGAAGTAAAATACTTATCTTTTTTGGGATTTTTAATGGTGTATTTAAATTATACAATTTAAACGTTTCGATAACACTTACAGTTATCTTCGTCAGTAGTAATATTTGTAAGAATTGTTAAAGATGTTGTAAACAATTTTGTCAAAGTTTGTATAATATAAATACACCATTAAATATCCCAAAAAAGATAAGTATTTTATTATGAATGTTAATGGTGAAAGTTTACATTTTCATATTTATAGAAGTCTCGATTTCTCCATCTGCATCCAATATCAGAAACAGTGCCCCTCTTACTTCTAAAGTGTTGCCAGAAATACGAACTGCGCCTGAACCTAGAAAATGCCCTTTGCCAAAGTCGCTGGTCTTTCAAAACTCTTCATATTTATGCCTGCTGTTGATGTATCTTTCATTCAAACTTTTTTAAGGAATATAATGGTCCTGCTGTATTTTCTAATTCAAAAAAAAAGTTACAAAAGGCCAAATCTGCAGAAAAAGAAGGAGAAATTACTAATATTAATAATGATGATCCCAAAAAAACGAAATGCACTAAGAAAGTGAATACCAAAATAAAGAAGAACGTAAAAATCAATAAGAAATAATGTGTTATTATGAAAATGATTGGTTTCAGTTACTACTTAAGCGGAAATGTAATGTGTAATGTTAAGTGCACCAGTTTGTTGGTTTTTTCTTTTAATAAACTTACGCCACGTTTTATGTTTTGCTTCCCTTGTATAAGGTATGTAAGGCTTTTAATTACATTTTTGCATATATTATATTTAATAGGGTACGAGGGTATGCTTCTACATTAAGGGAACCGCTTGTGTTAAGAAAAATATAAAATTATGAATTTCGTATTTGGAAAAGCGTGGTCGTGACGCCATAAAGTTTAATAAAATGGGGTGGGTGATATGCAATTTTATCTTGAAAGATTAAGAATGGAGGTACCTTTGGTTTGTGCCGATATCGCATGCTGTTAGTATGACTGCTGTTAGTAGTCTGGTCTACATTTCGTTTATTGAAAATGAAGAAACATCTGCTTTAGTGGTTTCAGCCTATATCTAGTTTCTTTGTACGTTAGTGAAGATAATTGGAAATTACCGTTTTTATCGTTTTAAGACGATATGTTTATTTTGAGTACGTGTAAGTAATACGTATACTTTTATTGCAATATACGTTTAAGGAAATAACAAATTAATATAGTTTTATTTTGATACGGTTATAAAGGACAGCTGATTTTTGTTCCTAAGATATCCTAAGACATAGGTCAGTATACGTTTTATTTTTGAATACAATGTTAATCATATTGCATTTTGAATTTTAAGTAAATATAGATTATAAGCTTGTATAGTTGTGCTCAATGTAGTAATTTTAAAATCATAAAGTTTTCCGAGAAATATTGTCTTAGTTATTTTATGCTGGAATTATACAGACATTTTGTTTTACTTAAATATACATATAAATCAAGTTGTTTAGTATTATACAGATTACCTATGCTATTAATGTACAACTTTTTCAATTTTTGTTATATTTTAATTATTAAACCTGTGTGTGGTGTCCAACAAGAAATGCATTACTGATTATATCTATGGACATACCTCTGCCTCCCGTACGACCTGTTCAAAAGGAGTTCTCAATTACAGTAAGTTTCGTAAGCAATGTACCTTCCTAGACCGTGGTGCAAATTACCTTTTTTATGTATAAATCAATCACACCTAATTTTTTATTTGTATAAAAAATTTAGTTATCTTATTCTTAGCGTCCCTTCTTCCTAGTATAAAGATTGTTGAAATTTTGATTCTTGGGCGACTTTGATTTACAGGGCTAGGAGGGGGGATGTCTCGCTTTTTCACCGGGCGGTGCCCTGATCAAAGACGTGGGGATAGCAATCGCTAACACTCGTAGAAATCTTGGATTAGAAATCAACTCCAACTTGTTGCCTTATGTCCGCCAAAAAAGATCGATCATTTCCTGTTGTAAGTATGAATGGCTCAGTTTTTAAGCTTTCAGACTCTATTACTCTGTTAGCTGTTAGCTCTGTTACCAAAACAGCTGCTCGTAAAATAGGCTTTTTGTACAGATCTAAGCAGTACTTTACCTCTCGACAACTCTTTCTGCTGTATAAGGCCCAAATTCAGCCTCATCTGGAATTCAATTCTCACCTCTGGGTTAGTGCTCCCCAATACGCTCTCGATATCGTTGATCGTATTCAAAAGTGAGCGATTAGGCTTATAAATGACACGACCTTAACTTCTCACATACAGTCCCTTGAACATAGAAGGATGGTTTCAGTTCTTTCTTTGTATTATCGTTATTACAACGGCTATTGTGCTGCTGAATTATATTCTTTGTTACTATCTCAGGCTATCTTTGCGAGAAACACTCGCTTCGCTCATTTATATCATCAGTATGCAGTACAAATCTCTACTTGTCGTATCAAACGGGCGCAATCCACATTTTTCTACACGGCTTCTAAACTCTGGAATGATCTCCCTAGTTCCTGTTTTCCTCTCACTTATGATATGAGAAAATTTAAGGTAGCTGTTCATAGGCATCTATTGGAAATTCATTATCCCTCTATCCATCCTCCTAAGTGTTCCTGAGTTATTTAGCACCATAGGCCAAATTTAGCCTGTTCATGTCCACAATCATAAAAAAATAAAAAGAACATCGCGATAACTCTAAATGGATAAAATTATTACCATTTAATAAAAAAATTCGTCCCCACCAACTCCATATGAGCAGACAGTAATTACATTTTTTTAGATTTAAGTTTCCAAACGATTTCACAATTGGGAAGACTGAACATAGACCTTTTTATTAAAATCATAAATAAATAAGTTATGCTTTATGGTAACTATCGCAGTATGTGCTTTTTTATTTATGGGTTTAATTAAAAAAATACTTTAGGCTGATCGAATGAAGCAAACGTTTTTTAATTCACCTGATGATAAGATATTTACTACACCAGTAAACTAAATATATAGGTGAGATGGAGTGGAATTTATTGAAACTAAAACAGTTGTCCTACTCATTAATTATATTTTTAATTTGTGAAAAAAATTTAGTAGTTTTTTTTATTATTAAGAAGCTAGAAAAAGTTCGAACGCTTAATCAATGTTATTAATACCAGAAGAACCCATAAATGGTTTACAGGAACTTAATACCTTGCGAAAACGTAAAATAGTTTTTCGATACAGTTGCCTTGCCTCTTAAAGCTTATGGTGAGGTAGTCTAATTAATTTGCTTATGCGTAATTTCAATATTTTTTCTAAATCTATTTATAATCCTAATTTTATAGCTGTGCTAATTTTGATACTGTGTTTTCCTAAAAAATAATTAGGCATAAATTGGTAAAAAATGTATTTAAGCACTTAATTGAGTTCTATTATTGGTATTTACAAATAAACTGTTTAATAAATGACATAAACTGTATTTTATTTGAAACAACTGATCTGACTGTCAAATATAAAATTAGAATATAAAGACTTAAAGCATAAAACAGTTTTAAATGTGGCTTAAAGAATCATATATGATTGTTAGGGACTTTCCAGATTGAATGTACAGTTGTACAACCTTCAGATAAAAAAGGTAAATTTCTCATTGTGATAATGGTCTAAATGAAAAAGCTACTGTGGTCCAGTCGAAAGAAATTATCAGAAAACTGACTAGTGCAATTGATAACCCTGTATATTAGGTAGGGGAGTCTTGCAAAAAATGTTTTAATTTTCAATATTGAGTCCAAAGATACAGATTCTAGGGTCAAAGATGATACTAATTCAGTATCGTAAATCCTGTCTGAAGTAACTTCCATTGATACCAGTGCGCTCAAAGTTCTTGGATTAGGTAAATTTATTGAAAATAAACAATGACCCTTAAAAGTAGTTTTAGAATCAGAAGCTTACGTTAAAGATACGTTAGGTTATATAAGTCAATAACAGAAAATCTCAAATTGCTGTCAATCCAACTATTCTACAACGGAAATATTTGCAAGACCTAAGAACCAAACTAAATGAACGTATTCAGAATGCGAAACAAATTTAACAATTTTTAAGATATGTGGTACCCCAAAAATTGTTGCAATCAATCAAATAAATAATTAAACTGAAATCAACCAACCGATCAACAGCTTTTGACTATTTTCAGAACGTGCGTTGTTTACGTTCAAAGATGTTGGCGTTCTATTCGGCTCTTGGGGTTGTTACACGATCCAACCGCACTAGGCGTCGTGATGGCTTACAATGGTACTACCTGTCTTCGTTAGTTATTAATTTTTATAATAATGTTCTAATGTCTTAATCTTCTAACTATATGTATCAACTACAAATTGAGAGTAAACTATTTCAAGTTTCAATTACGTGTTAAAATTGGAAATAATTAATCTCCGACTAGAAATAAATCAATTTCAAAGTATAACATGTCAGATATTGACAGATGTTTTTACTCTGCATTATAATTTCAGACTAGTCTATTTATTCTCAACTGAATATTATATATTTTCAATTTAAAATTGTTCTTAATTTGAAATTATTTCTTCTTAATGTGAAGTTGGTCATTAGCAATTTGATGTTTAAAAGGTATAGAAGTTAATGTACAAACAATGTTCTAAATCAAAGCTTTAATCTTACAACTATTATATGTGGAGCCAGTAGGTAGGACAGGTACTCTGTTATATGCATAATATTTGTTAAAAGAGTGATTTATAATTAAGTTAGTTTAATTACTCCTTTTTCTTTTGGTCTCTTGCAATAACCGTGCTGTTTGAACAATTACTGGAAAAATAACACTTTACTTCCATATATGGGATTTAGTTTTATATGCAGACTACACTGGTAAATTTGTATCAGCACATAATTAATATAAATAATCAACATCGTTTATAATAACAAACTTTTAACGATCAAGCAGTAACCAAAATAGACATATTATCAATAAATAAGGTGTATATAAATCCCATTATTGAGCACGACATAAAATTTGTATTTACATGTTTTATAACATTGGTTGCCATATTTTGACTACATACACATCGATGCGCTGTCGAGTTCGAAAACGGCCTCATCAGCGTTTTACCGGTATCATTAGGTACCAATAATGTATTCTACGGGCTCAACAATGACCGTTTGTTTGTATGTATGTATGTATGTATCTATATATATATATATATATATATATATATATATATATATATATATATATATATATATATATATATATATATATATATATATTTGAATTTTTTCCTATCTGTCTTTGTTATGGTCGTTACGAAGTTATCAGCCTTCAAAGTCAGAAGTTAAAAATTGAATTTCAATGATAATTTTTAAACCGCTTCCTTCATTACCATGAAATTTATACACCTTAACTACCTCATAGAAAGGCATTTTTTGACACTTAACCGGAATTAATTGTACCTTTATTGTACAGGTAAAGCCAATATTAAGATTCTAAATTAACACAATTTTTGACAGTATTAACCATTTTGGAATTATACTATAGTAGTTTCATTCCCCTATCGTTTAGCAACAAAAAAGGCACTCTTACCGTTTTCAAGAAAAAAGCATTTTAGTAAACTATTAAATCCATTAAATGCATGTCTGCACACTCCTCATTAGTAAATGCCTCAATATCTCTACTACAGTTTTAGTGGTATTAACTTTTTTCAGTTTTTTTAACCGATTTATCTCTACTACAGTTTTAGCGGTATTAACTTTTTTCAGTTTTTTTAACCGATTTACATCAACAATCACAATGATAGGCATTTCCATAACAACAGAAAAACGTCACTTACAAAATGTTTACTGATTCTTTTTTTATTTAGAATTTACGTTTTAAATAAAATAGTATTTTCGAAACCGTTCGAAACTTAATTTTGACTTTACCTGTACAATAAAGGTACAATGAATTCCAGTTAAGTATCAAAAAATGCCTTTCTATGAGGTAGTTAGGGTGTCTTAATTTCATAGTAATGAAAGAAGCGGTTTAAAAATTATCATTGAACATTGAACATAACGACGACAGATAGGAAAAAAATTCAAATGAAGACTAGGTTTATTTTGATCCCCTCTATACGTCCTAGTAGCTTTGACCACAACTTTATGGACATCATGTATATGTATACTGAGGAACTGATTTTTTACGAAATAAAAAGGAGTCTAGATCCTTATGTAACGTATAACTCTGAGCCCAAGCGTCTGTCTTCTACCCTGTCACTTTTTCTTATGAAAATCCAGGCATCCATTTTATAAAACATAATCATATTTATCCCGCTCAAACCAAAGCAGATTATCCCAGAGGGAGAGTTTCTAAGCAAACGGCATCAACGCAAAGCTTAGCACCAATCTATCAGCCATCTTGAGATTTTCATAAAAATCTTAATAATTCTTCAAAACGTCCAACTTTCGTATCCATGCGCACTCCATATAACATCCAGATCTAGGTTCAACTTTTTACACGTGCGCGAACTTTCCTTTAGCAAAATGCAGTAAATTTCAACACCGCTTGTCCGTCATCATTCATAAAATTTTCCATTGTGCAATACTAAATCATCTGTATAAGCGAAGATGTACATACATACTCTTCCTCTACACATTAATACAATATCCACATATCATAGATTCACATGCCATTTATTTACAGCAATTTTAAATTCTTGTTTCCTTACAATACAGTAGCCAAATACAGTAATATCCATTATCGTCTCAACAGAGGTGTTACTAAAACATGATTTCTCATTCAAATATAATACTTCCAACTCAAACATTTTTATACCACATTTAAATATTCTTTTATACAAACTCTTTACTAAACATTCCAGTGGGCCGACTGACATTTACAGTAACTTACATTATGTACACAAAAAAAAACATTCTCGTGCTAGCTCACGTTTATTTATTATCAAAAATACGTCCTACACACAACGCACAACACAAGACTGCGTATACTCAGTGCGTCAAAGTAATCTCACAGTGTCTATCAGAGTTGTTGAAACAGCTCTTACAAATGAAACGTACGGTATATACATGTTTTCAAAATCATTTAATGTGTTTAGATTTAGTCGTCAATATTATGTCACGAATCAGCCATGGGGTGGTAGTGTGTAGTAATAAGTTATAAGCAACTGAAATAATAAAATCTATTCCATGTGTTGGGTGTAAGTGTTCATTTAATTTTATTTCATTGTACGTTTTTGTTGTTTATATACCACCGAGTATACTTGTAAACGAGTATTAGAATTTTGAATTTATTGAACAATGTAACTGTGCAGTAACGATAAGAGTAGAATGGGCTCACCTGAGGGACGACGCCCGCCGTGTTGACTCCCGAGATTCGTGTAAGCACCGAGAGGTGTCGGGACGCCCACGTGACCTTGCCTATTTCCCAACCCCGTGGCTTCTTTTCGGGGCCGTTTTTCAACCCCTAGTCGGAATTTTCAACCCCTTGATGGCATTTTCACCCCCTGGATGACATTTTTACCCCTAATTAGAGCCTAATTAGGCTGGAATTCGGCTTCTTTTCGGGGACAATTTTCAACCCCTTGAGTGAATTTTCAGCCCTTGACGGTATTTTCACACCTAATTATGACCTCAGCCCCTGAGGGTAGGCAAATGCCCGCGCAGGGTGCCGGGTGGGGTTGTCGCTAAGACTAGATAAGGCCTTATGGAAGGATTAAGAAGGGGGTAAGACTAGGCTGCACCAATTGGCTGTACGCGTATTAAGGCAGGGACTAAGACTAGACCACGCCCATCCTTTTACCTGATTGGTTGTACGTCTCGTCCGCCCTCTGACTTCTGATTGGTCCTATGCCCCATCATTTAGTCTCCGTGCTCTGATTGAAGGATTAAGTCGCGTTGGTTATGGCGGGAAATTTTAATCTGTATTCTAGTAAGGTACCCTAATGCTAGCTTATAAGACAGATCTTCGGAACTTTTTTGAGGTCTGTGCCCCCTGACTCCTAGCTGGAAATATGTTCGAGGCCTTCGTATACTGTCATGAAGCCTAGGCGGGAAATTTGAATTTGTATTCTAATAAGGGGGCCTTAATGCTAACTTGTAAGACAGAAGTAGGTCTTCGTAAATTACTCTCGGGGCTTCGCACCCTTGGCCTGCCCCTTGGTAAAAAATTTGAAATTGTGTTTGAGTCTCTGCATTATTGCTTGGTTATGATGGGGGAATTAAATTTAGGGACCTAATGCAAGGTAAGTGTAGGGCTTCTCAATTTGCTTTCGGGGCTTTGCACCACTTGTTCTGATCGGAACTTGTTCGGGGGTCTTTGTGTATTGTCATGTTCCCCTTGGCGGAAAATTTGAATTTGTATTCTAATAAGGGGACTTAATGCTAACTTGCAAGACAAGTGTAAGACCCTCAACTATTTTGTTATAGTTAAACGGTATCATCATAACCATTTTAATTATGTCATAATCTAGACCCTCGGCATTTTGTTTTGGCGGGAAATTTGAATTTGTGCTCTAATTGAGGTCCTAATTCTAACCTGTAAGACAGGTTAAGGGATTCGCAACTTACTCTCGGGGCTTCGTCCCTTATCCTAGACCCCTTGGCTGTAAATTTGAATTTGTATTCTAATAAGGAGCCCTAATGATAACTTGTAAGACAGGTGTGGGGCTTTGCAACTTGCTCTCGACCTTTCGCCCCCCTTGTCGTGCACCCCTAGGCTGAAAATTTGAGTTTGTATTCTAATATGGGGCCCTAATGCTAACTTGTAAGACATGTATAGGGTTTCGCAACTTGCTCTCGGGCCTTCGCCTCCTTGTTGCGCCCCAAGTGCTTAAATTTTGAATTTGTGAATAGCGCTATCTACTTGTCTATAGATTAATGAATGTTTTCTGTAATATAGCTGGCGACACCTAGCGGTATATTTTAACAGTACATAAAGGTCTCTGTAATGGTTATGGTGGGAAATTTGAAATAAGGGACCTAACACTAAGTTTTAAGGTAAGACGTATGCATCTGGGCCTCACGTTAACTTATGAGACAGATACAGCTCTTCTCAGCTTGGTCTCTGGTCTTCGCCCCTTTCTTACGGCCTCGGAGCTCAAAATTTGAATTTGTTAGTGTAAAACTCATGAATGTTTTCTGTAACATGGGCTGGCGTTATTGCAAATGGAAAAATCAAGCAATGAGATCAATCACGATCAATCAAATTAATTAATCAAATCAATCAAATCAATCAACCTCAGTCAAATCAAACAAGAAGCTGAGCTAATAATTTTTCATAACTTTCAGGTAACGATTCTCCCACTGCATATACCTAGCCCCTATGAGCGACCGATTAGTTTGCAGTTAAGGCTAACCAACACTCAGAGCTGGTATTCTCTCTAAACGTGAGGGCACTGGTGTTGGAAAACAGTCGATCATCGGCAAATCAGTCTCAATCAATTCAATCTCAATCAATCAAATCATAACTTGCAGCTTGTAAAAATTAGCTTACAATTCAAAAATACGGGTTTGGCTTAACTTACGGCTTGCTAAGACCAACCAGATTTCAAAAATACGAGAGATAGCCTTCGGCGTTACTGTCAACATACAAGCATCAAATTAGTGTGTAACACTTTTTCAGGGTGTTACGTACAGTACTAAAATTACGATTTATACTTAAATTAGTTTAAAATGTCTATACAACAACAAATATATAACCAAACCCGAAATTAGGTCACTATATTATTCTAGATACAAGGAAAGTCTTGGCAGAAATACCTGTAACAGAAGGGTCTCTAGATTTACAAACATGGCTCAACGCACTATTTCGTTTTTGAAAATGGACAATTGCCGTGGGGCTAAACAAACTGACTTTCATTTTCAATTTCGATAATACAATGTGTGAATGGAAACTAACCCCGATTTCGTTTCGTAAGACAACTGTAGGAGTCTGTGTTTTATTTTACACAACACTTATTATTTTCATTAGACAGCCATAATAATAACAATATCATTCAAAACCGGAACTACTTCTGATAAAAAAGGCCCTAGCTATATAAACAAGCTTGAACGCACTATTTCGTTTTTGAAAACGGACGAACACCCCAGGGGTAAAAAAACAAGCTGGCTTTCATTTACAATTTTGATAATACGCAAACGTTAAACTTGAATCAAGTTACATCTTACAAAACCAACTCTCATTTCAAAATAACGGTCTGATTTAACTTGCAAAGTTTCAACTTGAATTATCTTACAGTCTGTAGAAATCAACCTTCATTGCTAAAATACCCACTAAGAGAGAAAGAGCGAAAGAGAGAGAGAGAGAGAGAGAGAGAGAGACCTGAGAAGCGAGAGGAGAGCGAGACAGAAGATACGAGGGTGGTGTGAGAAACGAGAGAGACGGGGGAGAGGAGAGCAATGATAGAGACGAGGGATAGAGAGAGGTGAGAGACACGAGAGAGACGAGCACGAACAACTTCTATTATACAAAACATTCGCTAGTTTAAAAATACATCACTAGACGGCGTCGCAAACAAACGATCTGCTGTGTGTAAAATAAGTATGGTTATATTCGATATTGTAGAGACATTTTTACTAATTGAACTGTTTTTATCATTGTGTACAAAACTAGCCAATAAGGTCATATATTAATTTGATTGGTGCTACAACTGGCTTGTATGCGTTTGTAGCATTAGAAACACTGCTTTGTATGATTTTTTACTAGGTATTTTAGCAATGAAGGTTGATTTTTACAGACTGTAAGATAATTCAAGTCGATACTTTGCAAGCTGTAAATTAAATCACACCGGTATTTTGAAATGAGAGTTAGTTTTGTAAGACGTAGCTTAATTCAAGTCTAACGTTTGTGTATTATTAAAATTGTAAATGAATAGTGAATAAAATAGTGCGTTCAAGCTTGTTTATAAATCTAGGGCCTTTTTTGTCAGAAGTAGTTCCGGTTTTGAATAATATTATTATTATAATGGCTATCTAATGGTAATAATAAGCGTTGTGTAAAATAAAACACAAGACTCCTACAGTTGTCTTACGAAACGAAATCGGGGTTAATTTCCACTCACACATTGTATTATCGAAATTGAAAATGAAAGTCAGCTTGTTTATTTAGCTCCAGGGCAATTGTCCATTTTCAAAAACGAAATACTGCGTTCAGCCATGTTTATAAATCTAGAGACCCTTTTGTCACAGGTATTTCCGCCAAGACTTTCCTTGTACCTAAAATAATATAATGGCATGATTTCGGGTTTGGTTATATATTTGGTGTTGTATAGGCATTTTAAACTAATTTAAATATAAATCGTATTTTTAGTACTGTACGTAAAACCCTGCAATACTGTTAAAAACTAATTTGGTGCTTGCATATTGACTGTAACGCCGAAGGCTATCTCACGTATTTTTGAAATATGGTTGGTCTTAGTAAGCCGTAAGTTAAGCCAAATCAGTATTTTTGAATTGTAAGCTGATTTTTACAAGCTGCAAGTCATGATTTGATTAATTGAGATTGAATTGATTGAAACTGATTTGCCGATGATCGACTGTTTTCCTACGCCGATGTTTACCGCTCATACCAGCTTTGAGTGTTGGTTAGCCATATCTACAAAGTCGGCGGTCGCTCACGGGGACTAGGTATACACAGTCGGAGAATCGTTACCTGACGGTTATGAAGAATTATTAGGTCAGTTTCTTGTTTGATTTGATTGAGGTTGATTGACCTGACTGATTTGATTAATTGCTTTGATTGATCGTGATTGATCTCACTGTTTGATTTTTCCATTTGCAATAACACCAGCCCCAGTTACAGAAAACGTTCATGAGTTTTACACTAACAAATTCAAATTTTGAGCTCCGAGGCCATGAGAAGGGGGCGAAGACCCGAGAGCAAGTTGTGAAGATCTATAACTGTCTTATAAGTTAGCGTTAGGCCCCTTATTAGAATAGTCGCAGGTTCAAATCCTACTCAAGGTAAACTTTATTTATGTAGGCTTTCAAGTTAGCATTAGGACCCTTATTAGAATACATATTAAAATTTACCGCCAAGGGGCTAGGACAAGGGGCGAAACCCCGTTGTTTGATTTGATCAAGATTGACGGTGGGTTGAGGCCAAGATGCATACGCTTTATCTCAAAACTGAGTGTTAGACCCCTTATTTCAAATTTCCCACCATAACCATTACAGAGACCTGTATCTACTTTTAAAATATACCGCCAGGTGTCGACAACTACATTACAGAAAACATTCATTAGTCTATACACAAGTAGATGGCGTTATTAACAAATTCAAAATTTGAGCTCTTGGGGCACGACAAGGAGACGAAGGACCGACAGCAAGTTGCGAAACCCTATACATGTCTTACAAGTTAGCATTAGTGTCCCATATTAGAATACAAACACAAATTTCCAGCCTCGGAGGCCCCGACAAGGGGGCGAAACCTCAAGAGCAAGTTGCGAAGCCCCACACCTGTCTTAGAAGTTATCATTAGGACCCCTTATTAGAAAGCAAATTCAAATGTACAGCCAAGGGGTCTAGGACAAGGGGCAAAGCCCCGAGAGTAAGTTACGAAGACCTAGGTCTGTCTTACAAGTTAGCAGTAGGGCCCTTATTAGAACACAAACTCAAACTTCCCGCCAAAACAAAATACCGAGGGTCTTGATTATGAGATAATTAAAAATGTTATGATGATACAATTTAATTATAAATGGGTGAGGGTCTTACACTTGTCTTGCAAATTAGCATTAAGTCTCCTTATTAGAATACAAATTCAAATTTCCCGCCAAGGGGATCACGAGAATACACGAAGACTCCCGAACAAGTGGTGCAAAGCCCCGAAAGCAAATTGCCAAACCTTACATTTACCTTACAAGATAACATTAGTCCTCTAGATTCAATTCCCCCACCATAACCAAGCAGAAATACAGAAAATTATACGCAATTTCAAATTTTCCACCAAGGGGAAGGCCAAGGGTGCGAATCCCCGAGAGTAAGTCACGATGACCTATGTCCGTCTTACAAGTTAGCATTAAGGACAAATTCAAATTTCCCGCCAAGGGTTCAAGACAATGTACGAAGGCCTCGAATATATTTCCAGTCAGGAGTCAGGGGGTACAGCCCCCAAAAAATTGTCTTATAAGGTAGCATTAGGGTCCCTTATTGGAATACAGAGTAAAATTTCCCACCATAACCAACGCAGACTTAATCCTCCAATCAGAGCACGGAGACCAGGTGATGGGGCATAGGACCAATCGGAAGTCAGAGGGCGTACCAGGCGTACAACCAACCAGGTTAAAGGATGGGAGTGGTCTAGTCTTAGTCCCTGCCTTAATACGCGTACAGCCAATCAGGTAAAAGGAATGGGTGTGGCCTAGTCTTCTCCCCGCCTTGATGAAGCCATAAGGGCCTTATCTAGTCTCAGCGACAACCCCACCCGACCTCCGGCGCGCGCATTTACCTGCCCTACAGGGGCTGAGGCCATAATTAGGGGTGAAAATACCGTCAAGGTTTAAAAATTCAATCAAGGGGTTAAAAATTGTCCCCGAAAAGCAGTCGAACCCCTACCAAAAGGGCTCTAATTAGGGGTAAAAATGTCTTAAGGGGGTGAAAATACCATTAAGGGGTTGAAAATTCCAACTAGGTGTTAAAAAACGGCCCCGAAAAGAAGCCATGGGGTGGTAATAGGCACGGAACGTGAGCGTCCTCTCGCCGCTTACACGAATCTCGGACATGGCGACGGCGGGCGACGTTGTCTTTAGCTGAGCCCCTTATACCGATAAAGTTTTAATTTTAGGCGATTTTAACGTTTCCTATTTTAATAATCCCGATGTTGACGATGAAAAATGTCTTTCCAATAAATACAACGGATAATTTCATGAAAGCTGATATTGTTCAATTTTGTAGGAACCTAGTATGCATTCAGTGGAATTTTTTAAACGAATCTGTTGATATAAATAATAATACTTGCGCTAATTTTTATTTATATGTACACGTTCTTAAATGTAACAAACCTGCTCTTTGCCAGCTTGGCTTAATTACGACATAATTACTACTCGATTAAAGAACTACTGCATAAAGAAATACAAACGAACTAAATCTGAATCTGCGTATGCTAAATTTATGAAACTCTAAGCAACTGTTGAATCTCAGTCTTCTGCTGCACGCAGGATTATCTGTATAATATGTAACAACAGACTACCACTTATCTCAAGAGCTTTTAGTTATACTTTCATTCTAAGAAAGATACTTCCCGGATAGCAGACAAAATGGTTAATGATAACAATGAACGCTTCATAATCCTATACAAATTGTTATTGCTTTCAATAAATATTTTAGCAGCGTACTCAACAAATATTTCTGATATGTTGAAGTTGAGTTAACAGTGTATAAATTAAAGTATAAGGTAATCTCAGGGCCAAACCAAACTCTCAATTCAAAAATTGTACCTTTCTACCGGAAATTAGTGTCAATTTGTTCAGTATTCAAATGTGATGATACTACTAAAATCAGTTTTTTCAATTCTGCGAAAATATTAGAGAGTATACTATACTCGTATACACGTATTTACCGTAAAGTGTGTCAATATATTTCTTTTTCCAGCATGCATTTTAATAAACCTTTGAAAAAATTGACCATGAGATCATAGTTAATAAGTTAGATAGCTTTAGAAATAATTCAAGTTGAATGGTCTCTGTGTGTCCAGCTTGAAGGACAAAACGTTGTCGCCACTGTTCTAGTATGCCTGTAATTTGTAATGAAACCAGTAGACTTCTTTGGTTGGATGATACATTACGTTTACTTACTTCTGCGTTACTGCAAAATGTTGATATTATCGTATTTTTTTGTTTCCGATCATCATACGTTGTGACGAAAAGATAATACTATTTTATTTACGTTTTACATGGTAATTTTACCGGGATATAATAAATAAGTTTTATAATATTATACACAATGTGGTACTTTTTACAGTACTATACACGTATTTGCCGTAAAGTGTGTCAATACATTTCTTTTCCCAGGATGCTTTCAATAAAGCTTTTGAAAAAATTGACCATGCGGTCATAGTTAATAAGTTAGATAGCTTTGGAAATAATTTAAGTTGAATGGTTTCTGTGTGTCCAACTTGAAGCACAAAACGTTGCCACCACTGTTCTAGTATTCCTGCAATTTGTAATGAAACCAGTAGTCTTCTTTGGTTGGATGATACATTACGTTTGCTTACTTCTACGTTACTGCAGTATGTTCATAGTATCGTATTTTTATGTTTCCGACCAATATACGTTGTGACGAAAAGATAATACTGTTTTATTCACGTTTTACATGATCTAATTTTACCGCGATATAATAAATAAGTTTTGTAATATTATACACAATGTGGTACTTTTTACAGTACTATCGTTTTAATATAATACCTTAACACATATGTTAATGTGCAAACTCAAAGTAAATATCCTTTTTTGTGCTAATTACTTTATTAAGTGGACAAGTTGGACAAATTAGAGTTAACAATAATCAAAGTAAAGATAGCTCTCTTAACGTTCAGTAAAGTTGAATACAGTGTTAGGATAAAGAAAGCACACTAGTTTCATTTAAAAATAATTCCAAGCAGAGAGAGGTTACGTCTTGAATGTAGCTTTAAGGTTGTTAGTAACAATTAGTTATACTATCGTAAAGCTTTACTAACGGTTAAAAACAGTTCCGTTTATGCTGAAAGTAAAATCAAATATTGTTTTTATTTATTGAATATACGGATAGGTACAGTTATTTTAATTGGTGAGCCTAGATATGAAATTAAATTAAACTGACCCTTCGTCCTGCATTATACGAGACAGTCCCTTTTTTAAACACATCATTTCGTATATGTAATTATTTTAATAAATTATGTAATTATTTCGTAGCTATAAAGAAGTCTCGTTTCTAACGTTTCATTGTTTAGAACGAATTAATCAGTCTAGAAAGTACGAAAGAAGTAGCGCATCCTTTAGGTAAGACATAGTAGGATTCCATCACAATTTACGAGATTATTTGACTACTTTCTCAACTTAAATAATTAGCACGCGATCCCGCTTATCAGGTAGTATTAAGCATCAAGTCTAGCGCGACAGGAATTTGCTTACGACGGTGTAAAGTACGTGTGAAAAATAAAAATAAATAAAGTGTTAATAATTAACTTTTAAAGAAAGTGTACATTTGAAAGCGATTTGGAAAGTGAATATCCATTTATTAAAGAGACAACCTCAGATAGTGAAGAAGAGTCACCGGTCCAATTTCAAACGAGTAAAGCGGTTCAGAAGAATCGCTATATCTCTGAAGTTATTTAAATTATTAACTTGAAATAAAAACTGGTGGAAAGAAAAACTTAATTGCATGCTTCTCATTTGCAAAATTTTGGTTTTGTTTTTGTATGTGCCTCAATATTGTTGAATATTGAGTCAGGTTTTCAGAGAAAATAAGAAGATATTGAAAAATCTGCTAAACGGGGAGCAAGGAATAATGTTTTATCATTAAAACGACACACTTTTTACATGGTTATGATTTATGCATTTGAAGATATGTGAATTCTTCAAAACCCTTACGCTGCTTGCACATTGCACGTTTTCGCTCGCACGATCAAAAGTTTGTATCGTGGTGTAGTTGCTTCCTCACTATACGATTTTAACCGCAGTACTGTAAACGGTTGTAATCTACAAAAACATTAGTCTCTCCAGTTTTGTGGAAAGGTTGTCACTATAAATCGGGTACAAATTATAGCTTGGTTACTGTATCGACGTCGGAAAAGACAAAGGTGGAATCGACTCCATTGGGTGCATCCTATTAACCAGAGACGTGAGGAAGTAGGGTTGACACCCTGAGACCTGAGAAACGATGACCAGAAGTTTTTCAACTACTTTCGTATGTCAACTGGTTCCTTTGACGAACTGCACAGTAAACTCCAGAATGTTCTTCAACGGCAAAGCACACAATTCAGAAATTGTATACAACCGATTGAAATGCTAGCTATGACTTTAAAGTAAGTATCTACACCGACTGTTTTTCCCACTGTATTGCACGTACTTGTATTTTATTGATGAGATAATCTTAATAGTTGTACATTTGCATGTTTTTATTTTTTCATTAATACTCAATTTGTTAAAAATGTTTCACTGAAGTATGCTACAAAAAGCTAAGTTTTCAACTGTGTAGTACGAAGTAGGCTTTCTAAACAAAACGAAGAATTTGGAAAAGTTGGTACTAAAGGGCAACTAATAAGCACTTGCATTAATCAGAAATGTTAAGTTTAATGATTTAACTATCAATACACATTAAATTTACAATGTGTGAGAGAATGAAAGGTATAGGCCTAATAATCAAGTTCTTATACATAGAGGAGATTACGTAATTAAAAAAATTTATTCCTCATGACGCCCCAAAATCAATTTGATCTGAATGGGTGGATCCACTTGAAGGTGTAGTCGGACTTGCGAATTCTCAGTTGAAACGTCGCTATTGCAAAAAGTCTGCAGGAGTTGTTGCATTGTTGAGTGTGATTCTCTTGTTGATTGTGTACGATTAATGCGTGGGGGATTGTTCACTAGTGTTGCTGGATTTTGAGGTTGATATAGATGATGAAGAGGTGGAGCGTGATATTTTTAGGGTGATATGGGGATTGATGAGTCGGTGAGAATGGTTGGTGGCTGAGGCATGTACAAACAGGCTGACAGATAAGAGGGTATGTAAGACGAGTAGTTTGTTTGGGGTTGAGGTGTCGCTTCCTTTCTTTTGTTTATATTTTCTATAACGTTTCGCACTCCCATTTGAAATTGAAGAAATTCTCAGTCCATAATGCTTCAAGTGAGGCATCAGAAAAGACAATTTACTGAGAGGCTCCAGAGCTTTAAGGAGTTTCATTTCAACTTCATCTGTGTTCGTGTGTTTTCTGGTTCTTGTGTGATATGAAGACGCGTTCACAGTAGTAGTATTATTAGGTATAGTAGTATGAGTAGTATTATTAGTATTAAGAAGAAGTGCATCTTCAGCGGTACCTCGAGGCTCCTTATCTTGTTCGAGCGTGTTCTCCATACCTTCCTCAATTTCGGACATCATCCTATGACCCCTATGGTGATCACCGTATATTTTATTTAAAAACTGCAATTGATCGGAATACACGTACTTTTTGTGTTTTTTTTGCCTCTGACCCACGTTTTTGACAGCCTTGGCTTCTCTCTTCGGTTTTGCATAACAATGTCGGAGTTTGATCCATCTCCTGATTACTTCTTTAGCTGCAAAGTTGTAGAAATATCAATTAATACATGTTATAAATTAATTTTCTGTTTCTTTTAGGTATTTGGCGAGTGGTTATACGTTTACTTTATACTACACCTACAGGGTTGGAAGTTCAAACGGCAAAGAACGTTGTCCAGGAAGTCTGTAGAGCGATTTGGTTAATAATGCGAGAAGAGTGTAGTGCAACACCAACTTGTGACATTGTCACACTGTCTTAGCGCTGTCGACGGTGAACATATACGACTTCCATTTAACTCAAAATCTATGTATTTTAACTACAAAGATTATTTCTCTATTGTGATAAAGGCTGTAGTCGACTCCACGCACAGATTTGTCTGTGTTGATGTAGGAAGCTACGGTAAAGAGAGTGACTTCAACTTTTAAGAAATCTAATTTTTGGAAGTTAATAGAAAATAATGCTTAACAATTACCTGAAGAAAGGCTTCTTCCAGGGATATAGAGTCCTAAAACACCATACTTTTTTGTTGGAGACGAAGCGTTTGGTTTACATAAGCACTTGCTAAGACCGTTTAGAGAAAAGAGTGTTTATCTACCGATTGTGCAGAGCACAAAGATATGTAGACTATACTTTTGGAATTCTTAGCAATAAATGTGCTTCATGGTCCTATCAATTTGCAGCCAGATTTTACCGCACTCAGTGTTAACGCATACATCGTATTGCACAACTACGTACGTGACATCGACGGATATCTTGTTCAGGACACAAAAACAATTACAGGACTCGAAGACTTGGTTGGGGATCAGAGGACTTGAAGATTTGGTTGGGGAGGCTACTACAAGAGAAGTCTTGGCAGCCATTGGAATTGTATCATGACAAATGACAAAAATTTAATATGCCAAAAGAGAAATGTGATTTCTTGTGAAGTCTGTATGTTATTGATGGCTTTATTTTACCTATGTATTAACCAAAACTCAAAATAAGTTACTGCAATGCTAGGCTAGGGTGCTTAACAGCTATTACAGTAAAGTTATAGGCCTAATATGTATGTATTGTTAAACTGTTACATTTATTAAAAAGTACTTACCAAATGCATTTTTTCGTACCACTAATGTTCTCAAAATCTGGTTTCAATGCCAAGCATACATCCCCCCAGGCATTTTTTGTGTTGTATATATATATATATATATATATATATATATATATATAAACCTTTGTCCCATAACAAAGATTTTGCTAGAATTAGCGAAATCAAAACGTCAGCGTCTATTACTTCCATAATCAGTTGAAACCCGAAGAAGCACAACTGAAACAACACGGAAAAGATACTCGCATTAGGGCAGTTCCCGCACGACTGGAACCGTCTAGTATGAAAGCTTGCATTTGGTCACGTAGTCCACTGAGAAAAGAGACGATACGGCTACCGTTCACCCTACAGTGGTACTGGACGGCTGCAATGCGAATAAAAATCGTGCCCAATGTGAAAGAACTCTACCCTGTTCATAGTTGACTAAAGATATTTTCCCGTACGATTTATTCCGTCACGGGCGAAAACGTGTAATGTGCAAGCAGCGTTACAAACCCCAAAAACCGGCTAATGAATTGCTGCCATCTGTCAGATTATTAATTCTTTTCTCCCAGTGGGAGTGTTTAGCTAGCATGCGGGGTCGGATTCAGATTTTTTACAAATTTAATGTGATAATTTATAATCATAACTCGCTCGTAGTAGATGATACAATATAATATGTTGGTGACAACCTTAGTTAAGGAAGTAAATTGACGCAAATTTAAATTAAACATTTCTTGAACAAATTACCTATAGACATGTCGAATTTTATTTTAAAAGGAGCATTTTTTAGTTAATCTTTAAAATTGTTAAAGGTGCTTTTGGAGGTAAATATACGACTATTATTACTACAATCTCCGGAAAAATGTATTTTAAAAACAAAGGAAATATGAATTTTTCTGTGATGTTCTCATTAACCTTTAGTAACTTTTAGTCTTTTTCTCATTAACCGTAGTAACAATTTAAGCGTTTATTCTAAAATTCTGATTTTTTTCATACCGGTACCTGAAATATGAGCGCTTATAACAGCAATTTAGGAATTGTGAAAACTTTTATAGTTTTATTAAAATAAAGTTACAAAGATAAAATTATGATCATGTATCCAAAACTTAACCCTGCGGCGAGTTATATGAATTGTTGGAAATTTCTATATACAGTGTGTCCGAGATTCAGCATGCACGTATTGTTATATTCGTTAATATTGAAGATAGAATGTCGGTTAAATGGGGAAAGTTTTAGAGAATTATATGGCTATCATCATGGTAAAGTCAGATTTGAAGTAACTTTTTTTGTTTTTGAAATAATTGAAGAAAACAAAAATTGTGCATTTTCTACTACCCCCTGAAGCTCTTTTATTTGCAGTCTGACAACATTTTGATTTGTACATTATTATGACACTTTTAAAAGACAATTTAAAAAAAAAGTACCAAAATTTATCTACAGTCATTTGTTTTTGAAATACATACACTAACTATTGTTTTTCATATGGACGCCATCTTGGATTTTTACATTATCGAATAGTATTTTTTATCACCTTTTCAGCGATGTATCACATGGTACGAGAATTTACTTCCAACTATCAAAAATTTAAAAAATATAAAGTTGAAATAGTAGGCCTTGAGAAGGCATGGATTAATAATTGAAAAATTTATACAATTAGATTCCTAATTATTGTAATTTCTAATAGCTAAAGTAAAAACAAAACCGAAAATAGTAACTATCATAAAACATGCTCGATATGTCCCCCTCTACACTACACACATTTTCTACATTATCATATCATGTAATACATTGTAGAAGAGGTGTTAAAATCCACTATTCGATAATGTAAAAATCCAAATAGCGTCCAAAAACAAAAGTTAGAAATGTATTAGCAAGGGTTTAAATTTTTGATAGTTCTCGTATTCCCCTAATAGAAATAAATAATTATCTCAAATCAAAATATGAATTATATTATCCCAATATATATATATATATATATATATATATATATATATATATATATATATATATATATATATATATATATAATATATATATATATATATATATATATATATATATATATATATATATATAAACATAATATCTTAAAATTTCCCTCTTTTATCTTATTTGTTATTTTCAAATAACATTTGTTCAAGTTTCAATACATAATTATGATATATGATTATTTTACCGGTCAATGTCAAACATTTTAATGTGGTAATATTAATTTAGTAGTGTAGTTGTGAGTTCTTTGTTGACTGTTATAACATAAATTAATGTATATTTTTAAATAATTTTTAATGTGTCCACTAATTGTTCTTTGTTTAATGCTGATTACAATACGACTTATCATACTAACCTCACGTGTAAGTACGATTTAAATTCACCGTTTCATGTCACTATGTGTAGTATTAATTTTTAGTAACTGTCCTGATCAAGATATAAATAAAAGCTTGACGTCTTAAGAAAGAATAGTGCTTTTTTTAATGTCATTTGACTGCAACCCCACCAAGAAGTTAAATAGAATTTTCTTCCTACATTTCAGTTTATATATACCGGGTGTCTAGAATCTACCCACAATCTATGGCTATCTTTGTTATTATAAGTGATACAGAGTCGGTTAAATTACCAAAGTTGGGCAGAATCACATCACAATTCAAATACAGATAAGAAAATTCGACATTATTGCCAACTATCTAAGACATCTTTTTTAATATTCAAAATACGAAAAAGTTATAAAAGAGACTTTTGATAGCTATTTTTAAGTAAAATGGAAAAATGCGAATAAAAATTTTTTTTTACAATTATTTTTCGAGCTACAACCCAAACATACATTTTTTTAAATCGCAACTATAGGTGGCTATGGGCTCATTCGATGGCTTATTTTTTTTTAATTTCAAAAATGTATAGCTTTGTATGTTTAATATTATTAAGTTAACTCACAATTTTCAAAAAAAAGGTAATTATAATATTTATTAAACAAATTAAAGTGTGCCGTGAACATTTAAATAACAACATAAGCTCATATTCTATTACTAAATTTGTGAAGACAAGAAATAATGTATTACATTATCAAAATAAAAAAGTTCTAAATAAATTTAACTTACAACGAATAATAACAGCAAAAAGTATAAACAGATAACACAATAATAGAAGTGCTTCAAAATGCCCTCCATTATTTTGAACACACGTTTGACATCGTTTTAAAATTTCGTTTTGAACGTTTAATAAACTTTGGGTTCTAATTTGTTGCATAACAACACGAATTTTATTTTTTAAATCGTCTAGATTACCAAGTTTTACTCGGTACACTTTGTCCTTAATTGCACCCCACAAGAAAAAGTCCAGGGGGGTGAAGTCTGGAAATCGCCGCGGCCAATTATTAAAACGTTCCTGTAAACAGTTACACACAAGTAATCCATTGTGTGCTGGTGCCCCGTCGGGTTGAAAATAATTCAAATTTTGAATTATGTTCAAAATCGAAAATTTCTTCAAATTCGTTTCGTAAAAAAGTTAGATATCTTTCGGAATTTAAATTGTATTAATAAAAAAACGGTCCAATAATTTTGGTACCAATAATACCACACCAAACGTTTACTGAAAAGCTATATTGATTTCCCTCAACAGTAATATGAGAATTTCCTTGGATATGATTTTTTCTATTGAAGATGCCGTTGTTTGTAAACTTTGCTTCATCGGTAAAAAGAATGGTTTTCGAAAATTGATTGTTTTCTCGACTTTCCTTAATCAACCATGTAGCAAAACGTAATCCTTTCTGATAATCTTCAACATACAATGGATTCCTTATATGAAAATGACATGGCTTAAAATTAACGTGGGCTTCATCTTTGGAAGTATTGCACTCGTTCGCAATTTCACGAAGAGATGTAGTAGGCTTAAATTCGACGTAAGCTAAAACACGTTCTTCTGCTTCCGCGTTAACATTAATTTTAAAATGTTGAGGTTTAGTAAAAAGCCCCATATTTTTCTAAATTCGATTCGAGGTTGGCAAATAATCTCACATCGGGTTGCCTTCTTTCCATATAAGTTTGAAGATATCATTCCGAAGCAGCATAAGCATCTCTGTTAGACACGTAATAGTAAAAAGAATATCGTTTCTTTCTTCAGAGGAATAAGCCATAAATAAACTCACTATTTAAGTACGAACTACAACTGGTTACAACAAATAATGTAATATCCACTATTTGACAGTCAATAAATGAAGAGTTTTGTTTTTAATTGTCACAGCACACCACGGCAAACATTGCATTTGTTTGTTTGTAAATATTATAACTACAATTTCCTGAAAATTGTGAGTTAACTAATAATACAAAGCTGTACATTTTGAAATCAGAAAAAAACAAGCCATCGAATGAGTCCATAACCACCTATAGTTGCTATTTAAAAAAAATGTATGTTTGAGTTGTAGCTTGAAAATATAATTACCAAAAAAATTTGTATTCGTATTTTCCCATTTTGCGTAAAATATCTATCAAAAGTCTTTCTTATAACTTTTCGTATTTTGAATATTAAAAAAGATATAGTCGATTCAAAATTTGGACGATTTTTAGTTATTTTCAGATATCTTAGAAAGTTGGCAACAATGTTGAATTTTCTTGTCGGTATTTTTATTACCATGTAATTCTGCCCAACTTTGCTAATTTAATCGACTCTGTATCTCTTATAATAACAAAGATAGCCACAGAACATGAGTGTATATATATATATATATATATATATATATATATATATATATATATATATATATATATATATATATATATAGACAGGGTGAGTCATTAGTGCGCCGTCGGAAGATCCTGGCTTTATTATTAAAAATAAAAAAATGTTATAGCGCCGATCTATATCAGAGTTATATGTGTATCGAATAAAAATAGTTTCATCCCTGTAGGGTGTTCCATAATTGCAGGACCGGTCTCAGTTTTGTTTTGTTAAATGGAACCCTATATTTACTTAATTTTATTATTATTTGTCTTGTTGAATGCTAAAAAACGGTACTTCGTTTTTAAATTTATTTTGTGGCGTTGCCAAGTTAGAGCATTTTTTCTTTAAAAAAGTGAAAATTTATACCTTTACTTAACTGTAAGGTTTGGCAGACGTGTAAACAAGACCTTGCTCTCTCTTTTGACCTTCATACTTCCTGATTATACTATACTGCGTGTGTGATATGCTTGGACACAGGGTTTCCAGGTGATAACTACTTTAAGTTGACGTGAATAGTTACAGATTTCGAATTGGGATACATATTTATTGTCAGTACATGACGTAAGTATTCTTACATATTCTAACCCTACACTTCACTCGTACTCTAACACTTCGAGTATTATAATAACTATTGATTGGTGAACTGGTGAAACCAATGAACTGATCAACTGATGAACTTATGAATTCATTTATTACTGTATGGAGCTATATTTATAACCTATTATCTATGTCATGTTACAATTTAAAAAGAGCTGACTTTTCTTGCAATAATAACTTATTCTATTCAGCATGATTGTAATTTGTGATATTGACCTAGTTGTGACATAAATATGCTTTAGAAATAATACATAATTAATTATTCGAAAAATGGATAAGTGTTTCTAAATACTAGATATACACTACAGGTGTTTATAAAATATGGTCAATTTTTGCAAATTTGAAATGACCATAACTTTTGCTTTTTAAATGGAACACCCTGTATTTTATTATGTCATCGTCTTCTGTTTTAATTCTCTTACTTTTTTATTAAGCATGTAATATACCTAACGTTACGCATTCTCGAAATATTTAAGATTTGTTGCAAAGTTAAAGACAATTGTGACAAACTGGACCGTCTATACAAAAGTAATATAGCAAACAAAAGAATTTGTATTTGAAAAATCATAAATTATTGAGAAATTTATAATAAGTTATAACTAAATCAAATGCTCGATGTGTCCACCATTTTCTTGCAAAAAGGTGTGAATTCTCCTCAAAAAAGGATCTTTAACATTTCGCAGCATATTTTGGTTAACCATTTTAAATGCATTCCGTATTCTAATTGTCATATCTTCTTTGGTGGTAGGAGATTCTTGGTATACTAAGCTTTTAATGTAAGCCCAGAGGAAAAAATCTAATTTTGTCAGATCAGGAGTCCGAGCTGGCCATCCTACTGACCCTCCTCTCCCAATCCATTGATTCTTTCTAGATGTTATCTAACAATGCGACTATAGTGGGGAGGCGCACCATCCTGCTGAAACCACATCCTTTGACGTATGTATAACGGAGGTAACTCATTTTGAAGAAATTCAAGATAGGTTTGACCATTAATGTTTCTTTCAAAAAAGTAAGGTCCAATTATATGGTTCCCTGCTATCCCGCCCCACACATTCAAAGACCAGCGATGCTGATGATCTATTCTTCTAATACCGTAGGATTTGTATTGTCATAATAATGGAAATTATGCCTGTTTACAAAACCAATTTTTGTGAAAGGTTGCTTCGCCGGTCATCAAAATGTGTTTAAAGAATTCATTGTCCTGTCCTAATCGTTCCAGTGCCCACTGGGAGAATTCCAAGCGTCTTTGAAAATCGTTTGCATTCAGCTCTTGGACTAGTTGAAAATGGTATGGATGAAATTTATTTTTTCGAATAATCTTGGAAACACTAGTTTGACTAACACCTAAATCAGCACTGAGGTTTCTTGTGCTAACGTTTGGATTTTCCACTAAACTGGTTAGTACCACAAATACGTTTTCTTCGTTTATAACCCTTTTTCTCGTTATTTTCTTTCGTATTGTACATGTCCTGCTCTTTCAAATCTTTCTTTGAGTTTTTCAAATATCCTTGGATCAGGATGTCTGCGCTCAGGAAATCGTTGTTGATAAATTCTGGAAGCAAGAAATGAATTTCTTTCACCTGCGCCCAAAGCGTAGACCATCTCAATACATTAATCTTGTCAAAATTTCATTTCTCACACTAAACTGAGGAACTAGTGAATAACGTTTGTGCCAAACGCCACGAATTATAAATCGCAGGCCTACTGGATGCCCTTTTTACACTTATTGCCATATTATAAAATTATGATTTTAAAAACTCGAATAAGAAGTAAACCTTTGTCCACTAGTGTTTATTGGACATTTACGATTTGTAAATGCTCAAAGCAAAAGTCATGATTATTTTATTAATTTTGCAACAAATCTTAAATATTTCGAGAACGCGTAACGTTAGGTATACTACATGCTTAATAAAAAAGTAAGAGAACTAAAAACAGAACACGATGACATGATAATATACAGGGTGTTCCATTTAAAAAACAAAAGTTATGGTTATTTCAAGTTTGCAAAAATTGACCATATTTTATAAACATACAGTATAGTATAATCAGGAAGTATGAAGGTCAAAAGATAGAGCAAGGTCTTGTTTACACGTCTGCCAAACCTTACAGTCCTACTGTTAATATTAAAGTCTTCAGAACAATTTAAGTAAAGGTATAAATTTTCACTTTTTTAAAGAAAAAATGCTCTAACTTGGCAACGCCATAAAATAAATTTAAAAACGAAGTACCGTTTTTTAGCATTCAACAAGACAAATAATAATAAAATTAAATAAATATAGGGTTCCATTTAACAAAACAAAACTGAGACCGGTCCTGCAACTATGGAACACCCTATAGGGATGAAACTATTTTTATTCGATACACATCTAACTCTGATATATATATATATATATATATATATATATATATATATATATATATATATATATATATATATTGAGATGTTTAGAAAGAGGTAATAGAAATATCGGACAGCTTACATGACATTTGGGTCATAAAAAGGGGTAATTTCTGGCTCGAGACAAGTGCGAGACACAATTTTACATAAATATGGTTCACGATGTGTTTAAAATAAATTTATTTGGTATAAATTGATCTGAATATCATTTGCTAAGTTTGGTTTCATCATAAAAAGCAATTTGTTGCTACCAAAATTGTCAAAGATGTTAAATATCACCGTTTTCGTAGAGTCATTTTATTAGTGCAATTTTTACATTTAAATTCAATTTTCATAGGTAATTTGGCAAGTAGACATTTCACAGGTGTTTAAACATGGACTATGTAGTTAGGATTATGTTAGGGATAAGGTATGTTTAGTTTTTAAGAGCAGGAAATACAAAAATTTAGTTAAAAGGGTTATAATATGGATAGTATAGACAATTTTCGCACACATTTTTGTTAGTGAATTAGTGACAAAATTTATAATAAATGATTCACAACAAGAAAGACATTTAGAACATTTTGGCATACAAACATTTATAGTGCCGTACAATTTATAGTGTAAAAATCTCAAAACAGTGTTAGACGATGAGACATTTTCAATGCAAGACTAAATAACATTATGCATTGCAAATAAGTAGTGAACAATAAAGACAAGTTGTACAAACCTTAAACATAACATTTTAATGCTAAAAACATTTTTAATATGAATTTATTTCATATTTAAAATTTAAGTATGGTTACGTTGTAAATTTTAGATTTTCACATAATTTTATACTTTTTCCATATTATTAGATTTAGTTTTGCTCTTAAAGCAAATAATAGTTGTTCTTTCACAATATAAATGAGTTTTTTATAAGGATACAGCGTTTTATCCGCAAAAATTTGCTAAATCTAAGGTGATTTCTAGACAAATTTACAAAACTTAAAATTTTCATTAAAGTAAATGTTTCGAATTTAAAAGATATGTTTTCTTATGTAAATTGTCCTCAGAATTCCATTTTCGCAAGTAATTTTAGTGTAGCTTGTAAGTGTGTATAGTTAGTAGCTTATTTTGATTAGATTAAGTTGTTTCGTTTATTAGTGGTAGGATTTATTGCTTATTCGGTGTCCTTTTATTCGAAATTTCACATAGTTTTCATTTCTGTTTTTAAATTTCATTTCCGACCATGTATAAGAAAGTTACGGCCAAAATTCCATTTTGTACAATTCTTAATTTTGATTAGCCAATCACATTCATTGTAAATTTTGCAATATGGCAAAAATTGAAATTTCTGTAGCAACCAGAAACCTATAAAAGCAAGAGCTCAGGAAGTCATTTCTCCAAGTTTTTGTTCCAAAAGTGAAAAGATTAAAACAGTGTTGCTAATTTAGTGTTTACTTAACCTAATTTATTTTCGTCGAGAAAGTTTACGGTACGAATAATTTCGAGAGCACTTGTTTTATAACTTCGGTCAAAATTTAAATAGTTCGGTCACCGATACCTGTCGTTGTTAATAAATTATTGCTGTACGATTAATTGATGTCACGATTTTTGTAAAATTTGTTTTCATGTTTTCCGATTTAAAATAATACTGATATACCAAATTAAATTCCATTTTATTTGGTGAAAAGTTGTTTTATTTATCCGGACAATTCCTCTTGAATAAATATTATATTTTCGGTAACTAAAATAAAATTGTGTTAAAAAATCTTGGATACTAATAATACAGTTTAAACGATATCAGTCATAAAGATTTAAAACCATTTTAATAAAAGTTACCATTGTAAATAAGTGTTTGGAGGTTGCCGTTTTGGAAAGAAAACATCTTGAAGATTGGAGGTTGAAGTCTTCGAGAACCGAGATAGCAGTTAGATATTCGTAACAACAACATCCGAGTGAACATTGCCTGCCTCCAGCTGAAGTTTGAAGACATCATTCAATCGACAGGAAGGATTGTATCTGTGAGTTTTAAAATTTTTATAACCCTGTTATTGGTATTTCCCTGCAATCTATATTTGTTATATGTTATTAATTAAGAATTTCAATTATTTACCTGTGTAAACACCTGTGAAGCAAATCATTTCCTTTTCTTTTTCTAAATTTTCACATTTTGATCCAAACATTAAAATTTCTTAATTATTTGACATTTTTTTGACAGTTTTAATTATTTTACACTTAAAGTCAGTAACGCATGCGTTAGAAAGCAAAACTTATTCAGACCAATTTTTATACGTTAAATTCAATTTAGTATAGGATATTTCTTATACAAAAATATATTATCTTCAACTAAATCCTTGAACCCTTTCCCCATTGAGATACGTAATCATAATTTAATATTTTAAATAATATAAATAAAACTAATATTATACATTACAATTTATTGGCACCGCAACGTGTGGGCACGATTTAGTTTGAAGTTTTTGGATATAAGCACTAAAAATTTTATAGATATTTAGTTTTTCATTTTTCGTTCATTGTTCATTGTTATTTGTTATTTGTTATTGTTTATTGTGTTCATTAGTGTTACGATTTTTATAAAAAGGGCAAATTTAGTTAGTACAACTAGTGAATGCAAGATCGTAGGGTAACTAGATCGGAAAAGTTTACGGACCTAAAGATATTGAGGTAAAAGAGAAAAACAGGATCTAGTTACAAAGATGGAAGTGGAAAAGAATGTTGAAGCACAACAAGAAGAAGGGGAAGTCCAGTAAAGAGAGCAAAACCTTAGACGTGGACATGATAATCGCCATGCTGATGAAAGCGGAAGAGAGTAGAAAGGAAGACATGATGAAAGCGGAAAGAGTAGAAAGGAAGACATGATGAAAGCGGAAGAAAATAGGAAGCAAGACATGATAAAAGCCGAGGAAAATATTGATAGAAAATTCAACAAGCTTGAAGAAAATAGAAAGGAGGATATACGTAGAGCAGATGAGAAGATGGAAATGAAATTTAACAAGTTGGTAGAAAGTATCGATAGACAAGTGAATAAGTGGGAGAATGATAAAGAGAAGTTAGTGCATAAAATGGACAAAACGAAGGAAGAATTAAGCAACAGCATGCACCAGAAAATGATAAGTTATGGAGAAGTTATCGACAATAAAGAAGAGGTAGATGACAAGATAGGAAAGTTGGACAAGAATATTAGAACTGAAACCCGTCTAAGAGAGAGGCTTCTAACGAAATAAACGATAGAGTAGGAAGGATACATGACATCCACGAACAAATATGTTTTCAGGTGGATAAGAATAAGGATGAGAACAAGAAACAGATAGGGAAATTTGCAATAAATTAAGAATGCACGATCATGACCTAGAAGAGTTGAAAGAACTGAAACACCGAAATTTTCAAATCGGCTGGGAAAATTGCATGTGGAATCAAGAGATGCCATATAAATTTGAAGGAAAGAAGCAAGAATCGCCAATGCTATTTTTGAAAAATATAGAAGAATATTTTAATGACATTAAGGACAATAAACAAAGAATGCGTTTGGTAAGAAAGATGCTTAAAGGAATGCCGAACTATGGTACAATTTAGTACAAGAGCAATGTACCGATTATAAGCACTTCAAGGAATTATTTACCAAACAATATTGGAGTGATGTCCAACAAAATGTAATAAGGGAAGAATTTTCAAGGGCGAAGTATGACAAAAACTATGGCACTTCGAGGAGATTTATGTAATGAAGAAATACCAAATAGCAAGATACTTCACACCACCGATGAATGAACAAGAAATAGTTCAATATTTAGCAAGGCAACTGGAGAATAATGTGGCAGAAAACATTATCTGCAAAATATAGATAATATAACATCACTACTGCAATTTTAAGAAGATACGATGCATACGAACAGCATCAGAACAGTTACGAAAAGAGAGAATTTAACACTAGGAATTATGGAAATGACAGAAGGAATATAATTACAGGCACGAAAGAGAGGACAATAGGAGAGACAATTATAATAGGAATTATGGAAATGACAGGAGAGATTATCAAAATCAATATCATCGTGCTGATAATCGTAGAGAGTATTTCAAAATGGCAACAATAGGAAAGCAATTATAGATCGGGAAGAGAGGAAACAACTTCCAACAAAGACGAGGAGGATATAATAATGGCTACGATAGGAACAGATTTAATTACAAAACAACAAGGATAATGAACGGGAGCATCAGAATAATAGAGAGAATGAAGGAAAGGATCATCGTAGAAATGATATGCAAAAGAAAATAGAAGGCCATACCAAGAGATCGTGGATGATCAGAATAGGAGGGTGAATAACATCCAGGTACGAAAGAAAGGAGGAACCATTGAAGATTAGTTGGGTCAATGCTATCGTACATGCATCCCAAGATGAAGAAAAGAACCACAAAAGGACTTTGACAAGATCACCGTTCAAAATTTTTAAATACGAGCTTCCTTGTCAACAATGTAAAGACAAACTACCAACATCCTACGGAATTTTTAGAAATTGAACAAAATTCAGAACCAGAAACTACAAACATTTTATTACCTTTCGTTAACATTAGAATTAAGAATTTAAATTTATTAGGATTAGTTGATACCGGATCAGAAATTTCATTAATACAGGAAAAATTCATCGTAGAGAATAACGATTTATTTAAAGATGAGATCATTAGAATAAACAAAATAGAAGTTATGGCAGCAACGGATAAAAGCTTAATATAATAGGATGCTACATACTGAAGCTAAGGTAAGAACAGATTTTTCAAACACAATGGTTTAAACTAACAATTTAAAAATGGAGTTAATAATCGGAATGGATTTGATTAACAATTAAAATTGATTATCGATGCGCAACATATGAAGATAAGAATTGGTAAAGATGAATTAAACTGGGACAGCCTACAATAAAAGATTAAATTTATATAAACCGCATATCCAGTATTTGAAGGTGGAAAGAATTATAAAGGATGAGCAATGATATCAATCACATTGGTTACAAGCAAGAAGTTATAAACATTATACAAGAAAATTTGGTGTTGATAAATGAAGAACCTAGCGTAGCAAGTAAATATGTACATAAAATTGAGGTGCCAAGATGAATCTAAAATTTTCATACTTCTATAAGTTATTCTTATTTCAAAATTTAATTTTAATAGGTAGGTCAATTAAAGAACTTAATATTTTCTTATACAAAAATATCTTCATTCTTAAATTGGGAATTTGAGATGTTTAGAAAGAGGTAATAGAAGTATCGGACAGCTTACATGACATTTGGGTCATAAAAGGGTAATTTCTGGCTCGAGACAAGTGCGAGACACAATTTTACATAAATATGGTTCACGATGTGTTTAAAATAAATTTATTTGGTATAAATTGATCTGAATATCATTTGCTAAGTTTGGTTTCATCATAAAAAGCAATTTGTTGCTACCAAAATTGTCAAAGATGTTAAATATCACCGTTTTCGTAGAGTCATTTTATTAGTGCAATTTTACAATTAAATTCAATTTTTCATAGGTAATTTGGCAAGTAGACATTTCACAGGTGTTTAAACATGGACTATGTAGTTAGGATTATGTTAGGGATAAGGTATGTTTAGTTTTTAAAAGCAGGAAATACAAAATTTAGTTAAAAGGGTTATAATATGGATAGTATAGACAATTTTCGCACACATTTTGTTAGTGAATTAGTGACAAAATTTATAATAAATGATTCACAACAAGAAAGACATTTAGAACATTTTGGCATACAAACATTTATAGTGCCGTACAATTTATAGTGTAAAAATCCCAAAACAGTGTTAGACGATGAGACATTTTCAATGCAAGACTAAATAACATTATGCATTGCAAATAAGTAGTGTGAACAATAAAGACAAGTTGTACAAACCTTAAACATAACATTTTGCTAAAAACATTTTTAATATGAATTTATTTCATATTTAAAATTTAAAGTATGGTTACTTTAAATTTTAGATTTTTCACATAATTTTATACTTTTTCCATATTATTAGATTTAGTTTTTGCTCTTAAAGCAAATAATAGTTGTTCTTTCACAATATAAATGAGTTTTTTATAAGGATACAGCGTTTTATCCGCAAAAATTTGCTAAATCTAAGGTGATTTCTAGACAAATTTACAAAAACTTAAAATTTTCATTAAAGTAAATGTTTCGAATTTAAAAAGATATGTTTTCTTATGTAAATTGTCCTCAGAATTCCATTTTCGCAAGTAATTTTAGTGTAGCTTGTAAGTGTGTATAGTTAGTAGCTTATTTTGATT
The DNA here is from genome assembly GCA_036346205.1 of Vesta saturnalis. NCBI lineage: Eukaryota > Metazoa > Arthropoda > Insecta > Coleoptera > Lampyridae > Vesta > Vesta saturnalis. The sequence continues at coordinate 1,160,706 of JARFJB010000187.1, forward strand.
AGATTAAGTTGTTTCGTTTATTAGTGGTAGGATTTATTGCTTATTCGGTGTCCTTTTATTCGAAATTTCACATAGTTTTCATTTCTGTTTTTAAATTTCATTTCCGACCATGTATAAGAAAGTTACGGCCAAAATTCCATTTTGTACAATTCTTAATTTTGATTAGCCAATCACATTCATTGTAAATTTTGCAATATGGCTGTAAAAAATTGAAATTTCTGTAGCAACCAGAAACCTATAAAAGCAAAGCTCAGGAAGTCATTTCTCTCCAGATTTTGTTCCAAAAGTGAAAAGATTAAAACAGTGTTGCTAATTTAGTGTTTACTTAACCTAATTTATTTTCGTCGAGAAAGTTTACGGTACGAATAATTTCGAGAGCACTTGTTTTTATAACTTCGGTCAAAATTTAAATAGTTCGGTCACCGATACCTGTCGTTGTTAATAAATTATTGCTGTACGATTAATTGATGTCACGATTTTGTGTAAAATTTGTTTTCATGTTTTCCGATTTAAAATAATACTGATATACCAAATTAAATTCCATTTTTATTTGGTGAAAAGTTGTTTTATTTATCCGGACAATTCCTCTTGAATAAATATTATATTTTCGGTAACTAAAATAAAATTGTGTTAACAAAAATCTTGGATACTAATAATACAGTTTAAACGATATCAGTCATAAAGATTTAAAACCATTTTTAATAAAAGTTACCATTGTAAATAAGTGTTTGGAGGTTGCCGTTTTTGGAAGGAAAACATCTTGAAGATTGGAGGTTGGAGTCTTCGAGAACCGAGATAGCAGTTAGATATTCGTAACAACAACAGCCGAGTGAACATTGCCTGCCTCCAGCTGAAGTTTGAAGACATCATTCAATCGACAGGAAGGATTGTATCTGTGAGTTTTAAAATTTTTTATAACCCTGTTATTGGTATTTCCTGCAATCTATATTTGTTATATGTTATTAATTAAGAATTTCAATTATTTACCTGTGTAAACACCTGTGAAGCAAATCATTTCATTTTCTTTTCTAAATTTTCACATTTTGATCCAAACATTAAAAATTCTTAATTATTTACATTTTTGACAGTTTTAATTATTTTACACTTAAAGTCAGTAACGCATGCGTTAGAAAGCAAAACTTATTCAGAGCAAATTTTATACGTCAAATTCAATTTAAGTATAGGATATTTCTTATACAAAATATATTATCTTCAACTAAATCCTTGAACCCTTTCCCATTGAGATCCCTAATCATAATTTAATATTTTAAATAATATAAATTAAACTAATAAAAATTTAAGCATTACAATTTATTGGCACCGCAACGTGTGGGCACGATTTAGTTTGAAGTTTTTGGATATAAAAGCACAAAAAATTTTATAGATATTTAGTTTTTCATTTTTCGTTCATTGTTCATTGTTATTTGTTATTTGTTATTGTTTATTGTGTTCATTAGTGTTACGATTTTTATAAAAAGGGCAAATTTAGTTAGTACAACTAGTGAATGCAAGATCGTAGGGTAACTAGATCAGGAAAAGTTTACGGACCTAAAGATATTGAGTAAAAGGAAAAACAGGATCTAGTTACAAAGATGGAAGTGGAAAAGAATGTTGAAGCACAACAAGAAGAAGGGGAAGTCCAGTAAAGAGAGCAAAACCTTAGACGTGGACATGATAATCGCCATGCTGATGAAAGCGGAAGAGTAGAAAGGAAGACATGATGAAAGCGGAAGAGAGTAGAAAGGAAGACATGATGAAAGCGGAAGAAAATAGGAAGCAAGACATGATAAAAGCCGAGGAAAATATTGATAGAAAATTCAACAAGCTTGAAGAAAATAGAAAGGAGGATATACGTAGAGCAGATGAGAAGATGGAAATGAAATTTAACAAGTTGGTAGAAAGTATGATAGAAAGTGAAAAGTGGGAAATGATAAAGAGAAGTTAGTGCAAATAGAAAGTGGACAAAATGAAGAAGAATTAAGCAACAGATGCACCGAAAAAAGAAGATTAGGGAACGATTATCGACAATAAATAAGAGGTAGATACAGATAGAAGAGTTGGACAAGAAATATTAGAAACTGAAAATTAAAGCGAATAGAGGCTTCTAACGAATAAACGATAGAGTAGGAAGGATACATGACATCCACGAACAAATATGTTTTAAGTGGATAGAAAAAAGGATAGAACAAAAACAGAAGGAAATTTGAATGAAATTAAGAATGCACGACATTTGGACCTAGAAAGAGTTGAAAGACGATATTACATTAGAAAGACAATTCAAATCGCTGTGGAAAATTGCAAATTGGAAGTCAAGCAAGATGCCATAAAATTTTGAAGGAAATGAAGCAAGAATCGCCAATAGCTATTTTGAAAAATAATAAAGAATATTTTAAGACATTAAGGACAATAAATCAATAGAATGCTTGGGTAAAAAGATGCTAAAGGATATGCCGAACTATGTACAAATTTATACAGAGATGCAATGACAGATAAAGCATTACAAAGAGATTATTTAACCAAAGAATATTGGATATGTCCAGAAGGAATGTAATAAGGGAAAGAATCAAGGAGGAAATATGAAAAATATGGAATGAGGAGAGTTATGTAATAAAAATACGCTAAATAGAAGAGTATTTACCACGATAATGGAACAAAGGAAATAATTCAAGATTAGGAGAGGACAACTAAGAGAGAATAAATAATGGCAGAAGGAACGATTTATCTACAAAATATAGCATAGGATATAACGATCACTACTGAATTTTAAGAAGATACGATGATGACGAAAATAGAACATTACAAAAGAGAGAATTTAACTACTAGGAATTATGGAAATGACAGAAGGAGATGATAACTCAGGCACGAAATAGAGGACAATGAGAAATTCAATGGAAATATATAGGAAATGACAGAGAAGATAGTCAAAATCAAATCACGTCTGATAATGTAGAGAGTATTTCCAAAATGGCAACAATAGAAAAGCAAATATCAGACTCGGAAGAAGAATGAACAACTTCAACAAGAACTAGAATTTAATAATGGCTTACGATAGGAAAGAATTTCAAATTACAAAATCATAGAAAGGATAATGAATCGGGAGATCAGAAAATACGAAGAGAATTGAAGGAAAAGGATCATGTAGAAATGATATGCAAAAGAAATAGGAAGGCAAAATTAGAATGTGGATGAACAGAATAGGAGGGTGAATAGATTATCACAAGGATTAAATGAAGATAGAAAGGGATACAGTAGAATGGAATGATTAGATGGGAATGCTATCTAAACAAATGTAATCCCAAGATTTGAATGAAAAGATACACAAAAAGTTGATTTACAATGATCACCAGATTATAAAATTTTAAATAGAGCTTGCCTTGTCAATACAATGTAAAGTAAAATACCAACATCTACGGAAATATTTTAATGAAATTGATATAAAATTAATGAAACAGACAATTACAAAATTTTATTACCTTTCTATAAACTTAGATTAAAATTTAAATTTATAGGATTAGTTGATACGGAATAGAAATTTCATTAATACAGGATAAAAGGGTAATTTCTGGTGAGAAAGTAGAACATTTTACATAAATATGGTTCAGATTGTTTAAAATAAATTTATTTGGTATAAATTATCGAACATTGTAAGTTTGAGTTACATAAACATTTTTCTACAAAATTGTAAAATTTAAATATACCGTTTTCGTAAGTTTTTAATTATCAATTTTAAATTAAATTCAATTTATCATAGGTAATTTGGCAAAAATTTCAAGGTGTTTAAACATGGATATGGAGTTGGTTATTTAGGGATAAGGTAAATTTATTTTTAAAAGCATGGAATAAAAATTTAAGTTAAAAGTTGTAAAGGATAGTTAACAAGTCAGCCTTATTAAGATTAGTAAAAATTTATAATAAATATCACAACAAGAAAGAATTTAGAAATTTTGGAACAAACATTTTCCGACAATTTAAGTGTAAAATTCAAAAATGTTAGACATAACATTTTCAATCAAGACTAAATAACATTATGCATTCAAATAATAGTGGAACAATAAAGAAAGTTGTAAAACTTAAACAAACTTTTAAGTGTAAAAACATTTTTAATAAATTTAATCATATTTAAAATTTAAATGTAGTTGTAAATTTTAGATTTTTCAATAATTTTATACTTTTCCAAATTTTAATTTAGTTTTTCTTAAAGCAAATAATATTTTTTTCAAATTAAAATTTTAATAGGTACGGTTTTATCCAAAAATTTGTAAATTAAGGTGATTTTAGAAAATTTCAAAAATTAAATTTGGATTAAAGTAATGTTTGAAGTAAAAGAATGTTTTCTTAGTAAATTCCAGATTATTTCGTAATTTTGTGTAATAAGGTGATTTCTAGTACAATTCTAGACTTAAATTTTCATTAAATTATGGTTACGATTTTTAAAATATGTCTTTTTATGAAATTTACTAGAATTCATTTTGTTTAAATTTATTTCCGACCATGATAAGAAAGTTAGGCCAAAATTCATTTTGTCAAATTTTAATTTTGTTACATAATTATTTGATTTTCAATTGTCTTTTAAAAATTGAAATTTCACAACCTAAATTAACTTTCAAAGAAGTAATTGGCAAGTATCCATCCATTTTGTTCCAAAAGTTAAAAATTAAAACATTTGTAATTTAGATTATGCTTACCAATTTATTTTCGTGAAAATTTACGTACGAAAATTTCAGAAACTTTTTTAAATTCGGTCAAAATTTAAATAGTTGGTCACGATAACGTTTTAAAAATTTTTGTTAGTTAATTGATGACAAAATTTTTGTAAAATATGTTTTTTACCGATTAAAATATCTGATAACCAATTAAATTCATTTTATTTGGGAAAGTTGTTTTATTATCCGGACAATCTCTTAATAATATTATATTTCGGTAATAAAATAAAATTGTTAAAAAATTTGATATAATAATACATTTAAACGATATCAATAAAGATTTAAAACCATTTTAAAATAATTACCATTTAAATAACTTTGAGTTACTTTTGGAAAAAAAAATCTTAAATTGGAGTTGTCTTGAAACCGAATACTTAATATTTAACAAAACATCGTTAAATTGCTTGCTCCATAAGTTTGAAGACTATTCAATCACAGGAAGGATTGTATCTGTGATTTTAAAATTTTTATACCCTGTTATTAGTATTTCTGCATCTAAATTGAAATTTATAATTAAGAATTTCATTATTACCATTAAACACCTTAAAATCATTCATTCTTTTCTAAATTTTCACATTTTGATCCAAAATTAAAATTTCTTAATATTTGACATTTTTGACAGTTTTAATTATTTTAAACTTAAAATTAACCATCGTTGAAAGAAAACTTTTCAAGCAAATTTTATAGTAATTAATTTAATATAGATATTCTTATCAAATATTTCTTCAATAAATCCTTGAACCCTTTCCCCATTGATCCCTAATCATAATTTAATATTTTAATAATATTAATTAAATAATAAAATTTACAGTTAATTTTTGCACCAAGTGTGGGACGATTTAGTTTAAGCTTTTGGAATAAAAGCCAAAAAATTTTATAGAATTTAATTTAATTTTTGTATTTCATTGTTATTTTTAAATTTATTGATATTGTTATAGTTACGTTTTTAAAAAAGGGCAAATTTAGTTATACAATTAATTGAAATTAGGGAACTAATAGAAAATTTAGCCTAAAGATTTAGGTAAAGGAAAAACAGATTGATTTAAAGATGGAACAGAAAAAATGTTAAGAAACAGAAGGGAAGTCAGAAAGAAGCAAAACTTGATGGCTCATAATGCTGTAAAAGAAAGAAGTTAAAAAGATGTGAAAGGAAGTAGTACTAAAGGAGAATGATAAAGCGGAAAAAATAGGAAAATTTACGGTAAACCGAGATAATTTGAAGAAAATCAACAAGTTAAGAAAATGAAAGGAGGAATGTAAGCAGATGAGAAGATGGAAAGAAATTTAACAAGTTGGTAGAAAGTAGAAGCAATGGAATAAGGGAAATGATAAAGAATTATGAAAAATGGAAAAAAGGTAAGAATTAAGAACAGATACGAAAAATGAAATTATGGAACGATTACGACAATAAAGAATAGTGATAATGAGTAGGAAAGTTGGTAATATCGAATAAACCCGTCTAAGAAAAGTTTATCTAGTAAAGATAAGTAGGAAGGATATGACATCACGAAAAAATGTTTTCAGGTGGATAAAAAAGATGAAACAGAAACGATAGGAAAGTTTGCAATAATTAAATGAAAGACCTAAAGAGTTAAAAGAACGTGAAACACCTCGAAATTTTAAATGGTGTGGAAAATGCATTTGGAATCAAGAGAAGCCATAAAATTGAAGGAAGAATAGAAGCAATGGATTTGAAAATAAGAAGAAATTTAATACTAAGGACAATAAACAAGATGCGTTTAGTAAGAAAGATGCTAAAGGAAGCCGAATATGTACAATTTAACAATCAATGTACCATTAAAGATTAAGGAATTATTTCAAAAAATTGAGTGATGTCCAACAAAATGTAATAAGGGAAGAACTTTCAAGGGAATTGACAAACTATGGCATTGAGAGATTTTAATAAGAAATCCAAATAAAACTGTAACACCGATGTGAACAAGAAATAGTTAATTTTAGCAAGGAACTGAAGAATAATTGGCAAAAACATTATTCGCAAAATAAGAATTAACATATATGCAATTTTAAAGATGACAGTTTAATATGACAAAAGTTACGAAAGAAGAATTTAACATAGGAATTATGGAAATTATCAGAGGAATATAATAAGGACGACAAAGGAAATGTGAAAATTAAGGAATTAGGAAATCAGGAGAGATTACAAAATAATATCATTTGTAATGAAATCTTCAAAATGCAACAATGAGAAAGCAATTATGAGGAAGATGAAATTTCCAAAAAACGAGGAGGATATAAAATGACGTAGAACAGATTAATTCAACAATCAACAAGGATTAAGAAGGGAGCATCGAAAAGAGAATGAAGGAAAGGTCACGAGAAATGAGATAAAAAAAATGAAGGCATACCAAGAAGTGGAATAAATAGGAGGAATAACATCAGGTACAAGAAAGGAGGAACGATTGTGGAAGGATTAGTGGGTCAAGTATCGTACATGTCCAATGATATGAAAAAAAAAGTGATTTGCAAATACCGTTAAAATTTTTAAATAGAAGTCCATTAAGAAAACTATCAACAACTCGGAAGTTTTAAAATGAAAAAATCAAAAGAATTACAAACATTTATACCTTGTTAACATTAGTAATAAGAAGTTTAATTTATAGATAGTTGATACCGATCAGAAATTTTTAAAAAGAAAAATATGAAGAAAAGAATTTTTTAAAGATGAGACATTAGAAAAAAAAAGAAGTTAGGCAGAAGGAAAGAACTTAGACTATAAATAGGATTAATGCAAGCTAGTAGGGAACAGATTTTAAAAATGGTTTAAAAACAATTTAAAAAGGAGTTAGTAAGGAAGATTGATTAAGCAATTAAAATGATTATGGCAACATGAAGATAAGAATTGGAAAAGTGAATTAAATGGTAAACTACAATAAAAGATTGAATTTAATAAACCGAATCGTATTTGAGGTGGAAAATTAGAAGGATGGCAATTAATTTAATCAATTGGTACAAGAAGAGTTATAAACATTATACAAGAAAATTAATGTGATAAAGAAGAACCTAGTAAAGTAAATGTAATAAAATTGAGTGCAAGATGAACAAAATTTTCATACAGAAGTTATTCTAATTAAAATTAATTAATAGGAGGTAATTAAAGAACTTAATTTTTTTATACAAAAAAGTATCTTAAATTGGGGAAATTTGATTTAAAAAGGTAATAGAAGTTGGACCTTACAGAATTTGGGCATATAAGGAATTAGTAGAAAGTAGAAAATTTTACATAAATATGTTCACGAATTAAAATAATTTATTTGGATAAATATAGAAACATTTGTAAAGTTTGGTTAATTGAACAATTAGTTTACCAAAATTGTCAAAATTTAAATATACCGTTTTCGAGAACACTTTAATTTAAATTTGTAATAAATTAATTTAAGGTAATTGCAAGAGAATTTCCAGTTTAAAATGTATTTAGGAATTAGTAGGGATAAGGTATTTTAGTTTTTAAAAAGGAAATAAAAAATTTATAAAAGGATTTAATAGGAAATAGAATTTTCAAAGATTTGTTGGAATTATGAAAAATTTTAATAAATGTTAAACAATGAAAATTGAACATTTTGGATACAAAATAATGTACAATTTATAAGAATTAAGAAAATTTACATAACATTTTAAAGTAAATAACAAAATGATAAGAAATGTTAAAAAAAGAAATTGACAAACAAACATGAACATTTTGAGGAAATTTTTATTAATTTATAATTTAAAATTAGATGGTTACTCGTAAATTAATTTTTCAAAATTTTATACTTTTTCCATATAATTGAATTATTAGCAAATAAAGTTTTTTCACAAATAAATAGTTTTTATAAGTAACGCTTTTACAAAATTTGAAATCAAGGTATTTAGAAAATTTAAAAACTTAAAATTTTTTAAATAAATTTGAATTAAAGATATGTTTTAGGTAAATTCTAAATTCCATTTTCGAAGAATAATAGTTGTAGTCAATTATAATAGAATTTTGTTAAATTAAGGGATTTATCAAATTCTAGATTTATGTGTGTAATTAGAATATTTCAAATTGCATTTTAATTTAAAATCGAATTAAAAAAGTTATCGGGAAATGTTGAATCAATTCAACAAAACATTGTATGTATATATTAATGCTAAATAGATCAGATTAATTAAAATCAAGGCAAGGATTATCATCGGATTTTCAAATAATAGATAAATTTTGATGAAAGGATATCTGAACATATATCAGAAAATAGGCCAATACCATTAGAGATTTAATTGATCAAATTAGAGTGGTAATAACATCCTGTAAAATTGAGATTAGAGAACCGATTTTAGGAAGATTTATTTGGTCAATTTCGTTAAAATTGATCCAAATGAAAAATAAACATTTTTAAAAGGTTATTTACCAATGATCCCGTTAAAATTTTCGTAAATAAAATGGTTCTACAAAATTGTAAATATCAAATAAAATATACTTAGAATTTTTAAAATTCTTGAAAAAATTCAGGTACCAATTAAAGAATTTTTATTAGTTAAATTTGAATAAGATTTAATTTTTAATATGAGTAGGATTCGTAGATAATTTAATATTAGCAGGAAATTTATCGTGATGAAATTTAAATTTATTTAATTTAATATTATAATAATAATAAATTATGATGCAGAAATGAAGTTACATCTTAAATAAATTACATATGCAACTAAGTTGTGAACAGAATTTTAAACAAATTGATATTTAACTAACAAATTTAAAATGATTAATTAATAGAATTGAATTTATTTAAGTAATTTTTTAAAATTTTAGTCGTCAACTAATCTGAAGCTTATATTGGTCAATATAATTTAAATTATATCCTAATAATATAAAATTAAACATTTATTAATATACGATTTATCATATTTGAGTGAAAAATTTAAATATTTGTACAATATTCATATCAATATTGTTTTAATATATGTTATAATACATTTTTAAAAAAGTTTGATAAATGAAAACATTAGGTAGCAAGTAAAAGTTACGATAAAATTGAGGTGCAAGAGAACAAAATTTTTAAAGATTCATGAAATTGATCTTATTTGAAATGAATTCATAAGTAGGTAATAAAGATTAATATTCGCTATTAAAATTATCTTAAATGGGGATTTGAATGTTTAGAAAGAGGTAATAGAAGTATCGGACAGCTTCATGACATTTGGGTCATAAAAGGGTAATTTCTGGTCAACAAGTGCAGACACAATTTTACATAAATATGTTCACGATGTGTTTAAAATAAATTTATTTGGTATAAATTGATCTGAAAATATCATTTGCTAAGTTTGGTTTCATCATAAAAAGCAATTTGTTGCTACCAAAATTGTCAAAGATGTTAAATATCACCGTTTTCGTAGAGTCATTTTATTAGTGCAATTTTACAATTAAATTCAATTTTTCATAGGTAATTTGGCAAGTAGACATTTCACAGGTGTTTAAACATGGACTATGTAGTTAGGATTATGTTAGGGATAAGGTATGTTTAGTTTTTAAAAGCAGGAATATACAAAAATGTTAGTTAAAAGGGTTATAATATGGATAGTATAGACAATTTTCGCAACATTTTTGTTAGTGAAATTAGTGACAAAATTTATAATAAATGATTCACAACAAGAAAGACATTTAGAACATTTTGGCATACAAACATTTATAGTGCCGTACAATTTATAGTGTAAAAATCTCAAAACATGTTAGAGATGAGACATTTTCAATGCAAGACTAAATAACATTATGCATTGCAAATAAGTAGTGTGAACAATAAAGACAAGTTGTACAAACCTTAAACATAACATTTTAAGTGCTAAAACATTTTTAATATGAATTTATTTCATATTTAAAATTTAAGTATGGTATACGTTGTAAATTTTAGATTTTTCACATAAATTTTATACTTTTTCACAATATTATTGAGAATTTAGTTTTCTCTTAAAAGAAATAATAGTTGTTTTATCACAATAATTAAAATGAGTTTTTAATAAAGAGATAAGCGTTTTATCCGAAAATTGAATGCAGAAATCTAAGGTGATTAGAAAATTTACAAAAATTAATGAATTTTACATAAATAAATATTTAATGTTAAAAAGATGAGTTTTCTATAAATTACAGCAATTTGAATTGAAAGTAAATTTACAAAGACGAGATAATATTTAGTAGATTTATTAGATTAAGCATATTAAGATTAGAATTTAGTAGATAGATTATGAATATTCATAATATTGAATAACAGAATTGGATGGATTAGATTTAGGGAAATTGTAAGAGAAAAGGACGTTAGATAAAGAGTTAAAAATCTTAGTAAAAAAGGTAAAAAGATTTAGACATTTATCAATTAGTGTGTAAAATTAAGAAAATTAATCAGAATAGAAATGAAAAATGACAATTAGAAAGCATTCTATCAAAATTATTAAAATAAAATTAATACTAAAGAGAATTTAGAAGCATAGAACATTTATAAAATTCTAAATAGAAATAGAATAGTAACGAGATAATATAAGAGAGAAATAATAGAAGTTGGAATGCAAACCTAAAATAACAAATTAAAGAAATTGTAGATATAAATTAAATTGTAAGATTTAATAATTCAAGATTGTAAATAAATTGAGCTCAAAAGTTAATTTTAAAATACATTAAGAAAAATTAAAGGTATGATTATTAAATAAAAAAAAGTTTTATTTACAATAAAATGTATTTAAATGAAGGATAACAATTTGAACAAATTAGTCAAATTGAAAAGATATATATTCATTAAAATAATTTAAGAAAAGATTAATATTTCATAAAAATTTCAAATTAGACATTAAGTTTAAAAAAATTCGACATTTTAAAAATTGTTTAAGGTAACTTGTGACAATGAATAATTTATATGTTAGTTAAATATTTTTTGAATATTGAGAATAATTTTTAATTGGTTTATAAAAATTCATATTGTAAAATGTAATTCAGTTTGATATTATTTAATATATCAAATTATTCAGAATTTGAATTTATTAAGTTTAAAATGATATATAGATTGTTAAATATATATTTAGCAAAAAATTATTAAAAGTTATAATAAATTATACAATTTTAAATTGTAACATGAGAAAATTTTAATTTTACAAAAATTAAATTTTGCTAAAACATAAGATTCTTATAATATTTCAAATTGTAGCATGAATATTTAAATAGTAATAGTATAAATTAAATTTAAATAATATTGTCAAATAATTTATAGTTAATCAAATTTAATTAATATATATTTTTTAATGTAAAATTTTATTCAATAATTAACTTAATTTTAAATTTTTAACAATTGATAGTTTAAAATATTATAGGAGTTTCAAAATTAATTAGGTATTTAAAATTATTAATAATTTTCATAAAGAATTATAAAATTAATTGTACAAAGTTGACCATTTTAATTAGTTTGAAAAGTGTTTATTGTATTGAAAATTCTTTGAATTAGTTATTATTTTGGTAACTTATTAAATTTTAATTATTTTAATTATTTAATGTATAAATTAGAAACATTTTTAATTTTAATAGATCAATTATTCATAAATTTTAAAGTGAAATTTTAACAAACTAAATAAGTTAAGATTATCTCTGATTAAAATTTAAGATAAAATTTGATTATTAGAATATCGTGAAAATTATACATTAAGAAGATTTAAATTGTTAAATAATTGTAACATAAATTGGTAAAATTATTAGTTAATGAGCTAAACTTTAATTATTATTTTGATTAGATTAATTATTAAATTTTTATGTAACTTTATTATCGATATTTTTCTAATTAATTTTTAAAATAATTTTAAAATTTGTAAAATTAATTATAATTGTAAACATTTAAATAATAATTGTAAATTTAATTTAGAAATTCTTTTAAAAAATTTTCAAGAGTGTTCAAAAGTAATTAATTGAATAATTTTTGAAATTTCCATTAGTTGAAATTACAAGAAGATTAATATAAATTTAACTAATTAAATTTCAGCAAATTTAATAGTTCAAAATTAATTTCAAATTACTTAAGAATATCATTCATTAAAATAAATTTAGAAATTAAATTTTAACTTTTATAATTTATTTTACTAAATTAATATTTTAAATATGGATTCAATAATTTTAACGTAATAATTTTAAAGTTCATAATGATTATTAAAATCGTAACTTCGTGGATGTATATGAATTTGAAATAAATATGTATGTTAAAAATTAATTATAGAATTATTTAATATTCGAAGTTGGGTATTATAATTTTTATTAAAAGTAAAGAATTATATAGTAATATTAAGTTAAAATTTAAGTCAAATTTAATTGTGAAAATAATGTGTGTATGTAAGATATCTGTAAATTAAGGATAGATATAGTAGAAAGCGAAATTATTAAAAAAGATGAGTTAAAGAATTAGGAATAAACAGAAAAGACTAGGAAAGAAAGAGTATAAGAAGTGAGAAAAAATTGTACATATGCAATGAAGATAAAGATTAAGAATGTAAAACAAAATAGTAAAAGAATATAAAGGGAAGAATGAACTAAGTGACATGAAACAAAAATGGCATTAGAAAATTTGAAAGTTATAAAATAGAAGATATTAGACAGATGAATGAAAGAAATTGTATCAAGTTTTAGAAAATGATAAGGAAAGAATTATTGGAAAAATAAGATAATATATGCGAAGACTATGATTAAAAAGATTAAAAGCTTAAATTAAACATAGAAAATTGAGATTAATAATTATGGAAATTTGAAGAAATTAGAAGTGTAGAAATGAAATTGTAAAATATGAAGGAAATTAGTGAAGAGAATTTATGAATTAAAGAATGACATAGAGATATTCAAGAAAATATCACAAATGAAGTTAGGGGATTCAATCACAATTAAATAAGTAATAGAAGAAATGTGAAAGAAAAGAAGAAACCGAAGAAAGAAGCCTAAAGAGAATAAAAGATAGGAAGATACTAAATTAGAAATAAAAGGCATGTGGAATAAGAAGAGATGAGAAAAGAAAGAAAGGAAATTAGAATCAATTAAAATGAAAAGATAAGTAGAGAAACAATAAATTACTAAGAAATAAGAGAAGGTAAAATGAGTAGGAATGTAAAGGAGCAAACATGAAGATAGAATAAGAATTGCAATGCTATTAAATACTAGAAGAATATATTAAACATTAAGGATTTCAAAAGAACGTAAAGGAAATTTGAAGAGAAGATAAGAACAATAAGACAATAGACACAATAGTTAGGAATTAAGAATTATACCAAAAATAGATAGTCACACGTGAAAGAAAATGAAACTTTTCAAATTAGCAAAACAATAGGAATTTATAGATAGAAATAAAACAGATATTCAAAATATAATACAGAATATAAATTAAGGATGAAAGATTGATATAAGATATGAATAGTAAATAAACAGAATTAAAGATATGCAGAACAAATACAAATTACATGAAATGAAGAAAAGGAAATAATTAAGGCAAAGGAGGAATAGAGACAATTATCAAAATAAAGGTTATAATAAATATCAAATAGAGTTAATCAAGGAAATGAATTAGACGAGTAAGTAAATATTCACAATAGGAAAATATGGAGATAAGAATGATTTAAAAATGAACCAAGAAAAACCTTCAAAATAAATCAGGAGTATGAATGATATAAAAATAGATACTGAATGGAACAGATTAATAAAATGCATACAAATGGAGAACATGAAGTAGTCATGGTTGAAGTCAAGAAGAAAACAAAATTTGAAATATGTAAAATTAAATTGAACATAGCACAATTAGGAATTTAATTGAAAAATTGAGGCCAAAATATTCATTAAATAGAATTCATTAATTATAGATAATTCTACTTAAAATTTAACAAAATAGAAGTTATAGTAAATTAAAAAAAAATAAGTTAGAAAGTAGAACTTAGACAAAAAATAGTATGGACAATTTTCAAAAATGGTGAATATTAATGATAAAACGATGATTATAAGAATTAATTATATCAGCAACATAACAAAATGTAAAGTAATTAAATGTAAGTAATATGTAATTAAAACACAGATCAGTTGATGAAGAAGTGAAATGTATAATATGGTAAGAAAATTAAAACTTGAATAAATTTGGTTGAAAGAATGCTAGAATTTATCATAAAATTGAGGCAATTTGAATCAATAATAAGTTTCTTTTTAAAATTTAAATTATAGGTATTAAAGAACTAATTTTATTTGCAAATTTTCTTATATTAATTCAATTTTAAAAGGTAAAATTTCGAAGTAGACATTTGTCAAAAGGTATTTTAACATGACAATTAAATTAATTTAGATTGTAAAAGTATTTAATTGTTAAACATGGAATTTGGTATCAAAAAATTTGTTAAAGTGAGTAATAAGTTTAAGTATTTAGAATTTTCATAAATCATTTTTAATGGATTGAATTTTACAATTTTAAAGATTGTTACATATTAGATAAGCATTTTTAAAAGTAGGATACAAAATTTTAAAAGTAATATGCGTAACAATTTGAATTTGTAAATTCAAAAGTTATAAGATTCAGAGAAATTTTAAGACATTAGATAAAAACATTATGCGACATTATTAAATGTAACATTAAAGAAAGTTTTACAAACATAAAATTAAAAATTGTAAATAAACATTTTAAAATTAATAATTTAGTCAATTTTAAATAATATTCTTTAAATTTTAGATTTACTTAATTTTAATTTTTCCATAATATTAATTTTATGTTTAGATAGTAATAATGTTTCAAATGGTACAATTTAGTCAAAATTAGGTAATGTACATTTTCAAAATTAATAAATTTAATTGATTAAATAATTTAAAATAAATTTCTATTTAAATAAAATGTTTCAATTTAAAATTTATGTTAAATATACATTTTCGTAGATTTTATTTGCAATAATTTATATTAGTTGTAATTGTATAGTTATTGTATTTATGGAGTTTAAGATTTTAGAGTTTTTTATTAAGGAATATTTGTTATGTTAGATTAAGTTTTTAAGTTAGGAATTATAAATTTTATTTAAATTTTAAATTATTTAGTCATAATATAATCAATTAGAAAATTACATTTTTGATAATATTTACAATTTAATACTGAATCATTCGAATTAGTAAATTTTGAAATTGTTGAATAAATTTGAAATATTATTTATCAATAGAAACTTATTAAAAGCAGTGTTAGAATAACTTTCTTCATTCAGTTAAATTAAAAATTAAAGAGTTGTCAATAATAGTTTTAAACTTAACATTCATAATGTTTCAGATTAAAAACTTTTCTTAATAAATTAATTTAAATTTTATGTAATTGGTAAATATTTAATATTGTTCGTATATATTATATTTTAATAATTTTTCTTACATATTTATTGTATGGTACGATTTTTGATAAATTTCGTTTTATATTTCAACATTTTAATAAGTTACTACATTAAATTTAATTTCCATTAAATAAATTTGATGAAAGTTGTTTTCTTACGAAATTTCTTAAAATCGATAAACTTTATTTTCGCAATTAAAATTAAATTATGTTAAAAATTTTTTACTAAATTTCAGTTAGATATTATTAGTTTTCTCAAAAATTTAGTATATTCTTGTATAAATGTTTAGATCCATTTTGAAATTGAAAATTTATTCTTTTTAATATAGATATGAGTTTATTTTGGAAAATTAATTTGAATTGCTTAATAACAACGTTAAAATTGTCTAGATCACTATTCATTTCGAAATTACAATTAAGATAAATTTTAATATCTTGAGTTTTAAATTTATAAACCTTGTATTGATTTTCTCAATTTATATTTTATAATTATAATTAAAATTTAAATTTACCATATGAAACCTTGAAGGAAATCATTTCATTTCTTTTTAATAAGTAAAAATTTAAATTTTGTTTAATTTAAATTTAATTATTAATTTAAATTGTAAGTTTTCTGTTAAAATTTTCATTTTATAGCACTTAAAATATTAATTTGAATTCAAGCAAATTTATAGAAATTTCAATTAACTGATTAAAATTTTGTAATAAAATATATAATTTAAAATTTAATTATAATTACATAATATATTCAATATTTATAATTTATTGAAAAATTAAAATAATACTTAAGCATGTAAATTAATTTGAGCAATGGTGAACAAATTTTATTTAGTTTATTTGATATAAGATAATGAATTTTATTGTATATTTAAAGATTTGTTATCGAAATCATTTAGTTAAATTAGCAATTTAGAAAATGTATTGATGAGTTATTAAGAATTAAATTGAATGTAAAAGTTCTATTAAAAAGTTAGATAAGTTATTTAAAAGAATGTGAATGTAGAAGATTAAGACAACAAAGAAAGGTAGATAATAACATAAGGAGATTAAACATCATGAAAGTGTAAGTAGTGAAGATCAAGAAGATATTGATAATGAAGAATTCATTGATGGATAAGAGATAAATAGTTAAAATATAAGGTAAAAAGAATGGAAATTGAATTGTTGAAAATTCAATAGATGAATAAGGAATAAAATAAATGAAATATAAGTTAATATGTCATGTAATATGATACATTGGTAATGAATAGAAGCAATAGAAGAATTAACGTAATAATTTAAGTTAGGAATTTGAAGAAAGTAAGATATAAACTTGAAGAAAACTATCGAGAAATTCAAAATAAATAAATAAGGAAAACAAATTAAAAATTCATAAAGCATGGTGAAGACATAGAAGGATATAGTCAGATTGAGAAATGAAAGAAATTAACAAATAAATGGTTAGATAAATTGTCATGAGTATGCAAATGAGAAAGGAATTTAAAAAAAAGAATTAGTTATCCATGAATCAATGAAAATGAAGGAAGAATTTAGGCAAAGACATAAAAAAAGAAAATATTATCAATGGAAGATATGTACGAACAAACAGAAAAGAGTAGGCTAAAGATGGAAAAGGAAAAAATTAGATTAGGACATGGAAAACTTAAGAAGGAAGAAGGATCAAGAAAAGAACGATAGAACGGAAGATAAAGGAACAGAACAGAAAGGAATGAACAGGAGAAAGCAAGACAGAAAAAGAAGAGATGGAAGAGAATTACAATAAAAAAAGAATGAGTCAGCCGTAGAAAAGTGAGAAAAGGAAAGACTAGAAATTTGCAAAGATAGAGGAATCATGTGGAGATAGATGAAGAGAGATATAAATAGAAGAAAGAAGGAGAATTGCAAGATTGTGAAATATAAAAAGAAGAAAATTAAAAAGTTAAGACAAAAAAATTGAATTATAGTAAGAAAGATGAAAGGTACGAATATTAAATTAAGTAAGAAAGAGCATAACGAATTTTGAAAATCTTTACAGATTTTTTTAAAATAAAGTTATCAAAATCGAGCATCCAAAGTTTCACCCTGTGGCGAGCTATGTGAATTATTGATTAATAATAACGTCGATGATTCCACATATTTTGGAGAAGTTTATTTTAATTAATTACCATATTTACTAAATTAATTGTTTTCGATCTCAAAAATTACATTTTAGAAACCAAGGTTTTTTAATCTTTTTAGGAAAAGCACCGCTACTCTACATTTATCTTATTTTATTTCTAGATATAAGGATATGATTTCTAGAAAGGTATGGTGCCGAGAGCAGCTAGTGGCGTTCTTGGCAACAGCGGGCGTTTTAAGGCTAGTGGATAAAAATCCATATTTCTGTAACTATTGAAGTTAACGTCTTAATTTTTTTTTAAACTTTCTGGCTACATTTGGCTGTATAGAATGTATAGAAATTTTTAATAATTCACATAGCTCGCCGCAGGGTGTTTTGGATAATTTTATTTTTTCAACTTTATTTAAAAAAACTATAAAGGTTTTCAAAATTCCTGATTAAAAGCTTAATTTGTTACAACGGTTAATGTTAAGAAAAACGTAGTTTTTCTAACTCTAATTATTGTATTATGTATCATCTACACATGTATAAAGTAAATGTAGTAATTATAACATCTAAAGAAATCATTTTGTTCTATTGAAAAATATATCTAGCGAACTAAATATGACTATATTTTGAATTATTACCATTCCGTAACTTTAACTATAAAAATTTCTGTAGACATGAATAAAATAATGAATACGTGCACGGTGAAAATAAAGAGAGGAGAGCAATCGTCTCGGCCTCGAGCGGCCATGTGCTTCATACCCGACCCCGCAGCGATGCCCAAGGAGTGTAGGAAAACGGACTTTTAAAATGTGCACATTTTTTACTTGCATATGGTGGAGAAGCGGATATTGTTCATCACATATCGACACTTAAGTATAAAAGGGCAGATATTGCTGTTTCTAGTAGTAGCAAAGTGTCGTCCTTTTTTCGTAAAAACACAAGCTAGCTGCGATTGAGTGTATTTGGTTGTATCACAACGTGATCCACAATCAGTCCTTTCGTTCTATGGATTGCATTACTAAGCTTCCAACAAAAATGTGAATGTGTTAGTACCAAATCTGATCCTATTATGTAAACTTTTGCAGAAACAATTATTATTAAGCCTCATGCAAAATGACCTTGGCACGGTTAATTTTGTAACAATCTATACCAATTGTTCAAATCACGGAAGCATAAAAGTTTGTCCTATACTCGCAACTTATTTTATGAAAGATAAGGGCATTCAAGTAAAACTTTTGGAAGTTCAAGATCTTCCAGGAGAAAATTCAGATATTATAACCTGAATTTGCATAGGTTCGGCACAATTTGTTCTTCTTGCATAATTAAATTATAAAAAGTACCTAGAAAATCGTACTTTGCTCTAATCGTTTTTGCTTGGACGTAGAAATCTGCATGGTTAAAATGCTATTGTTCCTAAAAAATCTAATTCACTAGTTTTGGGCGCTATTCACTGAGTAGCCGTTGCTGTTAAACCATTTATATAAACTTTAAACTAATTAAGTAACTGCCACAACTACACATAATCAGAGTTTAGCAGCTTAATAGCGTAAAATGAAAAAAAAAACAAATTATTATATACCGTTACAGTTCCATAACTTTAACTGTAGTTAGTTAACCGATTTCTTTTAACAAAGTGAGTACAACGTACTAATACAATTATTAGTTTCCTACACTAACTAATCAAATTAGGAACTTCATTATTATTTTATGAACCAGTTTCTAAGTATCGAAAACGTCAATCCCGTATTTTACATTAACAAAACTAGGTAAACAATTTCAAATTACGCAATTTGCAAGAAGCATTTATATTCATTATTGCGCAAATATTGCTAAACGTAAAATACGTACATATACGGAAAGGCATAAAAGCATTACAATTGCGAAATAAATTATTTCTTAATTGTACTAATTTACACAACAGGAAATAAATCTTTACGACGCGTTCATCTAATAAATCAGTTATACTCCGAGAAAATAAAATAATAATGTTAAACTCCCTTTATCTCCATTGTTTGTAACGTTACATTCGCATGTACTTTCCGAGTTTTGTAGCTTAAGTTCCTTCTTATAAATGAATCATTTCGGGAATGAAGCAAATTTTACAAAAGATAAAATAAAATTTCTTTGAAATAACAAAAAGTGGAAGCATGCTGTTATTTTACACCGAACCCCTGCATGTTTTTTTTGCCCACAATAAGCCTTGACAGGAAGATTACCTTGCTGTCCCTTGTATACAACGAGGGTATTTTGTTTTAGTTCAATATAAATCTCCCTTGTTTATCAATTTTGTCTGCAACTTCTTTTGTATTATCCCCATTTCTCAGTTCTCTAATCGCTTTTGTTATGTGTGTAATAAACTGTTGATAAAATTTTAACTTTTTTTTGCTACTTGCGTTATTTGATCGTGTCATAACAAAAATGATGTTTGTTATTTATCGTGCGAGTTTTGAAAACTTACATAGACATAAATCTCTGTTTTCGTTCAACGATCACGTTTGTATACATAAATTTCGTTTTATATATCATCTGATAAGAATTTACTTTTGAAATTGAAGTTGCCCTTATTTCGTATCATTCTCTTAAGCAGTATTTTCGAGAACATGGATTTCTAAAGTCTTGGATTAAGCAACGATTTATCTAATTACTACTTTAACTCAATAGTAAACATGCATTAGCCTAACTAATCATAAGCTATCTAAGATCACTTTTACAAGCTACTAACTTGTAAACATTTTGATTTGTTACTGGTTTGTAAATGTTAATTTATTGCCGCTGAAAGTCAATCTTTACGAGTTAGCTACCAGTTAAGACATTTACAAGTTAGGCTATTACCTCCCAGCAGTGTTTTCGCACCACGTTGTTAAATATTTTTCTAAAGTTGAAACTGCACTAGAGTGATGTAAGATCACAGGAAAATAAGTAAAAACGGCTCTCTTGAGGGCAGCGTTTCGGAAGCGGACTCTGCATCCATCCTCAGGCTTAATCCTGCTAGTCACGTGAGCGGGGGCCATTTTGGCGACATGCCTTTTTTATCGGTTTCTGTTACGGTGTCATTTTCAAACCTTGATGACGTATTTATGGTCCTCGCCCCCCCTCCTAATTAGGGCCCTTTTGGCTGTATTAATAACCTTTTTGTCAGTCCAGCCCCTGGTGGATAGG
This sequence comes from Vesta saturnalis, assembly GCA_036346205.1. Classification (NCBI taxonomy): domain Eukaryota; kingdom Metazoa; phylum Arthropoda; class Insecta; order Coleoptera; family Lampyridae; genus Vesta; species Vesta saturnalis. The sequence continues at coordinate 1,181,972 of JARFJB010000187.1, forward strand.
CAATCGCATACAGACCCAGGCTACGCGTTCTGATTGGAGGACCTAAGAACAGGCCGTGTCCCCTGGTTTTTCATTGGTGACAGCCATTCTTTTGTTGTTGAGACCATTTCTGTTTTGGAGACCATCTTGTCAGCCATTTTTGTTTTGTCTGACAACAAAGTCGCAGGCAATTTAATTATGGGACATAATTGAAAGTAGTGATGTATGAAGAGGTCTAAGACTTGAAACTAATGAATGTACATTCAATATGTTGATGTGAATCGATCTCTATCAAGTCGTCTTGGTTATTACCGGTAATAAACAGATAAAGGGCTGTTTTAATAATGATTTATTACAAGTAACACTATTTTAAGATTACATAAAATCACATCTCATGTAGCAGCAGCAGCATCGCAATTATCCCCGTATCTGTTAGATCTTCAGCTAACCATTCTTTTCCCTCGGACATCGCCGCGTATGTACTAGTATTAACCTTGTCCACGACCGCACACCCATTTTATTTATCTTCTTCTGCGGTTTCATAAGCAGCTGTTGCTATGCAATAACAATTTAATCTTCATTCATGTATGTTGTTGACGAAACCGCAGCTTGAAAGTTTAACTTAAACTTAACTTAACCTTGTCCCTTCTCGTTTTCCCACATGCGCTTCTCAGTAATCTCATACCCACGGCATTTATGTTTATTTCGTGCTTTTTTTGACATACCTATGTCTCACTTCCATACAGTACTGACGAGAAAAGTACGCCATTATAGACTGCTCGTTTCGCAGCTAGGCTCATGGCTTCGTCCACATATCTCCAATCACTTTCCTTCCAGCATTGGCCCTTCAGCCAATTTCGCTCTGCATTGTACCACCTGCAGTAAACATTCTATCCAGATATGCCATCTCGTCCACTTGCTCCACAATTTCATCTTGCAGAGTAAATACTCTACTATCCTTTCTACCTTCCCGATTGAACACCAGAATCTTAGTCTTGTTCACGTCTACTTTAGGTCCATACTCTTACAGACCGTATCAAATTTCTTCAAAGCGGATTGTAGCTCGTTCGCATCGTCACTTAACAAGACTGTGTTATATGCATTCACCAGAAGTCGTACATTTACGTCACCTACCATTACACCATTTGTATCGATACATGCTTGTCTAACACATTTATCCATGTATATATTGAACAACCACGGTGACATTACACAGCCTTGTCGCACTCCTTGCTCAATATTAAAGTATTCACTCACACCTTCTGTCACCCTAACACATACCCGACTACCGTTGTATACTGCCCTTATTCCATTTATTAGACCTTCATTTACGCTATATTCATTTAATATTTCCCACAGGTTCTCCCTATTTACTCTGTCGTTTGCTTTCTCCAGATCTACAAACGCACAGTACAGCTTCCTTTTTACCCTTAAACAGTTTTCGATCACCTGCTGGAAAGCATGAAGCCACCTTGCACATCCCAAACCTTAGTTTGTGTAGTTTCTCGTACTCTATCAATCAGTATTCTTCCAAATACTTTCTGCGTTCTGTTTTTGGCCACGTTTTATATTTTTGACTCATTTCCAGAAGAGTTTGGTGTCAAAATCATTCCTTCCACAGCCATCACTTCCTCTTTACTTATTCTCACTGCCTCCTTCGCTTCTTTGTTTCTTAATCTGTACACCTTATATAATCGCTCTTTCTCAGTCTCATTTTTTGCAGCAATCATTGTCATGTACGCATCTTTTTTCTTACATACTGCCTTTTTTACCGACTCATTTCGCCAAGCACATTTTTTCTGTATACCTACAGTCGCTCTAACACATATACGCACGGCACAATTGACAACACAGTTTTTCAAGCTTATTCATGCACTTTTATTTGTTCGTTCCACACTGTTTCATTCAAATTCAACTCACAGCATCTGCGTATTTCATTCTCGCACCATTATCTACTTTGTCTAATCTAATTATGAACGAACGTTCGCACTACGTTTGCTTTCCATCTCCAGACCCACGTTTTCCCTAAACACACTCTCAATACAACAAAAAACTGGCCCAATCCACACTTCGATCCGCGCATTACTTTTGTGTCTTTCACCAGGTTTCTAAGCAGTTCCTCATACACTATCAAGTCTATCATACTTTTAGATTCACATCTTTTCCATGTATACATGTGCACATTTTTAAGTTTAAACCACGTATTGGATACAAACATGCTTCTCTTTACACAGGTGTTCACTAGGCGTTCACCATTCTCATTAACTCTTTGGTCTCCGAACCTTCCTAGAACGCGTTCAGTATGTTCTTTCTGTACACCCACCCATCCGATAATATCTCCTACTGCCATCACTCTTTCGTTTGGCTTACATACGTTCAACACGTTCTCTACTTCATTCCAGAAGTTCTTACGCTCCTGGTCTCTTTTTCCATTTACCGGTGCATAGCATGCAACAAGAAAAAGTTATTCGAAACTCCACTTTCACTCTGACCCATATTACCCGGGGAGATACCAATTCGTACTGTTTAACGCATCTTTTTGCTCTTTCTCTTACGATCACCCCAACTCCTTTTAGGCTGCCATCCTGAATCTCCACAGCACCCTTTCCTTTGCGATTTCTCTCCTACACACACAGAATATCAACGTACATTTCGTACATTACATTCGCAATTTCAAATTCTTTACCATTCATACCTCTAGCATTCCACGTACCGACTCACCATCCATTTCTTGCACAGTCGTCAGCAACGGGACCTGCCTGTTTCGACCTTGACTGACTCCGCCAGGTCGATCCAAGGCAATTGTATTATTCTCTTGAGTAATACCATAGCGAGCAGACCGGTTACTGGCCAAATTGTGCTAACGTAAAAGCAGTAATGTTTTTCATTCAACTCAATTTTCTCCATTACACACATTACACAGCCATGATACTGTAGATGTACGGTTTAGGGTAAGTATGTCTGTTGGTCAGTTGAAAGTTTACAATGGGTTTAGACCTGGGTAAGATAGTGCTGATCCCATAAACCGCTTGAATTTTCAATTCAAGATGCAACCTACTGAACACTATAATTTGGCAGCCAAAAATCCACACAAAACAACGTGTTTCTAATGATACGTTAAAATTACACACACACACACGCGCGCGCGCGCGCACACACACACACACACACACACACACACACACACACACACACACACACACACACACACACACACATCCATTAAGTTGTACCGTCAGCCAAATTAACGCGTGATGTACAGTTAAATTAGTAAAAAAAGGCCTGTACAATAACAAAAGGAGTTTTTCGGTGTCATGTATTATAATCTAAAGTATATATCTAACATTAAAATAACTCGGTTATACAAGTTAAGGAATGGGAATTGGAACAAGGATGGTCATGTAGCTGCGGAATGGGATTTTTAGAGCTATAAACTAAATCTGGGAGTGATACCGTACATGACAAAGTTATGTGCGAGCCGCGTAACCGTAAGGAAGCGTGTCATAACCATCCTCCTTTTGGCGCCGTTTACTGTACTGTACCTGGGAAATTTTGCTCTCTGGCTTTGATACAACTTCATATGCAGGGATTCTAACAATTTTACGGTCAGTTTGTGCATACATAGGTTCAATATAATCTACGGTCCCTCATACTACCTCATAAGACAGATATATGCCGTCGGAACTTGTTCTCGGACCTTCTTGTCAAAGGATACAAATTAATCAAATCAATCAATCGACCAATAAAATCAGCCGAAGCATATAAAACCAAAACAATCAACCTGCATCAAATCAAACAAATCAATTAAGCAAATCCATCTAAAACTAATCACTCTCGATCAAATCAGTCAAACAAGCAGATCAATCACAATCAATCGATCAAAGCTATTAACCAAATAAGTCAAATCAATCAACCCCAATCAAATCAAACAAGAAGCTGAGCTAACAATTCTTTATAACCTTCAAGTAACAATTCTCCCACTGTGTATACCTAGCTCCTATGGGCGACCACTTACTTTGTAGATAAGGTTAACCGACACTCAGAGCTGGTATTCTCCCTAAACATAAGGGCACCGGCGTAGAAAAACAGTCGATCACCCGTAAATCAATCTCAACCAACTAAATCATAGCTTACAGCTTGCAAAAATTAGCTTACAATTCAAAAATACTGGTTTGGATTAACTTACAGCTTGCTAAAACCAATTACAATTCAAAAATACGTGAGATATCCTTCGGCATTACTGTCAATACACGAGCATCAAATTAGCTTGTATCACTATCCCCGGGTTTTGCAACAGTGCTAAAAATACGTTTTACAGTTAAACTAGTAAAAATACCTGTACAATCACAAATATAACCAAGTTCGAAATCAGACCACTGTATATTACTTTACATACAAGGACTACCTTATATGAAATACCTCTGGCAAAAACGGTCCTAGGTTTATAAACAAGCTTGAACACAATATTTCATTTTGAAAATGGGCAATTGCCTGGGAACAAATAAACAAGCTGACTTTCAATTCCAATTTTTACAATACACATGTGAATTGAAGCTAACACCGATTTCGTTTCGTAAGGTAATTATAGGACTCTGTGCTTTATTTTACACAACGCTTATAATTATTATTAGACAACCATAATATTAACACTCAAATTCGGAAATACCTCTTACAAAAAGGACCCTAGATTTATAAACAAGCTTGAATGCAATAGTTCGTTTTGAAACCCCGGGGGTAAATAAACAAGCTGACTTTCATTTATAATTTTGATAATACACAAGCGTTTTGAAACTAACACCGATTTCATTTCGTAAGGCAGCTGTAGGACTCTGTTTTATTTACCCACGTTCATCAGTATCATTAGACAACCGTGATAACTGATAACAATAGTATCGCTCAATTTAACGTGTACACTATTGCCGAGTTTTGCATACAGTGATAAAAGTACGTTTTACAGTTAAATCAGTAAAAATGCCTATACAACAATAAATATAACCAAACTTGAAATCAGGCCTCTAGTAGAGGAATAAAGTAAATAAAATAAGGGGTAAGGGTTAAAATAAAGAACGGGGATTTACCAGGGTTGTTGTCGATAATCGTATTGGAAGAACTCCTTGACAGCGTAAACAGGTGCTTACAGTCACAACACATTCACTTTAGGCGTCTTGCTCATAACTGAATAATATAATATAATATAAAGTACTTAGAGTCTTCCAATCATTAATATAAAGTAATTCTAATCTGGATTTCCCCAGTTATGTAACCGCAATAACACCGTTTCACTACTCATTTACATCGAATGTATTTGAAAAAAATAACATTCCTACATTATTGAAATCTTTATTAAAATTAAATGCATTCGGATTATATGATGTTCATGTTCTTTGCGCGCGACAAAGAATCCCTCCAATTACATTACACTTATTTTTAAAAGCATACTTGATTGATTGTGATGTCATCTAGTAGTGTATTTTTAAACCAGTGCACGTTTTCTGCAATGGAAGTTGATCGAGACTTTACCTAGTAGTATATTTTTAAAAGCAGATTTGCTTGTTTGCGACGCCGTCTAGTGATGTATTTTAAAACTGGCGAATATTTTCTGTAATAGAAGTTGATCGTGCTCGCCTCTCTCGTCTCTCCCACCTCTCTTTGGTCTCGCTCGTCTCCCTCTCATATCTCGTTTCCCTCGTCTCTCTCGTTTGTCTCCAATTATGCCTCTTTCGCTTATCCGGCCTCTAGAGGCTTTCTCATCGCCTCTCACACACTGCGCCTCCACCTCTCTCTCACGACTCTCGCCTCTCCCTTGCCCCCTGATTTCTCACGTTTCTTGCGTTTATGTTAGGCTAATACACGGGAAATATTAAGCTAGAACAATAAACGCACGGTTTTTAGGTTAGATCAATACTCGTGCGCGAGCATTGACCTAGAAACCGTGCAGCCAGGGACTGGAGTGACAAAAAGGTTATTAATACAGCCAAAAGGATTCTAATTAGGAGCGGGAGAGAGGCCCATAAATACGTCATCAAGAAACCAATAAAAAAGACATGTCCCCAAAATGGCTCCCACTCACGTGACTATCAGGACTAAGCCTGATGATGGATGCAGAGTCCGTTTTTTAAACGCTGTCCTTAAGAGGGCACACACGCACACACACGCACACGCACACGCACACGCACACGCACCCGCACCCGCACCCGCACCCGCACACTCACACGCTCGCACGCTCGCACGCTCACACGCTCGCACGCACGCACGTACGCACGCACGCACGCACGCACGCACGCACACACGCACACACGCACGCACGCACACAGCACACACGCACACACGCACACAGCACACAGCACACACGACACACTCAGACACGCACACACGACACACCACACACCACACAGCACACCGCACACACGCACACACGCACACACGCACACACGCACACACGCACACACGCACACACGCACACGCACACACGCACACACGCACACACGCACACACGCACACACGCATACACGCATACACGCATACACGCATACACGCATACACGCATACACGCACAAACGCATACACGCACATTCGCATGTACTCACACATGCACATAAGCGCACATCGATTGAAATTTCGAACTAGTGTATATAATTTATGTTTAAGGCACAAGGGCTTGGTGACTATTCCTAGTCGTATGATTGTACCTTTCAATAATCAAATTAGTTTAACACTGCGAAAATATAACTCTTTTAAGGTCATTTTTGTAAATTCTATCAAAATAATGTTAAACATTTGCAACTAAAAGGTAATTGTATAAACTATGAGAATAAAGATAATAATTAACCTATCATTTTGGTACTATGTTAAAAAAATTACTAGAGGTAAGAGGTTAGACGTTTACAAACGAAACAGAGTTCAATTTTCACAATGCATTACGTATGGATACATTGAAGAACATGATTTCGAAATACAGAAGGTAGCCCATTCATAGTTATATCTCTGAAACACTCATGTTAAATGTTTAAAGTCATATTTTGGAGATAAACATTATTATTATTATTATTGACTGCTGTATTCAATCGTTGATTACGATGGTTATTTGATTTACCGTGGTCCACGTTTTAAATGAAATATATTTAGTTTGTAAGATATATTTATCCTAATTGGCAATTCATAATTCGCCCTACTGGTTATTATCGAGTTCAAAGAACACTATTCGTAATTAAGTACTACAGAAGTGAATTATGCAAATACAGAATGGTGGTAGCTTTTCTTTTATCTGGTACTGCCGCCTTATAAAGATTACGATTGTACTTTTACTGTAGAATATAATTTTGTAGCAATCATGCGTTAAAATGTGTTCAAAAGTTTTTTAAAATTTTAATTTTTCTACCTGTGTTGAAAATCGCCAAAACTATTTTTGTAGTGAATCACGTTTTGTTTTCAAAAACTTGTCAAACTACAATATATGTTGTCGTTGCTAATATAAAACTTAGCGTTATTATTTAATTGTGTTTGCCTGCTCATCCACATGCTCAAGATATTGGATAAGACAATGTCCCTTTACATTCGGTTCCTTTCAGTAGCTACCCAAGCTTCAATTCCATTAAATTACAGACAGTGAATGCACTTTAATATGCAGCTCTCCTAGAAAATAATTTGTATCTAATAGTTAAGCCACTTATCGTAAGGATATTTACGTAACGCAAACAAAGCGAAAAATGTAGCTTGCATAAACCATAAAGTCGTAAACGGTAATCCCTTTTTATTACAATAGTTAATATTATTGTTATTACAGAACTGAGTATAATCATTGGGTTAATTAAACGTAAAGGTTGATGTCTTGCATTTTCCGGAATTATCAGCAGATGTGAACTGTTGTTTCGAGTATTGAGCAAATACACCAAAGAGCAACTGCAAGAGACAACATGGTGTATAACTGCTTGAAGTCCACTACCAATTAGCTAGATAACTGGAACACTTAATCTTATCCAGAGATAAAGAACCCTGGAATAAAATGAGATAGACTGTTACTGGGTTCTATACTAACACTAATTGAATTACTAGTTTGCCTTTATCGGACCAGATTTAATGACCTAAAATAAATCTTGCATGTTTGTTTTATAAGTGAATTTCAATTAATCGATTGAAATATGGCGGACGGAGGCGTATATATCTGTGTGTGTTAGGAATTAAAATTATTAACTTACTGAAAATGAGTCGGAATTTACAGATAATAGATAATAGGTAGATAAATAGTATTGGTAAACGACTAAACTGATTATGAACTTATAACTATGTAACGTTTAGTGGCAGCTGATTTTTTTAACCAATTTAACAGGTGGGACATTTCTCGTAAAGCTACATTTATTATGTCACTTTACAAATAATTGACGAGAGTATATAATTAAGATTAATTGGTTTCGGTTTTTGGAATTTCTGAATAAGCTGCGATAAAATTAAAATCATACCACCATTTTAAAATAATTTATATTTAATTAATTGTATACCAAATAAAAACATTCCATTTGTTAATGGTTTAGCTAAAACTATGATGTAAGCTAGAAGTTTCCCAAAATTACTATTTTGGTTCTCAAAAATACCATATCTTTACCAAGTTAACAAATAATTGAACGCACATTTCGTATGTTCAGGTTAATGCTGCTCACCGAAGGTAATAACACGACAAAAATTTCAGAAATGGAAAAATGGTAACATAAGGAGAATGTCTTAGACAAAATAATACAAGCTGAAGTGTATGTGACATATTAAAGAAGTCTGAAGTTGTGGTGCAGCCAATTCAATTATCAAACATTTGTTGGATTATGACGTTAGAGTAAAATCAACATCGGAAGACACCAAGCTGCGCAAAAAAAGTGACGTCAGAGTGTAAAGCTCAACAAAAAAATATACGTTTGAAAAAATAAAAGTTTAGGTTATGTTACTTCGCGTTTGTTGTTCAAGAATACAATTTTAGAAGTAAAATTTTTGAAATAATCATAAAGTAAAATAATATTTTATTGTCATAGTTACAAAATCTAGTTTTTTTAAAATACATTTGCCAATAACAATTAATCTCCTGATTTTTAGCCAGATTTAAACATTAGCAGAGCATTATTTATAAAGCCCATTTCACCACCTAAAATAATAATAAATAGCAACATATTTACGTTATAAAATTAAATAAACATGTGTATATAACTGGTCGTCCTGCTTTCCGATAATTAGTGATCGAACGTATATATGCACAATGCAAAGAACGTATTTCATGTCGTTCTATTATAATCTTACGACGATCGGATGTTTTCTCCACCTACACAAAACCCAAGATAAGATATGATTAAAATTAATCAGTAAACTTACCTGAAGCTCATTTTTAAAAGTAAACTTCTAAATGACGTTTTCTTTCCCGAATATCCAACTGTTTCGTCATCTTTAATGAGGTTATAAATTCCTTGGAATATTACAAAATAAAACGTTTATCCAACTGCTTTTTATCTGAATTGATACTTTTAAAGTTTTTGTAATTGTTCCACACAATCTTGCGAGCGTCTTCAGATAACACATGGCGTTTTCTTGCTTGAGGTGCTTGAGCGTTATGAGATATACTTGCGTCGCACATTATATAAAGAACTAGATTTGGTTACATTAATATAACACGAAATTAATAATTAAAGTAACTTACTTATAAATTCAATACAGGCAGCGGATAGTTTTAAAATAAACTGTTTTGTAGAATAAGTAATAAACAAATTTGATACGCCGGAAAAACAAAGAGGTTATAAACAAAAGTTGGCAAACGATCAGCTGGAAATTAACGTTTTTAGAGCGCACAGTACTAATATCTGTGTCATTTTCCAATCATTACTGCATCTTTATCTAGTTTAAAAATACGTTTCTGCGCTGGTGTCTTCCGATTTTGATTTTACTCTAATAGCAGATAACTTCCTTAACATGACGCAACGCAAATAACATTATTAGATTAGCGCAAAGTTTCATGGCTTGCTACTGAATATTTTTTAATGGCGTCGAAGGTAGGCGTAGGTTTAAACACACTAAACCGTTGTAGGCAAGATAACATTAGTTGTAAGTATTTAGCTAACCACACGAAACTTAAATAAACATTTACTGTACAATATTAGTGAGGTGAAAGTGAAAGTGGTGTAAGTATGCAACACTAGTAATAAACAGAAGACCGGACAGCAGGGCTTCAGTTCCAATCGAGTAACACGGAGACGATCTAAGCAGACAGAGAGAACTTGAAGATGACAAATGGTACTTTGCTGAAGCGTCATTTTTGTGTGACAGGAGTCAGAGATAATAGTAGCAGCGGTGAGACACCCGGAGAAACAACGGTATTGGATACTACAATCGCGGCAAGCTGAAATTAACCATATAATATATATATATATATATATATATATATATATATATATATATATATATATATATATATATATTAAAGCTCGGGAAATACGCAAAATGCATATAAGCATATTTTGACAAAATTAAAAAATTAATATGAATTTATTAAACGTGCATATTTCGTTGTCGCCGGAGGCTTACTAAAGGAATTTTGGTAATTTGTATTATTAATTATGAAGGGAAATCTAATTGATTCTAGCCAATAAAATCATTTGCTGCCATCCCCTTTTAAATTTAAGGTTCGAAGAAAAAACTTGCATTTACTTTATTTAGTTTTATTCCAATTTTCTTCACTGAAGTGTTTATCTGAAGTGTGTGAAAATGCTAAAACAAAGTGCCAATAAATCTTTTTCTCTCAAGAAGTGGATTAATAATAAAACCGATTTTAAAATCATTGATGACAACCGTATTTGATGCACAGTTTGCAACAAAAAGGTAAGCCTTATTATGTCTAATTGTTTTACTGTTCAAAAATATATTTTAAATTCCCATATTTTCAATAAAAAAATTAAACTATTTCATAAAAAGTGAAATTAAAATTTACAATCCAAACCTTTTTAAAGTTCTAAACTTCAAAATTGTTTTTTTTTAAATAACCAGATAATTAATAAATGAACTATTGAGATTTAAGAATTTTAATATTTTTTATATTTTTATACATATTCAATTTTATTATTGAAAGTAGTAGTAATGAATAAATAAAATAACTTATTATACTTATTTTTTGGGTATTTTTTGTATGTTTACTTCTTACAATAAATAATATAAATATATATATATATATATATATATATATATATATATATATATATATATATATATATATATATATATCAAACAGTAAGTACGATACATAACTTCAGGAGCGTATGCTGCCACTAAAATAAAGGCAACTTTGCTCATAAACTATGTCTCGAAAATGCTTCGTTACCGAAGTACAGGTTGTGAAAGTTTCATTGAAAAATTACAATATTTTTAATATTGCGATAACTACTTGAGACCGTTCAATAAGATTTTGCATTGTTTGAAAGTTAGCAACGGTGCGTATTTTACGCTAAAACCTGCGTAGTTACTATAATCAGTGGCGTGCAGGCAAGATAATCGTTACACAATTTGAAAGAAAAAAATGCGGTACACCACCGTTTCTCAATTTTTTTTTTTTGATTGTCTATTCCATTTGGACGAAAAAATGGCTCTCGTCTTTTTTTCCTAAGAGTAGTCGTTTTCGAGTAAAAAAATAAAAAACATTGTAGTGCTTTAGTTTCATTATAGGTTTATTATGAGTTTTCTACGAGACTCATTCATGAACACTGGTTATTACATCACGGAGCACTACAATGCTAGTCTTAGGAAAAAAAGACGAGAGCCATTTTTTCGTCCGAATGGAACAGACAATCCAAAAAAAATTAAGAAGATTAGAAACAGTGGTGTACCGCATTTTTTCTTTTAAATTGTGCAACGATTATCCTGCCTGCACGCCGCTGATTGTAGTAAATCTGCCGGTAATACGCACTGTTGCTAACTCTCAAACACTGCAAAATTTTATTGAAATGTCACAAGTGGTTATGGAAATATTAAAAAAATTGTAATTTTTCAATGAAACTTTCACAACCTGTACTTTCGTAACGAAGCATTTTTGAGACATAGTTTGTAAGCAAAGTTGACTTTATTTTAGTGGCAGAATGCGCTCCTGAAGTTATGTACCGTACTTAGGAAACACCCTGTGTGTATATATATATATATATATATATATATATATATATATATATATGTATGTTTCTATTTAGATTTCCACAAGTATTCATGTTTAAATAAGACAATTTTTCTTTAAAACTTGTGTAAATAAACGTAAAATTGATTCAACGTTTGAACGTCCTTTGTTCCTTTGTCAAGAATTTACTAAAATAAATTCTTGACAAAGGGAACAAAGGACGTTCCCAAACGTTGAATCAATTACGTTTATTTACACAAGTTTTAAAGAAAAATTGTCTTATTTAAATATATGTATGTATATATATATATATATATAATATATATATATATATATATATATATATATATATATATATATATATATATATATATATATATATAATATCTCTTTGTTAGATTTAACTGGATTATTTTGTTTGATGTCATCTTTATATTTGTGAGTGCTTCTATCATTTTGAAATTGAAGTTTTTCACCACAACTTTACACTTACATCATAACTTGACTAAATTTTGTTAAATGTGTTTTTTGGCTAACATTTTTTATTGTGAGCCTTCGCCGTTAGAGGATGTTCTGAGTTGTCATATTTAAGATAGTTTAACAGTATTTAATTTTTAATGACCTAGTTATTCTTTACTAAAATCTAATTCTATAGTTGGCTTTATACGTTTCTCAAGCTGCAGTATTAATAGTAGGCTGATGTCTGTGTTTTAATTTTTCAACCTTGACAAAACTGTTTACAACATCTTTAACAATTTTAATAGATTTTACTACTGACGAAGATAACTGTAAGTGTTATCGAAACGTTTCGATTGCATAATTAGAATACACCATTAAAAAATCCAAAAAGATAAGTATTTTATTCTGTATGATAATGGTGAAAGTTTAAATTTTCGCATTTCAGTCCCTGATGGGGAAGAAACTTATCGTTCTATCAGATAATTTGAAAAATTAAGGAAACCTAAAGCACAATTATTATCGCCACTCACTTTTTTATTACGATGCCGAGCCCAAAAATTATCCCAAAGTTTATCTCTATTAAAAGAAATTTTAATAACAAACAAGCTAATAATATTTACAGAAGAACTGAAAATGCGCTTCTGCGTAATCAAAAACATATTACTGGGAAGTTATTGGATAACACCAATAGAAATCCTTTATATTTACATTTAGAAATTCATCTATATTGAATAGAGAAGAATGGGATAAAATTGATTCTATAACGTTTAAATCTATGGAAATAAATTCTCTTGTCAACGTCAAAAAGAAAAATTTTATAAATTATATAAACAACAAAACTCAGTGTTGCCTTGTGTCCGCCAAAAAAGATCGATCATTTCCTGTTGTAAGTATGAATGGCTCAGTTCTTAAGTTTTCAGATTCTATTACTCTGTTGGATATGACTGTATCTTCAAATATCTCATGGGTTGACCATCTTCTGTCAGCTACCAAAACAGCTGCTCGTAAGATAGGCTTTTTGCAGAGATCTAAGCAGTATCTCTACTTGTCGTACCAAACGGGCGCAATCTACATTTTTCTACACGGCTTCTAAACTCTGGAATGATCTCCCTAGTTCCTGTTTTCCTCTCACTTATGATATGAGAAAATTGAAGGGAGCTGTTCATAGGCATCTATTGGCAATTCATTATCCCTCTATCCATCCTCCTAAGTGTTCCTGAGTGCTTTAGTACGATAGGCCAAATTTAGCCTGTTCAGGTCCACAATCATAAAAAAAATAGACCATCTGTCGATTATAAAAAAGAACAGTTACATACCTTCCTGCTGTTGACAACATAACGGTAATTCGTGCTCTGTTAACTGTAAGAAGAGCTATTTAATTGGACAGTGTTACTATTGATGAAAAACTTGAGAACTTTCGGGGGAATTGTCATTTCAAACAAAACATTCCGTCTAATCCTGCAAAATACGGCGTCAAAATTTATGCTATGTGTGATTAAAACCTTTTCTACGCCTATAACCTTGAAATATGTGCTGGTAAGCAAAGCGATGAACCGTGCATCTTGTTAGAAGGCTGACACAATCAATTTAGAGTACGGACCGTAACATAACCGCAGATAACTGGTTTACGGATGTGAAGTTAGTTACTGAACTGAAGGAAAATAGAATCATAAAGAAAGGAAGAGAGCTCCCACCAAATCTACTGATGTGAAGGTTCGGCGTGCAAAATGTAGTATTTTCGGTTTTGGGGACGATTGTTTCTTATGTGCCAAACAAAAATAGAAATGTTATTATATCGACCCAGCACTTTGGACGATACCACAGACGAAGAATCAGCAGCTAAGAAACCTGAGATGATTACATATTATAATCCACCAAATCAGGCGACGATGTTATTGCCGCATGCAAAGTTGCAGCAAACATACGAAGTTGGCCAATGGTGGTCTTTTTGCTATGTTGAATGTTGTAGGAATCAACTCGTAAGTAATTTGGATCGGCAAGGGACAAAAAATTGACAGGTTGACTTTTTCTTCAACAGCTCGGTCGTGAATTGGTTCTACTACAACTCAAAAGAAGAAGCCTTCACACTCAGGGGATTCTACGCACCTTCAGTGATACAGACAACCTGGAGAACTAGATGAGGAAGCGGGAACAGCAGTCGTAGAGGATGACGCTCCTACAAGACGTCGTAGCTGCGCTCTTTACTACACATCTCGGAAGACCAAGCTAACTAAGACTATTTGTAGTAATTGTAAGCGAAGTGTCGGTGGTGAACATACTGTAGGGGTATGTGCAGATTGATACTCTCAGCTCCAAGAAAGGGGAGAAAGCTCAAGCGACGATTAGGTAATTCACTCTGTTGATACTATTGATTTGACGCCTTTTATAATATTTTGTAGTTACTGCTTGTCATAAAAGTAAAAGTTCCAAAGAAGTTATAATTTTTTTAGTTTTAAAATTTCCATTTTGAAAATTAAGGAGATAAAAATAACAATAATTAAGACACACACATGGTTACCTTTACTCCAGTCGTGTATTAATTTGATGCATTGCGACCGAAACGGCAATTTACTTTTCCAGTCTTTTGACGCACTTTTTAGAAAAGCAAATTATTTTTTTTAAAACAAAGAAGTAAGTGTAAAAATGTATAATATGGGAGAGGAAGCCCCACAAGCCCAATAATAACAATGTGTTATTAAAAATCGAACAGAGCAGTTTGTACTTCGGCCGAACATAGATTCCCACCACATCTCCAACAACATTCCAACATCCAGTCTTTAAACGACCCACGATCTCGAGATAGTCATTAGAGACCTAACTTCCGTATTTACGCAAGCGGTCAATATCTCTGTCACATTAAAAAATATCAACATTTCCCGCAAACCGCTCCCACGGCACATCTTGAACTGGATCAACGAGAAAAGACGAATATATCGTCAACTCTTGCCATCTAGTGATCCGGATCTCAAGACAATGCAACCGTCTTAACGCCTTAATCAAGCGAGAAGCAAACAAACACACCAAAGACTCCTGGACTAAATCCAACTCCCAGTAAGATTACAGAAATCTTAAACTCTTCTGGCAGCAGTTCGATAGACTAACCATAAGGAAAGTAAACTCTAAATCCCACCTAACCAACCTTCAGGGCAACCCAATCTCCGCCCGAGGAAATGCCGACTTCTTCTGTCTCCTCCTCCAATCGATTTTCCGGTCCCCAGACGATCCCCAGTTCGACAACTGGTTCAAGGAACTCCTCGAGAGTCGCCATAAAGAATTCCGCAACCTTAACCTTTCCGAAATCCAACTCGATAACGAGAATCGTTTCTTTGCCCCCATCACTCCTGCCCAGGTCAACGCTTACCTAAAAAAGGAACATATTCAGCCCCAGGTCATAATGGCCTCAATCGTAAAATCGTCCGGCACCTACCCGACCCAGCCCACCGATTACTCTCGGACATTTGCAACAAATACCTAACCCTATCACACTTCTCTTCACCGTCATGATACCCAAACCTCACTCCGACTTAACCACACCTTCTTCATACCGACCCATATCCCACCTGAGTTGCCTGGGAAAATACTTCGAGCAGATTCTAGCCAGGCGACTCAGGGACTACCTAGAATTCAACGATTTCCTTCTCAACAGCCAATACTGCTTTCGCCCCAACCGGACGTGTGCCGATCCCTTACTGAAGGGATCCCTTGCTGAAGGTGCTTACAGAAACCACCAGAACATTCAATCACAAGCAATGCAATCTGGCTGCGTTTCTGGACATTAAGCAAGCATTGGAGAGGGTCTGGCACGGCGATCTCCTACACAAGATTCGCAACCTCAACATACCCGACACCTTCTCCAAACTTCTACTCTCGTACCTAACTAATCGGTCAGCTCGGGTCAAAGTAGGAGACACCTCCGATAATTTTCAACCTACCGCAAGGTTCTGCCTTAGCCCCGATCTAATCCAGAAAGTCACCTACTTAGGAATCCTCTTCACCAGAACACTCAATTGGTTCCCCGATGTATAAAGAACACTAAACAGGATAAGAAACTGAGAAAACCTATTGGGCGCCCTCCGGGGTAGACTCAGGGGTTGCCACCATAAAACACTAAAACACCTACAGAACATACAGACGCCCTGTTATGCGTTTCCGAGCACCCATATACACTAACATAAATCCTAATCACCTCTCCTCTATCGCTACCTGTGAACGCTGAATACTCAGACGCATACACAGATTAGCTTGGAGGTACCCTAACAACCTCACAATACAACACGCAAACATACCACCCATCACACACACAATACAAACATTACACAGAAACTTTCCACACAAAAGAATCTTTGGCAACACAATCCCAACCCGAGGGATTCTTACCACTCCTTTAACTACAGTTTTTCCTAAATTCCCACTGAAAAAAAACCCAAACTAAAATTCAACCCCCCCCCCCCCGCGATCCTAACTCAACTCCTTAACGACCTCCCCGAGGAGACTGAAGAATCTCTAGATAATGTTCCATATGCCCCCCGCATCCCCCCGTCTATTCGATGACGACCTAGCATGATACCGTCAAACGAATCAGATTAACCACGCTAAGCACGCTACACCCCACTAAACAACACGCACACTTAAACCAATTATCACAAATATTTTTTTCTTTTTTTTACACCAAAAAAACTACATCTCATGATGGTAAACTATACAATAACACAAAACATCGTAACACCAACAAGAATGAATTGACCAGGGCTGAAGAGGAGTCCTATATATATATATATATATATATATATATATATATATATATATATATATATAGCTATAAATAAGTACATACTAACCATAAGCATGGGCATACTAACAGAAAAAGGTTCAAATCGAAGAGATATGTATCATTATGATCCGTTGCGACCGCTTCGTAAAATAATTATGCTTACCGGTTAATTATAAGATTGGGAGCGTTTCGTATGTTGCTATTTTTTTTGGATGGATTGGTAACATCAAGGCAAGTAAATGACTTGAAACAAGCTGTTTTAACGGTGTATGCTGATGAAACATTTGACCAAATATTACGAGGGCATAATTATTCAAGAGCTGCGCGTGTTCACGGTTTAGTACAACTAGCACTTGCAAAATCATCTTTGAAGATCTTATAAATGATGAAAAATTTGTTTTATTTCAAGAAGGTTTCAAGGATTCTTTTTTTTCTATTATTGTTTCAATTACACCGAAATTTAGGATCATGAAACTTTAACAAATTTGGTAGACTTCTTTGAGAATCTAATAATTTAAATTGAAGAAAGAGGCAAGACTTGTAGTCTGTGGATCACCTACTTCCGTATGGTATCTCTTTTCAAAGAGTTTATAACTGCAGAAGGAATGGGAGACTGAGATTTACATTTGAAAACTGTGGAGCTAACGATTCCATTTTTCACGCCGCAAGACACTTTTCTTATGCTAAGGCATGTGAAATCTATTTGCATAAAATGCGTCAACTAGAACAACAATTGGATGAAGAAGATTTTGAGATATTTAAACAAAAACATAGTGCTAGAAAGTATGATGTTTATTTCTCAAGAATCTCCACAGATCAGACAGATAGAGCAAACACTAATGAAGTGGATGGCAGCCAATTCGGAGATGGAGCAACTCCAAGTGTTGTTGTTAATAGATAAAATCAACGATACTTACAACAGAGGTAATAAACGGAATGGAATGATTTTGTAAAGTTTCATTTACATCATCACTTGAACATGTTGATTCCCGTGGTAGCAGAATAAATGAAGATTCAAAGGTCGCAAATAAAATAATATAATTTTTTTATACTCACAACCCTTTTTGTGACTTACAACAAGTTACGTAAATTTTTACAGGCATTATGCGTAATGACACCGTTGATTGTTATAAAGCGTTTGATGTTGGAATTCAATCAAGAACTGAAATAAGAGATTCAAGCTTTAAAGATGCAGCAATGACAGTTAAAAGAACTATTAAATCATTATTAAGAATGAACGGTAAAGTTAATAATAATGAAATTGCTATAAACCCAAATTTAATCTTTCAATTCATATGATTTTTCAGCCAGACAAACGATGAATTTTGATTATGAATTGGCCCCCTATCCTATTTCTCTTTTTGATAACGCTGGAATGAGAAAATCGAGGAAATCATCGCTAAATCATATTTTTGAACAATGCGAGGAAGATGTTAACGATGCTAATAAGTTTTATTACATGATTGAGCGCTGATGTTACTTCACAGATCGAAATGAAAACTTTTCTTGCATTTGTAAACAATACATCAAATATCTGCTTCAAAACTAGGGCACTAATGTTAAGGTTGTATTTGGTGGTTACACTAATGCTGGAACTAAAGCTTTTGAACGAAATCCTGGACACTTATTGTACATAGATAATTATTATAACGGTTATGTTCTTGCACTTAAACTGCTAAATCGTCAAACGTACTACATAGCTACAATTAGAATTGACAGAAAGTATATTCCAGATGAAGTAAAATACCAAAACTTGCAAAAGAGAAACAATATATATATATATATATATATATATATATATATACATCATTCTATCATTTTGCGTCCATCTATTGGGCATTTACCATCAATCTGGCTACACTTTGCAAAGTGGCGTCTGTATATGGACGCCAGATTACAATCCTAAATAATTTTCTTGGTATGAGTGTTAGAGAAGCACCGTTGACAAAAGACAATTCTGATAGAATCCTATAATACTCATTCTCAGTATGGGGCCCATTCCATACTCCTACGTTGAGATTTTTTAAAAACTTGTCGACGCCAAAATCGTGTAATTCGTAAAATTGTATACAAACTTACTTCAGCACTTTGCCGTCATGGCGCTATTTCTAAATATACTTTTATTGTATTTATTCTGTACATTTACAATCTTTCAGACGTCTTTAAATGGCAACACTGTAAAACCAATTTCTAGTATTCTTTCTTATTTAATTTGAAGTAATTTCATATTTACGGTCTACAGCCTTCTGGCGTCATTCTACCTAGATATACAATTGATATTACTTAACATCATTATGAACTCACACATGCATTATTTTGTAAATCATTCTGAAGTCATATATTAACATATATACATACTGTTTATTCATGCACCTCAAATACACCATTCTATGTACACACCCAGAAAATAATAAAATTTACAGATAAATGTAAAAAATTAAAAATGCAAATTGGTTAATATGTTTTACAGTTTTGTCATAGGTAGATAACTACGACGGTTGTTTGTATTAGTACTTTTGCTTGGGACACCCAGTTGATTCGAACGTTACCAGATGATATAATCCAATGCAAAATTTACTTATTATTAACAGTTGAGATGACATTATTACCCTTATTTTAAAAGGGTGACCTTTTAAATCGCATTTCGGATTCGCTTCTATATTTGTGTGTGTACAAATATAAAAAATCCGTTTAAAATTAATTAAATAACTTTGTACACCAAATTCATAGTTTTAATCGACACTTCATAGATTTAATTTTGAAATAGTATTTGTTTCAATTCGTAGAGGTAGATAGTTTAACCGAAAGTTTTACCGCGAAGTATATTCATCCTTGGATTTTGCTTAGTAAACCTCTAACGAATTGCAGAATGTAGATTAAGAAACAAGTGTCTTAATTTTGAATTACGTAGTAACTTGTTACGATGAGACCGTTTATTTATCAAAATTATTTTTTTTAGTGCGACCAAGTTAGATTAGTACCGTTAAGGGCGTTTAGAAACCAGTTCTATTATTAACCTCGTGTCTGCGCATGCGCGCGTCTGTGCTTGTGCGTCAGTACATGTGCATGTGTGTTTATCGTTTATCAGGGCGTCCATGTCGCTGGCGTATTTGTACTTTTAGAACTAAAGTTGAGTACTTTGTGTTATACTCAGAGAGGTATAATGAATACGACACCCATCCATGTCCATAAAGAGCACTACTAGTTCCTAATAATAGGGCGACACACAATGCTTCCACTGAACCTGTATCATTCTTTTCTCTGTTGAAAATTTTTATTGACTTTCAAAAGGCGGGGTTTTATGCAAGGCTGCTCTACATCTAATTCACTATACTTAAAAAACGAATAATAAAATACTTATCTTTTTTGGGATTTTTTAATGGTGTACTTTAAATTATACAATCTAAACGTTTCGTTAACACTTACAGTTATCTTCGTCAGTAGTAATGTTTGTTAAAAATTGTTAAAGATGTAGTAAACAATTTTGTCAAATTTGAAAAATTCAAACATAAACATAAGCTTGCTATTAATATAGCAGTTTGAGAAACGTATAAGCTAACTATAAAATTGTAGTAAAGAATAACTAAGTCATTAAAATTAAATATTGTTAAACTGCCTCAAAGATGACAAACCAGAACACTCTCTACGACGAAAGATTGGGATAAAATTGATTCTATAACGTTTAAATCTATCAAAATAAATTTTGACATCTCATGTCAACGTCAAAAAGAAAAATTTAATAAATTATACAAACAACAAAATAATAGACCATCTATTGATTGTAGAAAAACAGTTATAAACCTTTCTGATAATGTTGTTTCAGATTATGCTATTGAAGCGCTTTCTAAAGGAGGAAATTTTGCGATAACACCAAGAGTAATACCTTTTGAAGATATAATTTCCAACATCGAAAACTCCATTAGATTATTACCTTTTGATGCTGCTAATGAAGTTAGATATAACACCGTTAACATATTACCTAAAACAAAACCTCCAAAGGGCAACTTATCCTTTCGTCAACGACATGCTTTACTTGATCTTAAACGCAATGAAAGTATTATAATATTAAAATCAGATAAAGGTAATGCAACTGTTATATTAAATATGAACGATTATAACACTAAGATAGAACAATTGTTGGGACCAGAAACTTATCGTGAAATACCAAAAGATCCAACAAAAAAGTTTCTTTTAAAAACTAAAGAGCTGATTAAATTATCATCTATTCCTGAAGAAATAAAGAAGAAACTATCTAACTCTGAAGCTATTTCACCAAAACTATATGGTTTACCAAAAATTCATAAACCTAATATTCCTTTAAGGCCTATTGTTAGTGCAATTGGTTCTCCTACATATAACCTTGCAAAACATCTTACATTGTTATTACAACCTCATATAGGAAAAACACCCCATTACATTAAAAATTCTGCCGACTTTGTTGAAAAAATGCAGTTTCAAAATTGAAGAGGGTGATATAATGGTTAGTTTTGATGTTATTTCACTTTTTACAAAAGTACCTCTAAAAGAAACTATTGAATACATAGATCATCTTTTTCCAAAGGACATAACCATTCTTTTTCAGCACTGTCTTACTACAACTTATTTTCAGTGGAATAGTAAATTTTATGAACAGATTGAAGGTGTAGAAATGGGTAGTTCCCTTAGTCCTGTTATAGCTAATTTTTATATGGAAAAATTTGAAACATTAACGTTACAAAATACACCTAAAAAACCTTCAGTTTGGTATAAATATGTAGATGACACATTTGTTATTTGGAGACATGGAGAAGAAGCACTGCATGAGTTTTTGGTTTTATAAATGGTATACATCCTAGTATTCAGTTTACCATGGAAAAAGAAACTAATGGAAGTTTACCATTTCTTGACATATTAATATCTAAAAATAATAATTCACTATCTTTTAAGGTTTACAGAAAGCCAACACACACTGATAGATACCTTCATAAATTATCCAACCACCATCCACGTCAAAAAATTAGTGTAATAAAATCTTTAGTAGATCGAGCAAAACGAATTTGTGACCCTGAATTTTTGAATGATGAATATAAATATTTAAGAAAATCCTTACAAGATAATGGATATTCACTTACAGATATTAATAATGTTATTACACCTTCTAGGCGTAACCTTAAAGAAAAACCAGTTCTTAATGTTGGTACTGCTTTTCTTCCTTTTATAGCTAATGTTACAAATAGAATTGAAAAAATCCTAATCAAATATGGCATTAGGACTATTTTTAAACCTACAAGAAAAATTAAAGAATATTTAAAATCACCTAAAGATGTGTCAAACCCTTTATCATCTTCCGGAGTGTATAAGTTACCTTGTTCATGTGGAAAAGTATACATCGGGACCACAAAACGTAGCTTTGATACAAGACGCAAAGAACATATGAGATTTTGTTGGGTCAACCAGAGAGGTCTGCTGTGGCTGACCATGCCCTGAATAATCTAAATCATGACATTCAATTTGACAATATGAAAATATTGTCAAGACAAACCCATTATTATGTTCGTTTGCAACGTGAAGCTATTGAAATATATAAACAGCCGAATAATTTTAATAGACAAGAAGAAAATCTCCGTTTAAATAGGTTTTGGCATCTTATAATTAAAAAAGAGCATAATGATACGCCTTGATTTTAATTTGTTTTCAACTTTTGGTATGTCTAGGTTTTTTGCTGTGTTTTTCCTAGACCTTGAAGCAAATGCTTTACCACAGCACTATAATTTAGCATAAGTAGTTGAAATTAAATTGAAATTAAAAATTACAAAGAACGTTCTGCATTGTGCTTTTCATTGTTAATAACACTTCCAATTATTGATAAAGATATCTCTTTGTTAGATTTAACGGGGTTATTTTATTTGATGTAATGTTTGGATTTGTGAATGCTTCTATCATTTTAAAATTGAAGTTTTTCACAACTTTACACTTACATCATAACTCGATTAAATTTTGTTAAATGTGTTTTTTGGCTGGCAAATTTCATTATCTTTCGTCGTAGAGAGTGTTCTGGTTTGTCATCTTTGAGGCAGTTTAACAATATTTAATTTTAATGACCTAGTTATTCTTTACTACAATTTTATAGTTGGCTTATACGTTTCTCAAACTGCTATATTAATAGCAGGCTTATGTTTATGTTTGAATTTTTCAAATTTGACAAAATTGTTTACTACATCTTTAACAATTTTTAACAAACATTACTACTGACGAAGATAACTGTAAGTGTTATCGAAACGTTTAGATTGTATAATTTAAAGTACACCATTAAACAATCCCAAAAAAGATAAGTATTTTATTATGAGTGTTAATGGTGAAAGTTTACATTTTCATATTAAAAAACGAATGTACGAAAAAAGGTCTCGGACAATTGGTCGCGCGAAAAAATGTCGCGCACATTTGAACGCACATCAAAAGGTCGCCAGCGAAAAAAGGTCGCGGACAAATGATCGCGTAGAAAAATATAACTATTAAACATTCCTCCACATTTTATCCAGGCTTAGTACTGGTAGTTAATAACTGCCATGTTTAAAAGTTTTTTTTTATGTTTTCATATTTTATGATTTTTTTATTTTTTTTTTTGTTGGTTCTTGTTTTCTGCTTTTTATATTTGTACCTCGAAGTTATGAGCAACCGCCCTTAAATACTCCTAATGTGGATGATTGGCATATTATTGACAAATAGTTTTCTGTCGCTGCGCCGTATCTTTACAAATTTTTTTGAGTGGCTGTTCGTTTCCAGCTATGTAGTGTTCAATTTTCAAACTTTCCTCTTTCTTTAACGAATTGATAAATTTCTACAAATTTAGATGTGCTGCATTTAATATAGAGGAAACATTATTGTGCCATCCTTCTGCAGAATAATTTGTATATGGTATGACTTCCTCTATGAATTCAAAACAATTCCAAAGATTTCTTGAAAACTGCGGTTGTCGTCTCTGGTGTCGTCGATCCAAACGATCTATACACTCACCTTCAAATTTAGAGTGTACTGAGTGAAATCAACGCCGCGTCGCAGTGTTCCAGTCTGGTATTTAGATAATTGTGCGCGACAATTTTTCGCGTGACCAATTGTCGGCGATCTTTTTTAGCGACAGCTTAACAAACATCCACGCCTAAAACAGGTTCGAACCAGGGACATTCTTTGGATTGAATGGTGATGAAGATATTATAATTTTTAAATAACTAAAAAAGTGGAGAAAATAAATTCATCAAATTGTTTGTCTGATAATTAAAGTGGTTGAAATAGGCTGATTGTACCAAACTCAAAATTCTAGTACGCACCCATTATTCACTGCTTTCCTGTACTTTACCCTTACTTGATAAATGTATCTCTTCTACATTGGGAGCTATTTAAATAACATAAGTATTGTATTGATTTTATTTGAACATATATGAATAGTCATTGACGCTCATATGCTGTAATAATAACAATATGTATATCTTTAACTAAGACGTCAAAATGATCGGCTAGTTCTTTGGTGATAGAACAAATATTTTTCGAATTAGATGAAAGCAGACCTAAAACTGATTGCACATAAACTATTAATTGCAATATGTAGACGCCAATATGTTTGCAACAAGAACATTGTGTACATTTTAAACTAAGACGCCAAAATGAAACATTCATAAAATTTTTGGATAATATGAAAGCAGACGCCAAACTGGTTGCTCACAAACTATTAATATAAAATATATTGACGCCTAAATGTTTGCAACAACAACATTATGTATATTCTAATCCGAGATGCCAAAATGATTGCTTTGTTACATTAAGAGGGCATGCAACGCAGCAAGACGCCGTAATGATTTTTAGTGCAGTACTTTAATGTACGGGTTCCAGAATGATTGTCAAACGTACAAAATTATGTATATAGTAAAAAAAGCTAGAAACATATGGAATAGACCATAGAACTTAGAAAAAATGCTGACCTATATACTTCAATAAAATATCAGAGAATACGTCTTGTATATATATATATATATATATATATATATATATATATATATATATATATATATATATATAGATGTAGTGAACCCGGCGTGTTAGTAGGAAAATGGTGTGGAAAGCGCGAATTGTCCTATATTAAAACTGAACATAAAAATCATATGATTAATAATGACTGAACCGCGAGATAGAAAAGCCTAATAATCCCACATATAAATATAATAAGCTTATGGGAGGAGTAGATCGACAAGATTAACTAGTGGCATGCTATACTTGTGAAAGAAAATGTATGAGATGGTATAAGAAGCTTGGCTTGCATATCTTTCGAATGCTCTTCCTCAATTCCTACTTCTTATATAAAAAATTCACAAAAATTAAAATGTCAATTTGTGAATTTAGGCCTAAATAATTGAGAACCTTGTTCCTAAGAAGCTCCTAGTACCGATTCCGGACAAGAATAGTGACCATCATCTCCAAAGAAATTCTGTTGGAAGTGCCCTTTCCAGACGACGTGTTTTGTGTTACAACCAAAAGAAAAAAAGGAAGGAGATAACTTTTCCCTGCCATATATGTGACAATAAACCGTACTTGCGTACGTGGTATATTTTACAGAATATCCCAAACACATGTAATAATTTTTCGTTAATATGAACTTTTTTGAATAAAAAATATTTTTCTGTTATAATTATTTGTTTATTTTTAAAGTGGAAAACTTTCAAGCAATACTTACAATGACGGATAAAACAGTCATCAGCTTCACTAAATAAACTTGTTGCTCAGCGCGCTGGGCGGTTTTTACCGTCATGACCCTTTTGGCATTTATTTTAAAGAATTCTTATTAATTACACATGATTAAGCTATTTGACAAACAAAATTCATTAGATTTTTCATAAAACTTTGCTTAGCACCAGGTGTATGCTCCTGTATTTCTAGTGGCAGCGAACGTGTTAATTATTTATTTAAAGACCACTAAGAAAAATTCTTTAGCGAACAGCTGTAATAAAAGTAGATTTATAGTTTCCACTTCAAAAATAAACAAACAATTATAACAGAAAGATATTTTTTATTTAAAAAAGTTGATATTAACGAGAAATTATTACACGTGTTTGTGATATTCTGTAAAACATTCTACGTACGAAAGTACGGTTTATTATCACATACACGGCAGTGGAAAGTGGTCCCCTTCCAACGGAATTTCTTTAGAGATGATGGTCATTATTCTTGTCCGGAATTGGTACTAGGGGCTTCTTAGGAACAAGGTTCTTAATTATTTAAGCCTCAATTCACAAATTGACATTTTAATTTTGTGAACTTTTTATATAACAAGTAAACCTATTGAAAATAATGTTGAGCGTTGTCAAGCAGAAAGTGGTGCTGATCGATTAATTGTACAATCTGCTGTAGATTATCTCTTTTCTCATGTAGATGTTGTAGCAGAGGACATTAATGTGTTAGTGCTATTGATAGCTTCATCGTCAGATAACAAGGAATTGTTCTTTTTGACACTGCCAAGGAATAATGTCTTGCAGGGAGTTTATTCAATTAAAAAAATATTGAACTAGTTGTCAAATATAAAAAAAGAACAACTTCTCTTTCTCCATGCTTTCACAGGACGTGATCAGCTTATTATAATACAGGCAAAAATCAATTTTTTTATTTTACAGTTCTGATAACAAATTGCATGCAGCAGCGTAACGTTTATGACTGAAAGCATAGATGAAGGAGAGCTTTGCAGCGCATGATGTCACTTTATTCCTATACTGTATGGTGCTAAAACGGCGAAAAGTTTATATAAATTAAGATATAAACGTTTCATAACACCGGTGTCGAAAGATCAAAACGTACAACTTTTCCACGTGTCTAACCTACCACGTTACATAACATTGGAAGAAATCAGTTAGCTCGATTAGTAACAGAGTCAAACGGCCTTGAGACCGTAGAGCTCTCGGATATCGTGGGTGTTTTGAAGCGTTAATAATAAGTAAACAGATGTTTTGGTTAGTTAGACAGCAAGAACAAAAACTGTAGACATAAAGATAGGGAGAACAGACAATAAATAAGCGCCACAAGCTTTAAAGAAAGGAAAGATACATTGTTATTTCTTGAAAGAGAGACCCTGTAAAGCTTGAACCAGGGAAGCAACAGGAATAGCAAGTAAGGACAGTTCCCACAACAAGCTTAAATTTATTGACAACAATGAATAGTGATTATCTATATTTAGCAGCAACACGAACACTGAACAGTCCATATAATTTACTTTGATATTTATTATAATTGGACGTTGATTCCCCAAACACAGAATAATTCATGCATGCACACAGAATATGCATTTATTTTTCCCAAAAACAAAGCTAAGTATAGCCTTATCCTAATATCACGATATGAAACAATAAAACTTTGTAATTACCATGTATTTTCAATATTAATACCGACGAGGGCAAGTCGCGAGATTTTACTTCTAAAACATATAAATATGAAACTTATAAATTTATAAATAGCCACAAAAGGACATACTGCCCCTCCAGGGTACGTTGAAAGATCTTTCAATCGTAAACCTGATAAGGAAGATTTCATACATATATGTATATAACCAGTAAAATTTTAATTAAAAAAGGTAACAATCCAACTTGCCTTTCGTTTCACAATATACAAACACAGCCCCCCTTAATAATGACAACTTTAAAAACAAAAAGTTTTAAACATAAGCTCCGAAGAAATACCCAACATAAGCCAGAATCCGCTGCAAAACGCACTGAGACAGATAAAAAACGGAAAATCTCCATGAGAGGATGGAATAACATCAGAATTCATAAACATGGTAGGAAGTGAGCTCGGGGAAGCAATAAGAATTTTACTCAATAAATGTATTGAAGAACCAAAAGTACCAATATACTGGCAGAATAACGAGGTTGTATTACATAGTTGTATTATTATAAAGGAAACCATGAAGATCTGGAGAACTATCGACCAATCAGCCTACTGTCATATATGTACAAGCTTCTCACGAAAATCATAACTAATAGGCTGACCAACAAGGTTGACTCATATCAGTTAGTAGAACAGGCTGGGTTCCGTAAAAGGTTAAGCACAGCCGACCATATTCATACGCTTCGCCTCCTAATAGAAAGAACAATCGAATACAATATTGACATCTACCTAGCATTTGTTTGTCGACTATAGAAAAGCTTTTGACTCCCTAGAACAATGGGCAAGTATGAAAACCCTAGAATTGATTCAAGATACACCGAATTCCTAAAATCCATATACGCAACAGCAACAATGACAATAAAAATTAATGAAGATGTGAAAACAGAGAAAATAAAAGTAAAGAAAGAAGTAAGGCAAGGTGACGCCATCTCGCCCAAACTGTTTACCCTTGCGCTGGAGAAAGTGTTTGGGGAATTGAACTGTAGGGAAAAGGAATTAAAATAGACGGCACACACCTACACTATTTAAGATTTGCAGACGACTCACTGCTGATCAGTGAAGATTCGACGAATTAAAAGCCATTATCGAACAATTACATCAAGCCTTAGAGAAAGTGGAACTTCAAGTGAATATTGGAAAAACGAAAATCATCAGTACACAGAACATACAAACATCTATCAGGGAAGAATAAATAGAAAGAATAGATGAATACGTATACCTAGGACATAAAATTAAAATAGGCAAGGAAAGTTATACAGCGGAAATACCTAGAAGAATTCTCAGAGCTGGGCAGCATTTAGGAAATTAAGTTTTATACTAAAAAAGGGAGACATCTCCATAAACTTGAAAAGAAAAGTATATAACACCTGCATGCTTCCCTTAAGCACATATGGACTGGAAATCATGACACTCACAAAAACCAGAATACAAGGATTCCAACGCACATATCGTGCTATGGAGAGACAAATGATAAATGTCAGCTTACGAGAACACATGAAACGAGGTTATCAGAAGAAAAAAACTGGAATAACAGACGTCACAGAGAGACTGGCAGCGGGGTAGCCACGTGGTTAGGGTAAATGGTGAAAAATGGGTAAAGAAGCTGCTAAAATGGAGACCGTGGTGAAAGAGACAGAGCGTGGGGAGACCGATGAAGCGATGGATGGACGACATGAAGACTGTAGCAGGAAAAATTGGGTAAATACCGCACAGGATAGAGACAAGTGGGGAGAGCTTGGAGAGACCTATTGCCAGCAGTGGAGAAATTATGGTTTATAAAGAAGAACAATAGTTTCATCAAGTTATAACAGTTCTACGTTGGAGAAAGTTGAAATGGATTCGGATATCAATATGACAAAGGAATTGCAACAAAGGTAAACAGTTCATTAAAAATACTTTGTAATCGGGTTAATTGAAATGCACTTAATCTTTTGCCGAGGCTGTAGTGATCCCTGCTGAATGCAGCGGATAATGTATAGGAGGTTAGGAAGTAAAATCAGCAATACAACGTTTATTAGTACATACGATGATGGAATAATCTGGTGTTGAATGAATACTTGAACCTAAGTTTGTAATGATCCTGCAGATCCTTCCTGAAAATTTAAATCCTTGTCAATAAATTCCTCCAAACTTATTTCCTATTTTCTTCCACAACTGCATTTATATGATTTAAAACATATTATCAGTTGTTCCCACTCTCCCCACTCTACCCGCTATCTTCCCAAAATCCCTATATAAACACTGCCTTCACATTCAACCAAACACACTTGACACTTTGCGTTCATAATTTACTTTCCTTTTATAAATTAGTATTCCAGTATTATTGCTCAGATCCTGAATTCTCCTTATTACCTCATTTCCTTAATTAGTTATACGTTATTAGTATACTAATCCTATATTCATCCTGCCTGAACCTGCCTGATTCATTAATCCTGCATTACATGCTTTCCTACCATCCACCTATTACATTCATCTACCCTGACACCGATTCCTGTGCCTATCCCATCCCTTATACGTATACCAACTTATTGTGGGTCCTGGCCCGATTTGGGTATACGTAAAGAAGTTGTTTGTGTGAAATCAGACGGAGGGCCTGTACACCCCGAATGGTTATGCACAACTAACTACCCTGTTGCATCATTATCCTTATCAACCAAACAAGATATTTATCACTATCAACTTGTTGAAGGTGTAAGCGCGACAAGGATAGGTAGACATCCTAGAGATTATAGAGGAGTGACGGTGGTATTGCCCTGAAACATCCTCTACAATCACGAGCAAGGTTATTCCTTAAATTGCCCTTTGACGGTTTAGGCTTGTGCCCCGAAAAGGATTTCCTAACCACCACTATTCAGCCTCTTTCCCTGTATCTTCTCACATAAATCACGTCGCCATCCCCTACAATAAATTCTCCTTGCTACCCTCACATTCACACCGGTTTACCTTTGATCTTTTAACCACCTGTGCATAGAATCACCACCTACAAAATCACTTACCCACCACCTTTTATTTATCCCTACATGATAACCATTTGCCGACCTAAACAACCCTTGTTTACTTTTAAATAATAGTGTGACCTTACATTGTATTTAAATCAGATTTCCTACTTACCCTTGCATAATCACCTCCTGATTGCCGTACTCCACCAGCAGTCCACATTAATTATACAGTATCACTTATAATTAACGAAACACACACATTCACCGGTACCACACGTTTTAAACATCTGTTTCAGAATTGAAAATACCACCATTACAGGAAGGTTGGGAACCGAACTAGACCATAGGCGTAGGCGATTTTAAACGAAAACCGCAAGAATATTTGCACATATTTTTAATAGTTTTGTACTGCATTATATAGCCAGTTAATTTCAGTTTATATAT
This sequence comes from Vesta saturnalis, assembly GCA_036346205.1. NCBI lineage: Eukaryota > Metazoa > Arthropoda > Insecta > Coleoptera > Lampyridae > Vesta > Vesta saturnalis. The sequence continues at coordinate 1,213,083 of JARFJB010000187.1, forward strand.
TTATTTGTTTTATATTAGAATTTATATTATAATTTCCGTTTTGGTAAGTAGGTAAGATTGGAGACTTTTGGGACACCACCACAAAAACCGGTTTTCCACATTTCCAAGGTTGCCACAAAACCAAGGTCCCACCGTACCAAGGTCAAAATAGCGCAATGTGTGACCTACTTACATATCATTACCACAAACCCACGGTCACAAACCCCGATTTCCTGTTCCACAACTACAAGGCTATCTGTGCGACATATCATTACCACAAAACCAGGGTCACAAGCTCCGCTTTTCTGTTCCACTATTACAAGGCTATCCGACCACGCTTTCCTGTTTCACAATTACAAGGTCATCCGCGTGACCTACTTGATGCTTAGCCACCTGCTTGCTACTCTATACCCCACTTGCATGTTTTTTGCCCACTTGTATGATTTTTGCTCAACCTCACTTTTTTTACCGCAATAAAAGAAAACGATATGTAAATATATTTAATTAATGTATTACTGAGATATATGATTTTCTTTAGGAATAAAACATTTTGGTTTAGTACAAGTGCAAAAGGTCCACTCGACTTCTGTGTCATTACATCTGCGTGGACGTGCAGTGTGGTGTGATGTTTCTCTGTGCTACATATGCATCAGCTTATCATGGTGAGCAGCATGAAGATATGTTTGAACATATACAAAATGTAATGCATGTTTGTTTGTCTAGCAGTCTGTCAGTCGGTCAGTCTGTTTGTCTAGCAGTCTGTCAATCTGTTGGTCTATATAGTCAACGCGCTGAGTCAGTTAGTGGTCGGTAGTGGTCTGCAGCCGCACTATTGAGGATGTCGGTCTTTTTCTGAAAATAAAAACATAAGTAGCTGGAGAAATGTGGCAGTAGGTATACTTACTATGTCTGTCTCGATCACTAGGAAAGACCATGTGTCGAAGAGCTACATTACGAACTCGGATGAGTTCGTAGAGTCCTGCAATCTCTTCGACAGTTTCCAGTATCGTTTCCAGATGTATAATGGCGTGATCGTACCCACTGAGTACAACGAGGCTTATAACATTATTCCAGTCAAGGTATAATGTTACAAGCCTAGTGTGGGCTCGGTCTAGCTGCTCCTCCAGAGAGCTCTCCGTAATCACGACATCATAATTCCGGACAAATGGTACTATGGTGGTCAGCTAGAAGAACCAGATGCATTAGTATAGCATTAGTGTAAAGGGGAATACATACCGTGAATGTTAGACGTTCCCAGGTGATAATGCGATGCGCGTAAAAGAGCCAGTACCACGCAGCAATTAGCAAAAAAGCTGTATTGCTTTGCGCAGCACTGTCTCCTGACGCCATCGAATGCATGATATTGGATACCGGGGGAAGCAGAGTGCGGCCAATAGTCATGGGAATGTGGGTAGCCCAAAACCAGGTGTCTTCAATAATTTCGTCTTCGTCGTCGTGCATGTCAGAGTCATCCCGTTGTCCTGGACTTCCTGGGCTGCGTCATCAAGTTCCTGTTCACGGTTTCGTTGTACAATAGCCTCGAGGTCGTGATCGCTTTGTTCGAGGCTTTGCATGTTATTTGTTAGAGAGTTCATGAAGTCGTCTTCGTCACTGCTCGCTTCAATGACGACTTCATTGATGAACTCTCTACGTCTAAGTCTTCGTTGTTGTCGTAGGGCGTCATTGTCATAGTCGTCTGAATCGTAGCTGTAGGCAGGGTCCATTATTACGTCGGAGTCGTAGTCACCAATGTTGAGATAGTCGTTCCCAGCACATGAGGAACAAACCGCCTCAACACTGGAAGCCACTGTGCTGCATACATCACTATCGTAGGCAGCATCGTCGGCGTCACTGATAGTGATGACGTCAGCGTAAGGTATGTCTAATGTATTTGTCTCCGCAGCACTGTCGAGCTCCTGTGGAGAATCCAGGACTACGGTCGTCTGTTCATAGATTGTATCGTCACTGGTTGAGCTACCCACGTCAATTGGAGTGGAATAGGGTTGAGGATGTATACCACTTCAGGGGAAGAGGGCTGAAGTGTTGGACTGTAGGGATGGATGGGTAGAGGTGTGGAGGAAGCCAACGGGCTAAAGGTGGAGGGATAGTTAGGGCTGGATGGAAATAGTGTGTAGGAAACGTGAGGTGTTGGAGGGATCTCGGGGATAGGACTTGCCGAAGAAAAAAATGCCTCAGGCGATATAGATTGGTCCACCTGAAAAAAATAAAAAAAAGTTAGAAATACATTAATAGTGCAAAAAAAAAAAATAAAAAAAAATTATGGTCTTACCTGATACATTTCTTCGGCGCCAGATGAAGCAGATGATGGGGAAGTTGGTGTAGCATTCATCTTGATTTTTTTCGTCTGTATTACTTTAGAAGCAGTTGTACGAATGATTTCTACTGTTTTCCTTTCGCTAAATATGGGTGTTTCCCCCACAAAAAACAACGTTTTTCATGCATTTTTAGAGGACATTTTTCAAACAGCGTGCTGGATGTCAGTATCTACTCCACCATCTGGCATGCAGGAGGGTTCGTTGCAAAACCAAACCACAGGGAGCAATGTGGTGCAAGGAAGCACTTCCGACGATAACAAAGCAGTACATAGACATGTTACTGATTCCTTTGCGCAAGCAGGACCATCTGGGGTAAACTCTGTGAAGGATAATGCAAAACCCGGACCATCAGGGTTTAGCAACTCAAGGAAGCGGAAGGCTGACCAACACGATGAACCGGTAGAACCAAAAAACAATGGTGAGAGTGTGCACTGCACAGATTGTTCACTGGATGTACCTAGGTATGCATTCCAAGGACACCTCAGAAGCAATAGGCATAAAGCAAATGTATGTTTCCTTGTCGATACTGGGGTCGAAGTGATCCGAAATGCGTTTAAACAACGCATTGTGTCGTACCGATTGTCTCCATGCAATATGCATACTGATGTGTTCACCTTTATAGCAGACGTGAAAGGGAATGTATTGAAGGTAGTACAAAATCAGTTGCAGAAACACTATTCATTAAAATGTAATGTTGAGCTGTTTGGTTTATACTTTTTGAACAGTAGGGAAAGCACAGAACTGAAATCGTTTCAGACTAAGTATGATATTCTCAGTGTAGGGACGGTGTTAGAAGAGTATTTCCAAAAAATAAGTGAAATATTGGATGCAAAACAATCGGAATTTCAACATAAAGATTCTGGTAAGTGTGAGTCGTGGTGTACTCGAGTATTAACAACTGTTTTAGGGTGGTCCCTGGTGCAATTCGTGTATATAGAGGTAAACCTGCTTAAATTTGCTCCCACCACGGGTTCTTCCTATATGGCTGTCCCCGCCGAAATCGCACATAAACACGCCATAGTCAATGTAAAAAATAATGATAATTGCTGTTTTGCATGGGCTGTTGTATCGGCACTAGTGACACCAACGGGAGTACCACAACGCACATCTTCTTACCCTGATTTCCAGACGTTATTCAACTGGACTGGTGTACAGTTCCCTGTTAAGCTGACGAATATTTCAACGTTTGAGAGCAATAACAACATTTCCATTAATGTTTATGGGTTAGACGATACCTATCGTGATGGTCAACGTGTCACGGAGGTAGTGGGGCCTCTATACTACACCAAAGCCAAACAGGCAGTCCATGTTAATTTATTATTATTAGTCAGTAACCAAACAGATAATCAGCATTATGTATGGATAAAAAATTTTTCTCGTTTACTTAGCAACCAAATAACTCGGCGGAACGGAGCAATGTATTTTTGTGATGCATGCTTGTATTACTTTAGATCCGAGGAGCAATTAACCCGACACGTGTCACACGACTGTAACTTCGTATATACAAAATTACCGGGCGTGAAACAAAAAAAAGACATAACCGGGGAATTCTACGCGGAAAATATACTCGCTTTTCGGAACTATCAGAAACAAATGGTTCTACCATTCGTAATATATGCTGATTTTGAAGCGCTCTTAGTACCGGTAGATACGGCTGAACCAGATCCCGAAAAACCGTTCACGATAAAAACGTGTAAACACGAACCATACTCGTTTAGTTATTACATTAAGTGTAGTGTAAACGACGCGTGGTCTAAGTTAGAGCTGTATAGAGGGAGCAATGCAGGGGAGATATTTATAAGACGACTGGAAAGTGATGTAAAACGGATATATAATGAACATTTCAAAACTATTGTCCCAATGACACCATTAACGGATGAACAGCAGGTTACGTATAAATGCAGTGTATGTTGTTACATATGCGGTAAGCACTTTACGGACGATCCGACAAATCCGAAAGTACGAGATCACTGTCACGTTACTGGTAAGTATCGTGGTGCAGCACATTCCACGTGTAACTTAAACTATCAGGTACCTACATTTCTTCCCGTTTTTCTACATAATCTCAGTGGTTATGATGTTCACCTGTTCATTAAACAGTTAGCGAGTGAAACGGAAGAAATTACCGTACTTCCGATTAACAGTGAAAAATATATAACGTTTGGTAAGCATATTTTTGTTGATGAGTATGTAAACAGTCATGGTATCAGGGAAAAGAAATACATTAATTTACGGTTCGTCGATAGTTGTAGATTCATGGCTGCATCCTTAGATACTCTATCACAGAATTTATCAGATGATCAATGTATGGAGGTACGGAAATATTTTAGTAATGATAGCGACTTCAACTTAGTGAGAAATAAGGGTAGTTTCCCTTATGCGTACGTAGACAGCTTTAGTAAGTTGAACGACATCACGGTGCCATCATATGACAAATTCTACGATAAAATGCGCGATGCAAATATTTCCGATGACGAATACTGTCGCGTTCTACTGGTATGGGATCACTTTAAGTGTAATACACTAGGTGATTATGCTGATATTTATTTAAAATCAGATGTGTTGTTATTGGCTGACGTGTTTGAAAACTTTAGGAGATTATGTATGGGTGTGTATGGGTTAGAACCTGCACAGTATGTCACTTTACCTGGATTGGCGTGGGATGCCATGTTGAAATGTACGAAAGTAGAGCTAGAATTACTGACGGATATGGATATGTATCACTTTTTAAACAAGGTATTCGGGGTGGAGTAAGTACTTGTATCAAGCGGAGAAGCATCGCTAATAACGAGTTTGTTCCAAACTATGATCCTAAACAACCGAAAGTGTTTTTACAATATTTAGATGCCACGAATTTATACGGCTGGAGTATGAAGCAATACCTGCCTCACGATGGGTTTATGTGGTTACCTCAAGAGGAAATAGAACACTTTGACGTAGTAAAGATTGATGATGACGCCGATGTTGGATTTGTACTGGAGGTTGATATACATTATCCCCACCATCTGCATGACGAACACAACGATTATCCGTTTTGTCCTGAAATGATCTGCGCACCACATTCCCAGGAGGAGAAGTTAATCCCGAACCTGTGTGATAAGACCAACTATGTTATACATTACCGCTATTTAAAACAATGTATAGAGCATGACTTAATTGTTACTCGTATTCATAGGGTTTTACGATTTCGTCAGAGTCCGTGGCTAATACCATACGTAGACCTTAATACAGCTCTCCGCAACACAGCACAAAACAAGTTTGAAAAGGATTTCTATAAAATCATGAATAATGGCGTGTTTGGTAAAACAATGGAAAATGTCGATAAACGAAGAGTTATTAAACTGTTAACACATTGGGAAAATAACGGTCGTCGGGTAGGTCTAGCGCGGTACGTTGCAAAACCGCAATTTAAAAATTTTATTCAATTCACTGATAAATTGTTTGCGGCGGAATTGTCGAAACAGGTAGTTACGTACGACAAACCCGTCTATGTCGGATTCAGTATTTTAGATCTTTCCAAAATTATAATGTATCGGTTTTTTTATGATATCTTACGAGCTCATTATGGCAAGAATGTCACGTTGCTCTATACTGACACGGATTCTTTGATTGTTGAGATAGTAACTGATGATTTGTATGCACACATGCGAAATAATTTAGACGAATATGATACTTCCAACTATCATAATGAGTTGCATGGTATTCCTACGACTGCTTCCGTCGTTGGACGAATGAAAGATGAGTATGCAGGAAAGCGATTCATTATTTTTATGGTGCTGGATCGAAGTCATACTGTCTGAAGCTTGCTGATAAGGAAGTTGTTAAGAAAGCGAAAGGTGTTAAGAAAGTTATTATTCAGAAAGTGTTGACGGAAGTAGACTACAAAGCGGTCGCGGAGGGGTCTGATAAAACAGTAATGTGTAAAATGCTTGTGTTTCGATCAACCTTACATGATATATATACCGAAATGTTAAACAAAATTGCCTTTAGGTCCCAGGATGACAAACGATATCGACTACGTGATACGTGTTCCACATTGGCGTGGGGCATTGGCGAATACCGGAATTGGAGAATGCTGATCCGTTGAGCGAACTATTACAGGTTGCTAAGCAAATGAATTTATATTAACCGGAAGAAGAATAGTTTGGGTACTGACACTTGCTAGTTTTTTTTCCTATATTCTCTCCCTAATGAAACTTATATTAATAATAAGTTGTTTAGTTTAGTTTAGTTTAGTTTAGTTGTTTTAAATATATTAATATTATGTATTAATTCGTTAGTAAGAGAATATATACTATACAAATACTGTGTAATATAAATAAAAAACGAAAATGACTATTTACTATTTTTTATTAAAAATATGTACAAGACTTATTGCATTATATATATATTATATAAATGATATACAGTAGCCAAAGCACAGTGGCATAATGATTTACAATGAAAGTAACAAACGGGTTGCATAGCAGGAAGAGGTGGACTTTCCTCAAGTTCAATAACAGGCTGGGTCACAAATTTTCTGATGTAATCTGCTTTCTCTCTGCCCTTGACATAGACAGTATCTGTTGGCTGAATCAATCTCTCGAGTATTCTTCGAAAGTGGTGTGGTGGTGTATACCCTTCTTCCCATTTAATACAGTGCTGGTTTTGCATTAACCAAGTAGCTTGACGACGACTCTCTGCATCCAACGTATGCCAGGGATACGGTGATTTAAAAACAAAATGGGCAATTTGTTTCCCATTATAAATGGCGAGTTCTTTTGGTATAAACGCTTTTGATATTTTGAACCCTTGTACATCGATTATGACGGACATTGTATTACAACTGTCGTACTGCTTTGGTTAACGCGTTGTATGTAACTAAACGATCATGGAGTATAACACAGTATGCGGTCGTATTAGCGGGTATGTTGGCCGATGTTTCAAACTCTACACGAAGAACTACTGCTTTCGAGTGCAATACTTCTTTTGATTTGAGCAGTCGACCACCATCAGTGGTGCAGCCGTCGTAAATTGAATAGGTGTGAGTAATGGTTGTCCATCTCTTTGATAATATGACATTTGGAATTTAGCAAACATTTCATACAGCGTGGCAAAGCAATTGTTATCATAATTAACATTTAAATTATCATACGGGTAACGGTCGGTGTTGAGGAATACCCGAATATTCTTTAGTGCACATTTATCGAATTTACTCGCATCGTGCATAACATTATTTTCTCGTCCAGTTTGAAACCCTATAATAATGTATCTCGGTGTTTCAATACTAGTCGATGTTTTGATTGCCCATGTATGCTTATCTGTTGTTGGTATAGCGGGATATATGTGGGTTTCCCAACTTCTAAATGCTAGTGGAGTATTCACATTTTTATCAATGTATTTCGTTAACGCTAATTCCTCCGCTAATGCTGGAACGATGTGTGAACTTTCCAATAAATCTTATCTATGTCAACTTTTAATGCTTCGTCCACAGTTGAAATTACTGCATCGGTATCAATATTACTACGAATTAATACAAGTTCTTGTCTAATGTTCAAAATCACTTTATTATAATCTTCAGCAAAGCAAGCAGCATTCGCAAAGGTACACAGACATTAAAATACCCTTGCTCATTTGTTAGTGTGCTGTTTGATGTAGGAAACCAACCGGCATTTTGATGGCGGGCAAGATCATTGGGTGTCAATGATACTAACCCTTTCATTGTAGACGTTAACCCCACCTTAGTTACGGAATCTACCACTATTCCATTCATCTCATATCTAATTTCACTGAATAAAATGCGATACCATTATTAACGAACCTTGCGGTATTGGAGACAGTGCCATCCTGTCGCAATAATCTTCCCTCTACATAAACATAACTTTCTGATGGTAGAGTGCACATGTCTTCCTGAATGGGTATCCTGATTTCATCATTGTTTCCAAATCTCGTAGTATATGGTTGATGGGTGTGCAGTTCGGAATTAACGATAGCATTATCAACAACAACTTTTTCATTAACGTTTAATACACTCATTGTAGTACTGTAAACCCGAGACTCTCCAAGAATGCTTTGTTCTGCGCTGTCAACGCTTTGGTCGCTGAACGCTTACTGACTGTACCCTTTCCACACTTCACTCTTTTATAGTTTGTTTTGCACTGGTTACATGCACATGTATTATACCGCGTCACCATATTTTCTTTAAATGTAGTCCTATCGTTATGACTTCTCCGTTAAAATTGACGAGATCTCCGTCTTGGTCTACTATTTTAAGTGTTATTGTTGAAATGGTAGATGTATTTATAGGTAAGTAGATAACATGTTGAGGTGATTCGATTATTTTATATCCCGCTGGTACACTGGGAAAGAATTGATGAATTATGTGTGATGACTCACCATTTTAAAACTACCACTTGTTATGTTGCACTCGATAATTAATGAGTTAATTTTGATGATGTTAATAGGGTTCTCAGAGGTGTACACTTTTTAGCTTGGTAAACAGCAGTTTTATTAAAGCCTAGCATAGGCCCTATCGAATGGACCACATTGAAACTAATGTTATGGGTTGCTTTCATGGTTGCTTTCATAGTATTATTATTTGCTCGTAAATCAATATACCCCTTATCGTCTTTCACTGAGTCATTAATATATTTATTCACATCTGCGATTTCGTATGTTCCTGGCGGTATTGTAATTTTATCTCTTCCAAATATGAGCATGTTGTTCTTTGAAGTAACGTTTTGTATAGTATTGAACGATTCAAAACTAGTTAACCCCATTACATATTCCGACTCATTATCAAGAAAAATCGGTGGATTAAATGTGGCTTGCAGGATACTGCTTTTACCGGTGAAGGTAAATGTGTACGACATCACGATCACGTAACAACTACTGACAATCAGAACGAGTAGTCGTATAAAAATCGTAAGACTAGACGACCACAGTTGTATGTATTGAACTCTTGAACCTTAGTAAAGTTATAATCAATTGTGTTTCTGCTACCATCACTTTTAAAATAGTGGACTAATTCGAAGGGTGGTTTAACATGTCCTATACTATCAAAATATGTTATATGTCTATTACGCTTAATATATGCTGTCCAGTGTGTTCCTGATTAGCTTGATTATCCAGATTCACGATACCACATTCATTCCTATGGATTCGTGTAGGTAGCTTATCTCGCATATATATCCCTCTAAAGTAGGGAATCTTTAATTGCTCCACAAATTTTGATAGCTCAACATTACTTAAGGCGTGGCGTGGTAGCTTCAGTGGGAGTTTTTTTGAATACGGTTGTAAATATATGCCCAAACCTCGTTTATATGGTTTTAGATATAAACCTTTTCCAACGGTTGCTGCTTCCATTGCTTGATTGTGTCGTTTGGTTTCTTCTAACGTTTTTGTCGCAGCTTTTGCGTCGGTAACCGCTTTTGCAACTGCAGCTGCACCGCCACCTAACGAACCTAAGGCTCCTAATGCTGCAAATAGGGGAATAAGAGGTATGAACCCCCCTCGTTTTGGTATAGGTAATATTCTGCTCTTGGGTGACATGATTTTTTTTGTGTTTTAGAACGCTTAAGGCTTGGTGTATTGTAGATCGTAAAGATGATCGAAGTTTACCACCAACACGACGTCGCGCTAGAAGTACCGCTTTGTTAAATGAAATTGGTTTGGGAGTACGCTTTGTTCTTCGTGATTTGCTTCCCATTCTATTGCCTGTCCGTGATCTTCCACCCATCCCCATTTTCCGTTTTCCTTTCATTATTCCAGTTATAGTTAATGCAGCTGCCCTTTCTCCAAATGTAGCGTTTGAGGAACGAAATCTATTCCAAGCTTTTTGTTGCAAAGTTTTATCGGCAATGTGTCGTTGACTTAAATCGTTTGACTGGGAGTATGCAATATCGTGCTCTTTACAGGCTTCGTCCAATTCATTAATACCTTTGTCGCCGCGAGCTAGTCGTTTTTGTAAACGGGTACCCGGTCCGCAGTATCTATACCCAGGTATATGCAACTCCACGGGTAATTTATTTATTAAGGTATTAATTAATCCTGAACCCCTTTTCTTCTTATTACACCGAGAAGTATACTTCATACCAGACTGGCTGTCACTCCACTACTAAACTACTTTTATTGTATGACACGTATATATATTAGTACCATACAATTTGTGGTTTAGTACTATGACGGCACCATACGCTTCATTCCGCAAGACACAGAATTACCTATTAAAAATTATGACACAGCTGATAACAAGGAACTTTACTCTAAACATAGCGGTCTACTGAAAGGAGGATGTAAACGAGGTATAATCGTTGGTCCATCTGGGTGCGGAAAAACAAATGTTATGATTACCTTGTTAGAACATCCAAATGGTTTACGTTTTGAAAATGTATATATTTATTGCAAATCATTATATCAACCTAAATACCAATACCTACGAAATTTACTGACACCCATAAAAGAAGTCGGGTATTTCGAATACAGTGATAATAGTGATGTTATATCCCCTAGTGATTCCCGTAAAATTCAATAATGATTTTCGATGATGTAGCGTGTCATAAGCAAAATGAAATAAGAGATCATTTCTGTTTTGGCAGACATCGAAATAATGATTGTTTCTATCTGTGTCAAACATATTCTTCAATTCCAAAACAGCTTATACGTGATAATGCTAATTTACTTATTCTTTTTCAACAAGATCACACTAATCTTAAGCATGTGTATGATGATCACGTTAATGTCGATATGTCCTTTGATAGGTTTAAAGATTTATGTTTTTGTTGCTGGCACGACAAATTCGGTTTTATTGTTATTGATAAAGAAAGCGATGTTAATACAGGTCGGTACCGTAAGAGATTTGACTGTTTTATAGCATTATAAATATGGTAGCAGTATGGAACATATGCAGTCGTAATGAAGGAGCGCTTAGTACAAGACATTTTGCGTGCTCGCAAGAGCGTGCAACAAAAATATGCTACTTTGAAAGAAGATACCGCTCTTACAGAACGTGCAATAGAAGCACACTTTAAACCTATTACACAACCATTAAAACAACTGATTACTAAGAAAGATGACTCTCTCATCAAAGCTGCACCCCTTACGCCAGAAGCTGTCAAAAATGAAGTCATTGCACAAGAAACTGAAGTTTTTTTACATCACACACCTAAAACAGCTGGATTACGGAAGGCTCCACGCACTCTTGTTCCCGCAACCATTGCGCAACCTTCACAGGAAACTGTAATTGCTGATACCACTAACGATGATGATGTGGAAATTCCTACTTTACAACAATTGAAATCAGAACTGTTAGCTGCTGGATCTCAACCCGCCTTTGAAGATTATCTAAATCAATACCAAGGATTAGCTAAGTACTACGTTGAAGGTATATTTAGAGATACAGAAGACGAGTATGACTTAACATATGGCGTACATTTCATTCCGGAAGAAGAGAAATTTTTATTGGTGATGCTGAATTAGACTTTATTGGTGAAAACCTTCATATCACTCTTCCTGATGGATCCTCCCTAGACTATGAAGGAACACCGGGATTATATGAACTACTTTTTAAAAAATGCCTACGGGGTACAAAAGAGTGACCTACAGCAATACAATGACATATTGCGTCGTACTAATGCTGCCCGACGTAATTATAACTCGACAGACCAAATCCGAGGAACTAATAGTAAAAATATGTGGAAATCATTAAACCATTACTTCAACCTAGAAAACGGTCAGCTACATCATCTATTGTCCCTCCAACCACAAGATCTCGAACAACTTCCATCTCCAAAAGAGGTGGTGGCATGCAACTATTGCGATACAATAACAAAGCTATTGAATTTGTACCGTGGAATAACCCGAATAAGTTAGTAGATTGGCTACGGAAATTATTAGGATCAATGTCGACAGGAAATACTAGCAATCACAACGAAGTAGTATATATAATTGATGAACTACGTGAAGCAAAAGTAATACAGTAACAGCTCTTGTTATAAACCTATTACTATATCCTTTTCATTTCATTGTTACACCGACTACCACTAAAGGCAGTACTACATGTCCATCAGTTATGCCAATAGATAAATTTGGCAGACATCTTCATCATCAAATGACAGTGGATAAATTTGGAAAACATATTACTCAGCATCGCAGTGATGCTACGAAGCAAAGTGATATATATTACGAAACTTATTTTACCTTGCAAGGTGTCTTGCAACAGACAACAGTAGATATTCCATTGGGTATCAATGGTAGATATTTCTTTCCTACAGAGGGAAAAATATTGCATTGTAAGTGGTTACCTCGAGATATTCATCTTCGAGTGGATACTGTAATATATACGACACCGCTGTTTCTAAATAATAAAACTATTCGTAAGGAAGGTGTGATTCAACCTATAATTCCAAAAGATATCACTTTCGACAAAGAACAATTATTCATCCTAGAGATTGTACTACAATCCAAAGTAAAAAATGAGTAAATCCGATGTTGTTGAAGAACTGCACAAACCAGCAAGGAGAAATTTTCCGCGACGTTGTGTAGTACTAAAAGGTTTAAATGATCTCTTTCAAGCTGATTTAGTGGAAATGATACCTTATGCTCATGTGAATAAAGGATTTCGATATATTTTAGTAATAATTAATGCCTTCTCTAAATATGTCTGGGCTTTCCCCATCAAACGCAAGAATGGTAAACTAGTCGCGGAGATAATGGATAAACTGCTATCTGGATTGCAAAAGATGCCTACGCATATACAAACTGATATGGGAACGGAGTTTTATAATGCAGAATTTAAAAAGTAATGAAAAATTCAATATCAATCATTACAGTAGTTATTCCACCTTGAAAAGTAGCATAGTCGAACGTGTCAATCGTACCCTTAAAGCAATAATGTGGAAAACATTCAGCATGCAAGGATCATATAAATGGCTATCAATCTTGCCTCAAATTGTTACCGATTATAATTCAAGAAAGCATAGAACAACCGGATATAAACCGGTAGATGTAACGGAAAAGAATGCTGCAGATATTTTGCAACATTTAAAATGTCAGAAAGTTCTTGACCGTAAAACACCTAAATTTAGAGTGGGGAACATGTACGCATTAGCAAACATAGAAGCATATTCTCTAAGGGTACACACCTAATTGGAGTTACGAAGTCTTTCGAATATCAACAGTTAAACGTTCAAGCCCACTCACCTACACATTACGTGATAGTCGAGATGAAGAGATTCAAGGTCGGTTCTATGAGCCCGAACTACAAAGTGTTAAACATCCAGACATTCATCTAGTTGAACGTGTCATCCGACGTCAAGGGAATAAAGCTCTCGTTAAGTGGTTGGGTTTTGATACTTCTCACAACTCCTGGATTTCTACCAAAGACATTGTGTAATACGCTAATTAACCTTAATTATATATACTGTAATATTAATATGCAATAAACAGATCTTTTTTACTTTTTATTACTACTATCCTATACATATACATCACTACATACTACTAAAGCGTCTGACAAACACACACTCACGATGCTGTTTTTCGAGAATTGGTGAAATTATATTAGCACAGTCACCTATTCTTTTTTTAAATCGTGCAGAATCTCTAGCTAATTGTTCCCATTCTCCTTTTCGCGCATGCCTGTAAGCCAACTCCCATACTACTATGTAGTGAACTACGTTTTGGACTCATCAATGCGCACCTTCTTCACTGGGTGAGTCGTCATCTGATGACTCAAAATTCGGTAAATATCTTTCTATTTCGTGTATAAATTGCTCCAATGATATTTCTTTAAGGTCTTCTATTAATCGCTTTATACAACAAATACACTCTATATCGCCTACATGCGATGTTAAGTATTTTTCACAAAGGCGTATTCCTCCCCCATACTTATTAACTAGATTATTTAAATAGTCATCACTAAATCTACCCATTCCATACACTTTTTCATGATCAGCATCGAATTCTAATGCTTGTAACTGGCATATTAGTCTTTGGACTGCACTAACACAATCTACAGCTTTAGGCCACGACTCCGCACTATAACACATCCACATATTGACTAACATCTAATACTATCCACTATTGACTACAAGCGCGTTACCCCCTTTGAGTTATAGGATTGGTAAGATCCATATCCATATATAGTTTCTCCTTGGCAAATACTTCCATTTCCAGAAGGCAGGCTATGTTGACCTCAAATACATCACGCAATGGACCTATAACTTGGTGAATGTTACATTCAGGAATTGTCGCTGTCGACTGTATTAGGTTTTATAAAACTCTGGAAAGTTCACAGTATCTGCCAACTCCAATCGGTAATATATTATCTTCAAAAGCTTCCATAACTGTTCTATAGACTCCCATCCTAAATAGACATCAATTTCGTCACTATCACAGAGGCGTATAATTTTTTCTTGTTAATATTTTCGTACGAGACAGTCTTCGATCCCAGTTTGGTAGGTAACCATGTTCCTTCAGGACTGTAGAAATAATTAGTAATCACCCCTTGATTATCCATAAGTATACGCCATTCCTGCTTGTCAAACACCACTCCACCACTCTTCGTTCCACCTAGTTTTACGACTGGCTCAAATCCAAATTTGGGTGATAGACCGACACTAACAAACTTTGTTTTACTTTTATTTAAGAAATAATGCACATTATTAAGCAAAATATCGCAATATTTACTTGAACTTATAGCACCGAGAATCTTCGCCTTTTCTATGGCTTGACGTACGATGTTATCCATTATATACGATACTGACTTTACATACATTCCCTCTCTTTTTATATATGACACTCTCCCCCACTATGTACCCTCCTCAAGGCTACTTACGTGACCTTCACGATTATACCACACATTGCTTTAGCGGTCTTGTTGGTTACACCTTTTCAAGGTTTTCTTTTCGTTCCACTAATTCAAGGATTTCTAGCCATACTTATTCCCAAGGTTAGTCCACTTTGCCACAGCAAGGTCACCACACAAGGTTACATATCCCCACTCTGTATTATTCGTATACTTAAAGGGAGGGGTTTTTACATATACCATAGTTACCGATCTTCAC
The DNA here is from genome assembly GCA_036346205.1 of Vesta saturnalis. NCBI lineage: Eukaryota > Metazoa > Arthropoda > Insecta > Coleoptera > Lampyridae > Vesta > Vesta saturnalis. Next base: position 1,228,441 of record JARFJB010000187.1, read on the forward strand.
TATGTCAGTTACTCCAGTGCAAGACGATTGGAAGACAATGTACCAACCACAAACCCTATTTCAAATTAGTACGCGACGGACGTGTCAATTAATTCCCAACTGGGTAAATTTTGAAAAGGAAGGAATACTACCGGCTTCCATAAACAAAGTGCTACGAAATAATTATGAACTGGTTCAGTGGAATTCAGCGTGGTATACCGAAATGAGCAAGGTAATACGCGAGCACTTTGCGGCAAGTCGTGTAACAGCATATGCCCACATTATATCAATACATGTTCGATACCATCTGGTGGACTTCATGAATTTGTGTCATTGCTGTTTCGCCCGATTGAAACCAGGACATTACCGCGTACTGGACCATCATATGCATATGGAGCGGTGGACTGCGCGATACTACCTGTCGCACGAATATTATTGGTGCTCGTCGTAGGCGCCTCTCACACAGTTATACGATGTGTACGATGATGACTCATGTATACTGTGTGATGAGGTGTGCTACGTAGACGAGTAATCTGTTTTACTGTATCTATTGTATATATTGTACATATTGTACATATTGTACATCTGTTGTATATATTGTATATATTGTATAGAATACATTATTTACTGTCAGTATCATACTGTTTTCGCTGATGTTAACATGTGTGACCCAAACTTTTATTATCCTCAGTATTACAACTGTTTCGATAAACGCTTACTAACGTATCGAACATGGTCTGGAGTTCACTCACCCTCATCGCTTGCTGCAGCAGGATTCATTTCCACATCTTCAGACGATACGGTTGAATGTTTCATGTGGGGGTTAGAATAAACCGATGGCAGCCAGATGTCAATCCGTTACAGGAACATCTACGATGGGCACCACATTGCACGTATGCTCAGCTCCTCGCACCACGTCCGCGCAGATGTACTGAAACGGAAGTGGAGAGGACCTTCTGCACTTGTACTAAATCAAAATGTTTTATTCCTAAAGAAAATCATATATCTGAGTAATAAATTAGTACATGTCTGTCTACATCAATTAAATATATTAACATATTGTTTTTCTTTTATTTTGGTAAAAAGTGAGGTTGAGCAAAAACATATAGGTGGACAATAAACATACAAGTGGACAAAAAACATACAAGTGGACACTAACCATACAAGTGGGCAATAACCATACAAGTGGACAAAAACCATACAAGTAGGTCACGCGGATGACCTTGTAATTGTGAAACAGGAAAGCGTGGTCGGATAGCCTTGTAATAGTGGAACAGAAAAGCGGAGCTTGTGACCCTGGTTTTGTGGTAATGATATGTCGCACAGATAGCCTTGTAGTTGTGGAACAGGAAATCGGGGTTTGTGACCGTGGGTTTGTGGTAATGATATGTAAGTAGGTCACACATTGCGCTATTTTGACCTTGGTACGGTGGGACCTTGGTTTTGTGGCAACCTTGGAAATGTGGAAAACCGGTTTTGTGGTGGTGTCCCAAAAGTCTCCAATCTTACCTACTAAATAAACCTTTCATGTATGAAATGTTGTAAAACATTGGATAGGCAACCCAACCTGCATCTAGGTATACATCTTAGTAGGACCCCCTTTTATGAGAAAGTTCTCATGTTCAAAATTAGAGTTTTTTTACAAGTTGTGAAAAAGGACAAACACAACCAATAAAGACCGGTAGCTGCTACCAGAACCGGGAAGCAGTACAAGTGGCGCCCAACGTTGGGCATTTTGCAATTTTCCTTTAGCATTTTTGCATGTGCATTTCCCATTTTCCCCGCTAACATTTACTTTCAGCAAGTTGTACCAGAACGATTATTTCCTGACAAATAACAATAATTATTTTCTTACAGCAAGCAGACAGACTGTCCGAGTACTTTCCCAGGCACGAGAATACAAAAAATTCATATTCCAACTCCGGTCGAAGAATAAATTAAAATTGTTATTTTCCAGAAATCAAAATAATCAAATTAATCATTTCTTTACAGAACTAATTAATAATAAATGATTAACATTGTTTCACAGGATATATAACTTAGAATTGTTATTTTCCAGAAATCAAAATAATCAAATTAATCATTTCTTTACAGAACTAATTAATAATAAATGATTAACATTGTTTCACAGGATATATAAATTAAAATTGTTATTTTCCAGAAATCACAATAACTAAATTAATCATTCTTTTACAGAACTAATTAATAGTAAGTGTTTAACATTGTTTCACAGGATATATAACTTAGAATTGTTATTTTCCAGAAATCAAAATAATCAAATTAATCATTTCTTTACAGAACTAATTAATAATAAATGATTAACATTGTTTCACAGGATATATAACTTAGAATTGTTATTTTCCAGAAATCAAAATAATCTAATTAATCATTTCTTTACAGAACTAATTAATAATAAATGTGCAACATTGTTTCACAGGATATATAAAAGTAAAAGTGTTATTTTTCAGAAACAACAAATTTACAATACATTATTAAGCACTCCTTTACAGGGCAAATTAATAAACATTGTTACACCGGACATATAAATTAAAAGTGTGCACAATTATATTAAAGAAGAAACATTTAAAACTTAATTCTAATTACTTTCTAGGACCAGAATCAAAACAGTTAAAAAGTGTCAGTGAATTCCAACTTCCACAAATTCTACATTATTTAAAGTATAACCAGTGTAATTATAGTTTTCCAATTCTTCAACCCGGACCAAACCTAAAACATAGCAATAATGAGTACCCAAACTCCCGAAGAGAAAGATATTCGTGTAGGTTGGGTGTACACACTAAGAAGGATAATTTGATTGAAGAGGCAGGAAAATACAGACTGGATACAACAGGAACAAGTGAAATTCTTCGAGCAAGGATTATAAAATACTTAAGGACTGGAGAAGGTCAAGTTAACTTACCCATCCCGATAGAACCTGTCTTACAGTTTGAGACCAGCGAACTGAGTGGTACTACACCAGGTCCATCCACTTTTTCAACCCAGAACTTTCCACATCGAACAGCGGATACCTGTGACAGAGTTCGAAAATGGGGACTCAAATATGATGGAGTTAGTGATCCCATGTCCTTCCTAGAGAGATTACAGGAGCTCCAGCACTGTTACCAACTCCTGATAATGAAATGTTGTCAGCACTACCTGAACTGTTTAAGGAGAACGTTCTACTATGGTATAGGAACAACCGATGTAATTGGCATACCTGGTACGACTTCCTTACAGATTTTCGATTACAGTTCTTACCACCCCGATATCAGCAGAAATTAGAGGAAGAAATAAGAAATCGAGTCCAGAGACCGAAAGAAAAGGCAGGAGAATATGTCACTTCTCTCCTGACACTGATGAGACGCCATGGAGGGTTGAATGTTGCCAGTCAGCTCGAACGACTATACGACAACCTGAAAACGGAATACAAATATTATATTCGACCACAAGACTTCTACATTACCCGAGTTGCTGGAAATGGCCAGACAGTATGAAGGGTTGCCTTCGCTAAGCTATAATCCAGCACATAACCCTCGTACCCCCCCCGAGTACATTTTAGAGACAGCACCATCCCTTCTTCATCACGTCTTGCCCCGATACAAACGGAAACAAGACGGAAGCCTCCGCCAGAAACTATCCCTAGCCTGATTTATAGAAGGGAAGTAAGAGAATCTTTACTACCTCAGACTACCTCCCCCATTCCAGAAGAGCATGCCCCCACTTCCAGAGAAGAATGGCAAGCCTGGCTACAACAAATCAAAGAATTTACACAGTCATCTCCCCCCGACACAAATACTCTTACCTATTACAGCGGATGACCGACTCTTTGTCACTCTCCAAATCTTTAACCAACCAATATAAGCTCTAGTGGATACTGGCGCTTCTAGAACTTATTTTGGCAGTAAGTTAAAAGAGCTAATAGTGAGAAACTCCATCTTTCCAGAAACTCTTCAGCAAGAAACCATCCGTTTAGCCGATGATACCATCACCCATTCTCTGGGCAGCTACCGATTTCCAGTCATACTTGGCAAACATCAGTATTCGTTGCTAGGTCAATATCTGCCTACATTATCTACCGATGTAGTGTTGGGATTGGATTTCCTGAGACAATCGCAAGTCACCATAAGATTCACCCCACTCCACGTCGAAATAAACGACGAAACTCTCCCGCTAAAGAATAAGTCAGCATCAGGACTAGGAGACCTAGAATTAACACAGTTTCAACCATTACCAGGAAGAACCCACCGTATTACTCTACTCCCAGGAGTGGACCCAGTAAAACCGCGATATCATCCTAGAAATCCTGCCAGGCAACCAAATGCTTGTCGCACACCAGGTACCCAGAATCTACCTCCTATATCCAAATCCTATAACCCTATTGTATTAAGTCCCTATAAACCCACTATCTCACACTCACCTGTACAAACTCACGTTCTTGACATCCCGGTTTCAGAAATCCCTCTGCCCACCAGTCCTCCGAACATATCTCTTTTTTCCCTATCACCATTACCAGATTGGGAATTTTCTCCTATCCCCCTTAATCCTGTAGGTCTTCCAGTCACCCCTAGCACTCCTCCGTTAAGAAAAATGGTACGTGAGCTAGACGCCTTAGAAATACACACTCCAGTCGTCCAAACCAATCCTCCTCCTGACAATATGGGCATCACCCTCTTAAGCATCCCTGACCGACCTCGTCCTATACCTCCTCCAACTATTATTCGGACCGGCCGAGGAAAAGCCCGCAATAGACGGCGTGTGAAGATTCGTTTGGCAAATGGAGAATTCATGAGGGTTAAACGAACACTTGCAACCGAATTCGGATTAATCCAGAAACCAGGTGACGGATTTTCTTCTCCCCAGGTAAGGGTGGTGTGTAATGATCCTGCAGATCCTTCCTGAAAATTTAAATCCTTGTCAATAAATTCCTCCAAACTTATTTCCTATTTTCTTCCACAACTGCATTTATATGATTTAAAACATATTATCAGTTGTTCCCACTCTCCCCACTCTACCCGCTATCTTCCCAAAATCCCTATATAAACACTGCCTTCACATTCAACCAAACACACTTGACACTTTGCGTTCATAATTTACTTTCCTTTTATAAATTAGTATTCCAGTATTATTGCTCAGATCCTGAATTCTCCTTATTACCTCATTTCCTTAATTAGTTATACGTTATTAGTATACTAATCCTATATTCATCCTGCCTGAACCTGCCTGATTCATTAATCCTGCATTACATGCTTTCCTACCATCCACCTATTACATTCATCTACCCTGACACCGATTCCTGTGCCTATCCCATCCCTTATACGTATACCAACTTATTGTGGGTCCTGGCCCCGATTTGGGTATACGTAAAGAAGTTGTTTGTGTGAAATCAGACGGAGGGCCTGTACACCCCGAATGGTTATGCACAACTAACTACCCTGTTGCATCATTATCCTTATCAACCAAACAAGATATTTATCACTATCAACTTGTTGAAGGTGTAAGCCGCGACAAGGATAGGGGTAGACATCCTAGAGATTATAGAGGAGTGACGGTGGTATTGCCCCGAAACATCCTCTACAATCACGAGCAAGGTTATTCCCTTAAATTGCCCTTTGACGGTTTAGGCTTGTGCCCCGAAAAAGGATTTCCTAACCACCACTATTCAGCCTCTTTCCCCTGTATCTTCTCACATAAATCACGTCGCCATCCCCTACAATAAATTCTCCTTGCTACCCCTCACATTCACACCGGTTTACCTTTGATCTTTTAACCACCTGTGCATAGAATCACCACCTACAAAATCACTTACCCACCACCTTTTATTTATCCCTACATGATAACCATTTGCCGACCTAAACAACCCTTGTTTACTTTTAAATAATAGTGTGACCTTACATTGTATTTAAATCAGATTTCCTACTTACCCCTTGCATAATCACCTCCTGATTGCCGTACTCCACCAGCAGTCCACATTAATTATACAGTATCACTTATAATTAACGAAACACACACATTCACCGGTACCACACGTTTTAAACATCTGTTTCAGAATTGAAAATACCACCATTACAGGAAGGTTGGGAACCGAACTAGACCATAGGCGTAGGCGATTTTTAAAAGAAAACCGCAAGAATATTTGCACATATTTTTAATAGTTTTGTACTGCATTATATAGCCAGTTAATTTCAGTTTATATATTTATTTGTTTTATATTAGAATTTATATTATAATTTCCGTTTTGATATGTAAATAAACCTTTCATGTATGAAATGTTGTAAAACATTGGATAGGCAACCCAACCTGCATCTAGGTATACATCTTAGTAGGACCCCCTTTTATGAGAAAGTTCTCATGTTCAAAATTAGAGTTTTTTTACAAGTTGTGAAAAAGGACAAACACAACCAATAAAGACCGGTAGTTGCTACCAGAACCGGGAAGCAGTACAAGTTAGTACAACATAAATTTCATTATCATAATCTCCAGTGGCAACGTCAACGATAACGAGACCAGTCATTTACGAGCAGTGCCAGTTAAGAACACATTGTAGCAAATCCAAAAGCGAGTCGCAAGGTACACTAACCGATATTCCACGAATACGTAAAGAAAACAAGGAGAACGAAAGACGAGAAGAGCTAGAAATAAGGTAAGATATACAATGGTAATTTATTCATATAGCGTTGTTTTTACGTCTGTAGATCGAAGACGAGCTCTATGTGATGATTTAACACGATATGGTTAAACTATAATTCTTAAAAAAAAAACAGCATTGAATTATCGCATAGTAATCTTGAAAGAGAGATTCTAATTACAACGAAGTTGAAAGAAGCAGAAACTTACCAAATTTTTGAGCAAGTAACTTTTTTGTTTACATCCGCATCAACAGCGATTATATTAATTTACAAAATAAAGAAATATTTTCTATGAAAAAATTCTCATATAAAACTGGTGATTACACCGAATAAACAGCAACAGGAGAAATTTTTCTAAAATGTATTCACGTCACACAAAATGGGCGTTTTAGAAAGAACCACACCTCAGGAAAAGGTATTAAAAAAAAACTTTCTTATCAAATTTTGTAGTAGTAAAAATGTTAAACAGATGTATTTCAATCAAAAACTGTTTGTAAGGTATACTTATTTAAGATTAGCCCTATCTAGTGGTAATTCACCAAAGTAACAGATGTCTGTAAGTAGATGATGTAAAACTAACCAAAACCCACGAATATCGCATAAATGGTGCTAGCAGGTTTATTTAGAACTTTTATGAAATAGAAAAAAGGTAAATACGATAAAAGAAATAATTTAATCCACCACAATTTGAAGAAGATGGTGTCCCCAAATGCTCCATATAAGAATGAACATTAAATACAATTTTTTTTTTGTATTGATTATTAAATTATTCATATATTCTGTGTCCACTATGGGGATCTTGCAAAAGGCAAGAGACACAGATTTTGTTAAATAAAAAGTTGCGTAATCAAGGGCCTATGGAATCTCTAACAAAATTTTGGTTCTTATTTTGAAAAAATCTTTGGATTTCACAAATTATTTATTCTGGTGTTAATATTTTATCTAGACCAAAACCGATGGTACTATGCCACAGAAACTTTCAATGTCCATTAAGGTGGAATTATCAGTTTTTCAATCCGACGTTTCGTATTTCCGAAGCCATCATTAACTTCGTTTTTTGAAATGCGGTCGTGGTATTCTTGTATCAGGATATTAAAGTCCTTTTTATTCCAAATCCAATGATGCATAACCTTGTGGCTCAATTGCGTTTTAGCCTTCTCTCCGGCCTTGATCAACAAAATTCCTATTACGAACCTGTGCATAATTTTTTATTTCTTAAGAATTAATAATTACCTATATCTATTAACAGTTTATATCATTTAAGTATTGAATACTTGTAGACAATGATCTTGCAATTGCTGAGCCGAAAATGACAGTCCACGTGTTACATCCAAATCGACTTTTTGTTTAAACGCGGATTTTTTTTAGATCAATAATGCCAATTCGTCTATTGAAAACACTATTATTCGTAACCATGCTCTCATTAGACAATATAATTTGTTATGGAGAATTTATAATTCTCCTAGCATATTCTTATGCATCATTCGCATTTTAAGAACAAATAACTGCCTAGATTAGTTTAGATGATTTTGATATTTAATAATAATCTAATGGCAGAATTATTGTCACAGTCATACATAACTAACAAATTCTACTTTTTTTAAATATATTTTCTGTTTCTAAATAGAGGAAAACATGCTTTGGAAAACAAAAGAATGTGATCAATATGGCATGTTTCATTTCATCCAACCAAAATGGTTCTCTTGCGGAGCGTATGTATTTAGAGAAGTATCCCGAAAGGAGGTAGCTAAATAAAGGAAGTTTTCGCAAATTAGTGTACTCAAAGCGTACGGTTCCTTTAAAAAAACATGGAGTTGATACACCAAAATCAACGGCATAATTTATTTAAAAAAAAACAAACATTTCATCCATTCAAGTACACAATTTACTAGACTTAGACTGGGTGACTTAGAAAGAAAATTCCAGGAGAATATAAATTTTCCATACCAAATAATATGGTCTGATGAGAGCATAACTATATTTTTAGACCATTATTGGTCTGAAACCAATCCACGTTTAAATGAAACGTCAACACCGATTTGTTTTGTAATATGTGGGCTGGTATTTTTGGAACAACGACTGTAGGAGCGTTTATTTACCATTATAGTTTAACAGCAGAGCGTTACCTTCATTTACTGGAAAATGATTTAGGGGATACTCCCAATAATGTCTCTGGCGACAGTTCGTGATTGTTGGATACAGCAGGATGAAGCACCTGCACATAATTCCTGAAGAATTAGAGAGTATCATTTAGTACGTTGCCCAGGAAAAGTCATTGGTAGCAATTCAGAGACACCCTGGCCAGCGCGTTTCTCATATGCAACCCCGTTTGAGTTTTTCTTGTGACGGTTCGTTAAAAACTACTTATACCAACAAAATTTTGAAACCGAACAACTAAAGGGGTTAGTATTATAAGCATTTACTAGTATTACCCCATAAATGCTGACCACAGTTTTAGAATCTACTGTGAAAATGTGCTATCTCTGTTTGGAAAGCAATGGAAGTTTGTTTGAACACATGCTTTAGATTAAAGATATTTTTACTGTTACTGTTAATTTCTTTGATATGATCCTTGTTTTTTTTTATTAAATTAGTACATTAATTTAGTCATTGGATTGCTATCAAATACTTAAATGATGTAAACTGTTAATGGATATAGGTAAAACTATGTACAGGTCCGTAATAGCAATTTTCTAATTAAGACCGACAAAAGACTAAAACGCAGTTAAACCATAATGTGTTACACATCATTGGATTCCGAATGAAAAGGACATTAGTTACCTGATATCAGAATACCAGGGCATTGAAAAAAATAAAATTGATGATTCTTCCAAAAAGACGAAACATCGGATTAAAAAATTAATATTTTCACCTTAAGGGCATTAAAAGTAGAGGAGTGTCATCGGTTTTGGTCTAGATCAAATCTTAACGTCAGACAAAAACTATTTGTAAAATCCAAAATTTCAATTTTTTTTAAATAACTTATTTTTTCAGGGATTTCTAAACGCCAGTTTCTTAGGCCTTTGATTACGCAGCTTTTTCCTATTTTACTAATTCTGTATCTTTTATCGTTTTCCCAGAGTGGCCCTCATTATCTTGGACAGAGAGTATATGTATGCATATTCAAATTTTTTTTAATGTTCCTAAATATACAGGGTGTCCGCATATGGCGTTTACAACGTTTAACCAGAGATTCTTTGGTCAAAAATAATGCGATCCAGGTAAACATACCTATATCCGAAGTTGCTTCGTTTTGCCGCTAGAGAACGTCAAAGTTTTTAAAATGATTTCGTTCTTTCGAAATAATCCCTAAACGCTTCAAACGATTTTAACCAAATTTGGGAAACAGAGTTATAACACAAATTGGCATAATTTTACGTAAATGGGAACTTTTTCGACACGTAGAAAATGAAAAAAGTCTACATGGTGCAGAAAAAGATGTATTTTCTTATCCCCTGTAGATATGACTATCATTTTTTTTGTACTAATATGTCATTTTATTTACAAAGTTTTTGTATCCTCTAAAATGTTGGTCAGATGTACAGTTTCGTCGCAAGGAAATAATTTACTCAACACTACATTTAATCATTGTCTGCTTATTCGGAAGGAAAGCGGGAGAAAGTATACAAATTACATGAAAATCTTTTAATTTCAATAAAAATTTAAATTTTCAATCACAATTATGGATGTTTAACGGAATAAATTATGATAATTGTTCAAAATGTTCTCCGTCTTTTTAATGAACCAATTTAGCTTTTTAATACGGAAACTGTAAGTAACTACTTACAATAATTAGTGGTTAGTAATACTTTTAAACTTAATTTCGTCATTTGTGTGTTTTCTTCTTATGATGAGTGCCCGTTTTTAGAAAGTTCTTTACATATTTTCAATTTAGATAACGTTGCCTAGAAAAAAAAATGTTTTACAAAGCAAGGCCGTAGCCAAAAGAAATATTTTCTAAATTCCTACAAGTCTGAATCAGTAATTGTAACTTAAACACTAATAATGTTTTTATTAAAAGTTGGCTATTATTAATTTGACAAGTAAAAAAAGAGTGTATTACTTTAATGTCATTTAAACTGAACTACGTTAAGCATTTCATATTTTTCTTCTTACGGTTTATCTCGGAGACATCATGAATTTTATTTATTCATATGCTGAACAAATAGATATTTTGTTAGTTTATGGGTTTTGTGAATGTAATGGTAGCGAGAGTGTTATACATCCATACTATGTTCCAAAAATTCAAGACTTATTACCTATTGATCCAGAATCCCGCTCAACGTTTTGCAATTTTATTGAAAATCAGAAACTCCAAATTTCCATAGTAGAATTTTATTTACCGACGAAGTTATGTTTACAAGATCCTGTGTAACTAACTTATTTTATGAACATGTTTGCCTTGATGAAAATCCTCAATACAACAATAGTTACTCATTACCAACATGAATTTAAATTTAATACGTGGGCAGGAGATATTGACGAATTCCTTATACGTCGAGTTATACCAAATAACTTAAATGGAAATAATTATTTAAATTTTTTATAAAACATTACTTTTCTAGCCAACGTTATCTAAATTGAAAATTTGCAAAGAACTTTCTAAACACGTGCAATGACCTTAAGAAGAAAAGACACGAATGACACGAATATTAAGTTTGCAACTAGTACTAACTACTAATAGTTGTAAGTAGTTACTTACAGTTTCCGTATTGAAAAGCTAAATTAATTTATTGAAAAAAGCGGAGAACATTTTGAAAAATTATCATAATAATTTATTGCGTTAAACACCCATAATTGTGATTGAAAATTTAAATTTTTATTGAAACTAAAACATTTTCATGTAATTGGTGTATTTACTTTCTCCCGCTTTCCTTCCGAGTAAGCAGACAATGTTTAAATGTAAGGTTGAGTAAATAATTTTTTTTGCGACGAAACTGTATAGGGTTATATTTTTTAAAATAAAAAAAAAATGCTTTTCAACAGTAACATGGCCAACTACGATTTGTATTAAAAAAAATACAACTTTATGTCATAATTTTTAAATTATAGAAGATAGAATTTATCTGACAACGGATTCTAATTAAAAAAGTGCCGGAAAAACGTTTTTACCCATTTTGAATATTTTCATAAATAAGAGTGTTATTCAAAAGTTTCGAAAACCCAAAATTTTCATTTTTGTCCCATAACTCGAAAACGGTTAGATGTATCAAATTTTGCTTTTGGATCTGAGTTTATCTTTAAAAAAGAGCCTTGGACACCGACATCAGATTTTGTCTATCTTGTATAGTAAGGGTACCTTCCATTTAAAACCATCTGACCAACATTTTAGAGGAGTACAAAAAGTTTGTAAATAGCTATTAGTACAAAAAAAATGAAAGTCATATCTACAGGGGGTAAGAAAATAAATCCTTTTTTTTGCACCATGCAGATTTTCTATGTATCGAAAAAAAGTTCCCATTTACGCCAATTTATCTTACAACTTTGTTTCCTAAATTTAGGTAAAATCGGTTGAAGCGTTTAGAAATTACTTTATTTTAAAAATTTTGACGCTTTTTAGCGGCAAAACGAAGCAACTTCGGATATAGGTATGTTTACAAGGATCGCCTTATTTCTGAACAAGGAATCTGGTTAAACGTTGTACACGCCATTTCCGGTCACCCTGTATAGATTATATATCATTTAAATGTAAAATAAATGAAATATTATTTACCCATAACTGTTTTTCTAAATTTAAAGCTTTTAATAATTATAGAATAAAAAATAAACAACATTTTTAACCACTTAAGTACTATTTAAAAATCAAGAAGTATCGCAAAAAAATTATTTCTGCATAAATTGTGTTAGGTAATATTGTTTAAATAATATAAATAATTAAGTCGGGACATTCAAATGTTTCTGATTTCAAATGATATATAAAAACAGACGTCTAAGAGAAACGGGGCTGTCCCAGAAGACTAAGAAGAAAAACTCTTCATTGACTCGACTCTTATCAAAATTATTAGTACCAGTTTGAAAAGGATAACTTTAGCTGCGCAAGTGTCAATATCAGGATAACCGCAACTGCCATGCGAGGCACAATTTTAACTCAAGAAATTTCAGTTATTATTTTAACCATTTAAATCAAACTAGCACAAGAAGATATATGCGTCGAAGCATTCTTAGCAGTAAACGCTTATAAAAACTGATGTACGAGAAAACAGCCACTTTTGAGAGCGGCCGGACATAGGAAGTCCGGGACGTGTATCCTAATATTAAAGAAAAGGTATAATTTCGGTCACTGTAAAATACATTTACAGTAATAATAGAAATATTAAGATTCGAATGATTTACTATCCAATTTTAACCAAATTTAAATAATTCGGTATTAACATTAATAATTATGACAAAAACAAAATAATACAACCATTGGCCAAGGTTTAAAAAAAACTCGAAATAAACGCTGTTTTGCAGAGTTTGAACCAGCGGATAAGTCACAATTTAGTTTTACCATAAAGTCAAATTATTTGATATTTCATATCTTTAACAAGTAATATTTCATTATAGAAGGTGGTTAGAGTGTTTAGTTGATCACAATAATTAATTATGCTCTGTGAAAATTTTAATTTTATTTTATAAAATTAATTTTAGTGATTAATTACACAATTAAATGTATGCCGATAGGATATAAAAAAAATCAAGGATGGATATTTCCTCTCATTTAATTAATAATTATTGGCTTCCAGCAGCAAATTAGTACGTTTCTACAAAATTCGAAAAGAAAAAGGTGAAGTTAATTATGGACTTTACAAGTTTAATAAGCAATTTCAATTTTTGATTTGTAAATATTTCAGATTCTTTACCATTGGCGCCAACATTTAAAGAATAATCAACATTTTTAAGAAAAAAATGTGCAAATGACGTAAACTTTTTGTCTATATTATGATTACGTTAAGCTAGTAAAACGTGGGTAACATTTGGTGAGAAATTAGATATGTTACTTCCCAAAGATTTTTAAACGAGGTAATTAAATCACATAGATGTTGTCTTGACAGTTAACATTAATATCAAATTCTCAACATCCTAGCGACAAGCGTCAATAGACCTTATGGTTTTGATGGTAACAGTCCATGAAATTATATCTTTCACAATGACATCTAAGTAATTAAATTTTAATCAATATTCCAACCCGAACTTTGATTCATTGCTAATGTTAAGTAATTTATTGAGATATAGCAGCAACATACAGTATGGTCAATTATGTTATGAACGTAGTGTATAGGAAAATGTCAGTTTTCCCAAAAGATTAATGACACTGTACTGTTTGTGTGATTTGATAAGTTTTTTTGATGTTCTATTTTACGTAACATATTATTAACATTAAAAAAATTGAATCTCATCTAAAACAATAACGTAATTATTATACATATAGGGCAAATTAATTTTCTATTTGTCGGTTCGCGTGTTAAAATAGGTGTTAATTTTTTTATGCTACTTGGTAATTGTAATATTAATTAATTTAATGGACAGGGAGTAAACTTGACGTGTGCTACCTTGCTTGCAAGATAAAACTGCAGGCGCGAAAACTAAAACAAAATTACAAATTAATTAGTTTCGTTTTTCATTATATGATGGCTTTAGGTACTTAATTAATAACATAATAAAAAGTGATACGTCTTTAATAAAGAGAAATGGAAACATATACTGTAGGGTTTTTTCATAGTAGAAAAATTCATTAAAATTTTAATATACGTTTGGTTATTCTAACAAACACGAAAATTGTGATTCTTGACAAACCACTCACATAACGATTGTTGAATTTTAAGGAAAGAATAGGATAATGGACATTATGAAATTATATAAACAAGGCTTATGCAGGAGATAGTATTATCCCTATCTGCTTAAATATTAATAAAGCTTAACAATGTTTAAGTTTTTTAAGTAACTAATATTTTTTTGAAGACCCGGGCCAGGATGAAACATGAAAATTGTTTTTGTTCTTTTCATTTGTACCCTATACTCTAGAGAACCTCTCAGATCATGCCTCCGATTCTTTGCCTTTTTGCAGCTTAAAGGAGTCTGAGCACCATTCGTTCGTTTAACAGGTATAACGGATATCAACCAATAATGGGTTAGATTTATCTTACCAAAAAATGTGTGTAATTTATATCAGGTGAAATTGTAGCAGGATAATCACTTTTTGTGCATGCAGGCCGGAAAATCAAAGACTTTGCTAACACTCAAATGAAAGAACATTGGTTCGTATATAAATATCCCAATTGTTCTGAAATTGAAATTTTGGTGGTATATCTGAAACAGGAGATATTATCGTGTGAAGACTGTAACGGTGCCAAATTTTTTTATAGCCTTGTGACATCCCACAGAACAATTAAGACGGCAAGGCTTTCACCCAGCACAACCTAGTCTGTATAACCCAGCAGCTACCAAAAGTAATTAGAAGATTTATTATTCGCAGCTAGAATAAAACACAAAAAAAACTTGCAGTAAGCATAAGCGACAAGCAAAATATACATCGGTTAGTACACAAGCGTGAACCGCCATGCGTTTATTACGATTTAACACAAAAAAAATTGTATAATGTTAATTTGCTTGATAAAATAAACTAGATACCGTATTGTAAAAATACAAAGTAGTCTCAAAAAGGTATGTAATTCGTATAATATTGACGTATTCAATTATTGAATGGTTAAAACAAAAACAAAAAAATTAGTATTAATCAAAATAATTCCCAGATATCACGTATATGAAAATAATCAAAAAAAGGTTAAGTGGCTGAAGGCATCATCGCCTAAAGATATATTAACGTTGTACTAACTAACAAGCTATTACCAGCTTTTGATAAGTCGTATTATAGCCTAAACTTATACAAAAAAAGAAGTAAGCAAAAAAAATTAAGGATACATATAAACTAGCATACATTAAGAGGCTAGTACGAATCAGCTTGTAGAAGGATATGTATGATATGAAGCGGTAGTTCTAATGTAATGACGGCAACTTCATATCTATCGCATATTATAATTTGGTGCTTCTAATAATTGAAAGGATAACCAAATACTTAGGGCGCTACCGAAGCCGGCTCTGGAATTCATATTCGAGCACCTGTAGTAAGTAGCATAAAATGTTACAGGTTGTACACCTGTACTGAATAATCTTTATTAACTCGCAGGTGAAATACTTCACAAGTAAAAGATGTAGTTGCTACATGAGATAACAAGCCATGCAGAAACATAGTTGTATACAGCATCCGTTAACAGTTGAAGAAAAATCTCCAACTTCCGTAACAATCCGTCGGTGTAGTCCATAGAAGAGAGTGACACCCATTCGAATACTGTTATCGTT
Source organism: Vesta saturnalis (assembly GCA_036346205.1). Taxonomy (NCBI): domain Eukaryota; kingdom Metazoa; phylum Arthropoda; class Insecta; order Coleoptera; family Lampyridae; genus Vesta; species Vesta saturnalis. The sequence goes on from JARFJB010000187.1 coordinate 1,244,385, forward strand.
AGTTGACTGTTTATTTTTCCAAGATTCCGTTACGTAATAAAGTAAAACATAACTCACCGTTAACTTGGTTGTATCGGGAGCACCCAAGAGTCTTACGTGATTTGAATTCTGTCTTTAGGTAGGATCAAGTCAAGAACTATGAAATCTCCTTTCACTGCCTTCAGTGTGGAGCGATCAGTGCTGGAAAGTGCACTGGCAGTAAACCCATGAACGTAGGTCTCGGAAAGTGATCACGTACAGGTGAAGAATAGAATACAACGTAACACAGAGAGGAAAAAATCTAAATAAATCAAAGTCTTAGTTACGAGAACGAGACCAGCAGCAGTTATACAAATGTAATCAGTGTATTATTCAGGTATATGATTTTCTCTAGGAATAAAACGTTTTGATTTTGTACAAGTGGCAAAGGTCCTTTCCACTTCTGTATCATTACACCTGCGAGGACGTGGTGCAAGTAATTCAGCGTACGTGCAGTGTAGTGCCCATCGGAGATGCTCCTGTAGCGGAGTGTCAGATGACCGCCATTGGTTTATTCGAACTCCACACATGAAGCATTCAACCGTATCGTCTAAAGATGCTCCTCTAGAGGACTAGCAGATGTTGATCAGCGGTACATGATGGTATACCATAACAGTATCATTGATATATTTGACCATATACACTGTGTGATGTGTATCTGTCTGACTATCCGTCTCTCTGTCTGTATGTCTGTCTGTCTGTCTATATGTCTACCTGTCTGTTTGTCTGTCTATATAGTAGTCGCCGCGCTCAGTCAGTTAGTGTCGGTCTGTATGGTCTGGCGTCGCACTGTTGGGGTCATCGTTTCTCTGGAAATAAATCATAAGTAGGAGAGCTCTATCAGTTATACTTACTATGCCTGTCTCGATCACTTGCAAACACCACTTGTCGAAGGGCTGCATTACGCTCTCGGATGAGTTCGTAATGCCCACCAATCTCTTCGACAGTTTCCAGTATCATCTCCAGATGTACAATGGTGTGATCGTACCCACTTAGTATAGCTAGGCTTATAACACTATGTCAGTCAAGGTATAATGTTATAAGTCTAGTGTATACCCGGTCAATTTGCTCTTCTAGAGAGCTCTCCGTAATCACGACATCATGATTCCGGACGAATGGCACTATGGTTGCCAGCTGTAATGAATGAAATAATTATAAATATAAATAAAGTAGTATCAAGACAATACATACCGTGAACGTGAGACGGTCCCATGTGATGATGCGATGTGCATAGAATAGCCAGTACCACCAGGCAATAATTAGAAACGCAGAATTGCGTTGAGTGGCACTGTCGCCATCACACACATAACGTTGTAGAGGGTGGAAGCATAGTGCGACCAATGATCATAGGGACATGTGAAGCCCAAAACCAGTCATCGTGAAGTTATTCGTCGTCATTGTCTTGCACGTCGTCAGCGTTTTCGTTATTTTCGTGACTCTGGACCAGCGCAGCGACGTCTGGAGCGCTGCCATTGTCATTGTTCTCGTCCTGTATGCTATTATGTGACTGTTTCTGTGTACTTAGTTGTTGTACTACGACTGAAAGTTCTCGGGCGCTACGTTCCAGTTGTTGCATGTTGTGAGTTAGAGTGTTCATAAAGTTATCCTCATAGCTACTCTCTTCAACGATGATTTCGTTACAACAGTCAGTACGTGTTTTGTAGGCAGGGTCCATGTCTACTTCGGAGTCGTAGTCACCAGTGTTGAGGTAATCGTTCTCAGTACAGGACGAACATACTCCCTCAACACTGGATGATATGCTGACGAAATTATTACTATCATCGTTATGTTCGTCTATGTTAATAGGTAGTGGTGCGTCCTTGTCACTGATAGTACTGATTTCGGCATTGGTCATGTCAAGTAGTGCTGTATCCGCATCAGGATCGTAATCTTGTAGAGAGTCCAGGACTACAGCCGTGAGTTCATAAATTTCGTCGTCGCTGGATTGGGCGTCCACGATAATAGGAGAGGATGCAGAGGGCGGGATATACAGCACCTCAGGGGAACAGGGGAGGAATCCTGAGGTGTGGACGCTGAAGGAGGTCAACGTCAATTGGGATAGGAAACCTGAGGAGTAGGAGTGGCGGGACATCGGGGAGAGGAGTTGAGGACGCTAACGGGATAAAGTTGAAGGGATACAGGAGTTCCCCAGGTGATGGAGAACGGGGTAACAGAAACCTGTAAAAAGAAATAAGACGTTAGAAATGTACTAACCATGAAAAAAATTAGAAACATAAAATTTGGTGGTTTTACCTAGGGAGATGATGTGGAACTTGCTCTTGAAGTCATTGTATGTTCAGTAATGTCAAATACAGAATCAGTTGTAAGAATAATTTGTACTTTTGTTTCGCTAAATATAGGCGTTTCCCTAAACTAAAACAACGTTTTTCATGCATTTTAGGGACATCTTTCAAGGTGAAAAGTTATTTTGTGAACTTAGAATAATTTTCAATAAAACCTCTACGGACAAGTGTAGCCGTCACCGTAGTGGAGAATATTACGTCAGCCGTAAACAAAGGTAAGAAAGCGCTTTCATGTATTACTGCCACAGATGAGTAATTTAATTTTTTTGCTTTTAGGTAGGTCACGAGCATGCGTGGCTTATGATCGGACGAGTGGTCATACAGTAGTTCTACGATAGGAGGAGAGGTCAGAGCACCTATTTCTGATAGTATCCTGAGCCCTACTTGTAGTACAGAGTTCGGTGAAGGGTGGAGTTCTATGAACTCTTCGATACAAGTGGAGCGAATGGATGATTCATCAGAGAGTATCCTCAGTCCTGTGTGTGCTGCTGATTTTATAGATAATGAATGGTCGCTAAATGACTTATCAGTATCTAGGAGTCCTGCAACACCCATACAATACTTACCTGCGCAATCACCGGTGAGGGATATAGTGGAAAATGCAGTATCTTCTCCCAGAGTGTATTGAGCCCTACATGTGCTGCGGAGTTTCTGGAAAACAGGTGGGGTAATACCTTGCTTCCATCCCAAAGCACATGGCAGGGTGAGATACAATGCTGGGTAGAATATGTGTGCTCAGCAACACTCTATCCAGACTATCATTATTATTGTTTCCTTACCCGTACACTACTCTACCCCTCAACCTGATATATCCATCATACATATTATCCTATTCCTGGCGATATGTTACGTTGCGTCCTCGTTCGCATGGCTGGATATAACTTCTTTCTTAACAGCTGTAATACATGATAGTAATGCTGCAAACTAATAAAGAGCAATAAAGAGCTAAAAAGGATTATAATAAAACACGTAACTCTACTCGTTCACTTTTATTGTTTATTGTATATACATTCTCTCTGTTACCGATCGCAATAAAACGTTTCAATGTGAATGTCTGAAGAAATTCTCAAGAAAAGACACTCTACTGCGACATAAAAACTGCGTGTTGGATAAGTACTACAATTACCCCACCTTCAGAGATGCAACCAAGTAATTCCGATGCGAACAGAACGGAACATAGCCATATTGATGAACGTCTTGCACAACCCGGACCATCAGGGTTAAACAACTTAAGGAATAATGTGCAACTCAGGCATGCTGACGATTCCTTTGCAGAACCAGGACCATCGGGTTTGAACAACTCACGGAAGCGTAAGTCAGACCAAAGCAGCGAACCAGTACAAAATAAAAGTAGCAAATGTGTTGAAAATGTGCATTGCACTGATTGTTCTATTGATGTTCCTCGATATGCTTATCAAGGACACCTTAGAAGCAATAGGCACAAATCAAGTGTGTGTCCACTTGTTGATACTGGGGTTGAAGTCATTCGCAACGCTTTTAAACAACGCATTGTTTCGTATAGATTATCACCATGCAATACCCATACGGATGTGCAGACGTTTATGGGTGACGTTAAAGTGAATGTTTGAAACTAATAAAATTCAGCTGAAATGTAATGTAATGTTGAGTTGTTTGGATTGTACTTTCTGAACAGTAAAAAGTACCGAATTAAAGTCCTTTCAAACGAAATATGACATATTGAATGTCGGGATGGTGTTGGAAGAGTATTTTCAAGCAGTAGTGGAAGTCTTGGATGCTAAGCAATCAGAATTTCAGTATAAAGATTCTGGTAAGTTCGAGTTATGAGTAGTAGGGTATTACATTATTAATATATGTTGTTTCGTAGGGTGGTTGCTAGTGAATTTCGTATATTTAGAGGTAAACATGTTGAAATTTTCGCCCACTACGGGTTCATCCTATATGAATGTCCCGCCTGAAATTTCGCATAAACATGCCATAGCGAATGTGAATAATATTGATAATTGCTGCTTTGCGTGGGCTATTATATCAGAATTAGTGACACCGAGGGGTTACCACAACGGACGACTTCTTACCCTGCATTCAGAACGTTATTCAACTGGAACGGTGTAGAATTTGCTATTAAGCTGACTAACATCTCAACGTTTGAGTCCAACAATAATATCTCCATCACTGTTTATGGACTGGGGATACGACTATACAAGAGCTAAACAACCTATTCATGTTAATTTGTTGCTATTTGTCAGTAACCAAACGGATAATCAGCACTATGTATGGATAAAAATTCTTCTAGTTTAACTTAGCAACCAAATAAGTCGACGTAATGGGGAAAATATTTTGTGATTCATGTATTCATTACTTTAGGACGCAGGAGCAATTAACTCAACTCGTGTCTCGTGAGTGTAATTTCGTATACACTAAATTACCTGAAGTAATGCAAAGAAAAGACAGAACCGGGGAGTTTTGTGCAGAAAATATACTTGCGTTTCAAAACTATCAAAACAGATGTTTCTACCGTTAGCAATATATGCAGATTTTGAAGCGCTATTAGTACCGGTAAATACGCTTGATCCCGAATAACCGTTCACGATAAAAACGTGTAAACATGAACCATACTCATTCAGTTAAGCGCGGTGTAAACGGTGATTGGTCCAAATTAGAACTTTATAGGGGTTAGTGCCGCGGAGGTATTTATTACAAGACTCGAGAGTGATGTGAAACGGATATATAATGAGCATTTGAAAACTGTTGTTCCAATGTTACCACCAGCTGATAAACAACTGGTGGTACATGAGCAAAGTCGTAATTGTTATATATGCGACAAGCTTTTTACGAATGATCTTACAAATTCCAAAGTACGAGATCACTGCAATGTCACTGGTAAATATCGTGGTGCGGCACACTCAAATTGCAATTTAAGCTATCAATTACTTACATTTATCCAAGTTCTTTTCCATAATCTCAGTGGTTACTATGTCCACCTGTTCATCAAACAGTTAGCGAGTGAAACTGAAGAAATTACCGTACTCCTGTTAATAGTGAGAAATATATAACGTTCGGTAAGCATATTTATGTACACGAATTCATTAATGGTCGCGGCCATAGGGAAAAGATGTACATAAATTTGCGATTCGTCGATAGTTGTAGGTTCATGGCGGCATCCTTAGATACTCTATCTCATAATTTATCAGATGATCAATGCAGAGAGGTAAGGAAATATTTTGTTGATAATATTGACTTTAACTTAGTTAGAATGAAAGGTAATTTCCCTACGCGTACGTGGACAATTTTAATAAATTAGACATCACAGTACCTTCCTATGACAAATTCTACGATAAAGTGCGTGATGAAAATATATCTGATGAAGAATACTGTCGCGTCCTACTGGTGTAGGATCACCTTATGTGTAATATACTCGAGGATTATGCTGACGTGTTGATGTTGGCTGACGTGTTCGAAAATTTTAGGCGGCTATGTATAGACATGTATGGATTAGAACCAGCGCAGTATGTTACAATACCTGGATTGGCGTGGGATGCCATGTTGACATGTACTAAAGTAGAGTTAGAATTATTGACTGTTATGGATATGTACCCTTTTTAAGAAATGTATTTGTGGTGGAGTGAGTACTTGTGTTAAGCGAAGAAGTATTGCTAACAACGAATTGGTCCCAAATGATGATCCTAATCGTCCAAAAGTCTTTTACAGTATTTAGGTGCCATGAATTTATACGGATGGAGTATGCGCCAATACCTACCTCATAATGGGTTTATGTGGTTAACTGAAGAGGAAATTCAAAAGTTTGATATACTGAAGGTTAATGATGATGCTGATATTGGGTATGTGCTAGAGGTAGATATACACTATCCGCACCACCTGCATGATGAACACAACGATTATCCTTTTGTCCTGAAATGATCTGCGCACCACATTCCAAGGAGGAAAATTAATTCCTAACTTATGTGATAAGAATACGGCTGTAGATATAGGCCTAAACTTCGCTTATATGGTTTTAGATATAAGCCTTTTCCTAAGGTAGCTGCTTCCATTGCTTGATTGTGTCGTTTCTTATAATGTTTTGATGCAGTTTTGCGTCAGTAACCGCTTTTGCAACGGCAGCTGCACCTCCACCCAAAGAAACTAAAGCTCCTAATGCTGCAAATAGGGAATAATATGTATGAATCCCCTACGTTTTGGTATTGGTAATATTCTTCTTTTGGGTGTCAAGATTTTTGTTTTAAAACGTTTAAGGCTTGTTGCAACGTAGATTTTAACGATGACCGAAGTTTGCCACCAACACGACGTCGCGCTGGAAGTACTGCTTTGTTGAATAAAATTGGTCTGTTTCTGTGAGAACGCTTCCTACGTCGTGATTTGCTTCCCATTCCCATTGTTCTTTTCCTTTCATTATACCGGCTATGGTTAACGCAGCTGCTCTTTCTCCAAAGGTAGCGTTTGAGGAACGAAATCTATTCCTGCTTTTTGTTGAATAGCCTTATCAGCCATGTAGATCGTTTGACTGCGAGCATGAAATATCGTGTTCTTTAGACGCTTCGTCCAGTTCGTTAATACCTCTGTTAACACCGCGAGTTAATACCCGGACCGCAATGTCGATACCCAGGTATATGTAACTCCACGGGTAATTTATTTATTAAGATGTTAATTAATCCAGAAACTTTTTATGTCTATTACACGGAGAAGTATGTTTCATACCACACTGACTTACAATTCACTACTAAACTATTTCATGCGTATGACACACGACACACACACCACACACCACACACACACAGCACACGCACACGCACCACGCACACGCACACACACAGCACACGACACACACGACACCACCACACACGCACACGCACACGACACACACGCACCACCACAGCACACCACACACGCACACGACACACACACGACACCACACGCACCACGCACACGCACGCCACACACACACACGCACACGCACCACACAGCACACACAGCCACACAACGCACACACGCACAGCACACGCACAGCACACACGACACCACACACCACACACACACGACACACGCACACGACACGACCACACGCACGCGACCACACGCCGCACACACGCGCACACACGACGCACAACCACACGCACACGCCACACGCGACACACGCGCACACCGCGCACACGCGCACACCGCACACACGCCACACGCGCACACAGCGCACACCGCGACACACGCGCACACGCGCCACGCGCACACCAGCACACACCACACACACACACACACACACCACACACACACACACACCACACCACACCACACCCACACCCACACCCACACCCACACCCACACCCACACCCACACCCACACCCACACACACACACCACACACACACACACACACACACACACACACACACACACACACACACAGATATATATATATATATATATATATATATATATGTATGTATATACACCATATAAGTTATACTTCATTACTACAATGGGGACATAGGTTTTGTCCTACTAAACGAAGGTTGTAAACGAGGTATAATCGTCGGTCCATCAGGTTGCGGAGAAACAAATGTTATGATTACCTTATTAGAACATCCAAATGGTTTACGTTTTGAAAATGTTTATGTTTACTGCATATCTTTATATCAACCCAAATACAAGTAGCTACGAAATTTACTTGCACCTTTAAAGAATATCGGTAGTTCGAATACAGTGATAACGGTGACGTTATATCCCCTAGTGATTCAAGTAAAAATTCAATAATGATTTTTGATGATGTAGTATGTCATAAACTGAATGAAAGACCATTTCTGTTTTGGCAAAACCAAAACAATTATTATTTCTGTCTGTGCTAAACGAATTCATCTATTCGAAAACAGCTTGATAATGATAATGCGAATCTACTAGTTCTGTTTCATCAAGATAGCACCAATGTGAAGCATATGTATGATGATCACGTTAGTGTAGATATGACATTTGATAGATTTAAGGACTTGTGTTTCTGTTGCTGGCGTGAAAAATTTGGATTTCTAGTGATTGATTAAAGAGAGTGATGTTAATGCAGGTCGTTTCTGTAAGGGATTTGACTGTTACATTGCGTTATAAATACATTTTGCGCGCTCGCAAGAGTGTACAACAGAGATATGCTAGTTTAAAGGAAGGTATTGTACTTACAGCGCGTGCAATGGAGGCGCACTTTAAACCTATCACACAACCATTGAAACAATTCATTACTAAACAAGGTGGTTCTCTCGTCAAAGCTGAATCATTTACATCTGAATTCGTAAAACTGAGCCTGTTGCACATGAGAAGGAAGTTTTTATACATCATACGCCTAAAGCATCTGGAACTCTGAAGGTACCACGTATTCTTGTTCCTGACGCCATTCCACAAGTGTTGGAGGAAACTCTGATTGCTGATACCACACATGATGACGAGAGGAGATTCCTACTTTACAACAATTGAAATCATAACTGTTAGCTGCTGGATCTCAACCGACCTTTGAAGAGTACCTTAGTCAGCATGAAGGATCAGCGAAATATTATGTGGAAGGTATATTTAAATATCCCGAAGACGAGTATGATTTAACATACCTTCTTCCCGAAAAAAATTTTGATTGGTGATGCTGATATAGACTTTGTTGGAGATAGTTTTCGTATCGCTCTTACTGATGGATCATCATTAGACTATGATGGAACTCCGGGATTATATGAGGTACTATTTAAAAAGCTCCTACAGGGTACAAAAGAGTGATCTGCAGCAATATAATGACATTTTGCGTCGCACAAATGCTGCTCGACGTGATTATAACCTAGATGACCAAATTCCAGGAACCAATAGTAGGTAATACATTGAGATCATTAAACCATTACCTTACCTTAAAAACGACCAGCTACATCAGCTATTGCACCTCCTGCCACTAGATCTCGCACAACTTCTATCTCTCCAAAGGAGGGGTGGAATGCAACTATTACGATATAATAACGAAGTGATTGAGTTTGTACCTTGGAATGATACAAATAAATTAGTGGATTGGTTGCGGGGTTATTGGGATTAATGTCGGTAGGATATGCCAGCAATCACAACAAAATAATATATATAATTGTCGAATTGCGTAAAGCGAAAGTAATAAAGTAGTATCTCTGATTATAAACCTATTACTATATTCATTTCATGTCATTTTTACAACGACCATCACTATAGATACTACTACATATCCAGCACTGATGTCAATAGATAAATTGATTGGACACCTTCATCATCGAATGACAATAGATAAATTCGGTAAACATATTGTTCAGCATTTTGGTGATCTTCATTATGAAAATTTCATTTTTTTCTCTGGAATGGCCATTAAAAGAGAATTAGTATTCCTACTGGTATAGTTGACATCTATACGTTTCCACGTAACGAGGACACCGTAGTATATTGCAAGTGAAGTCATCCAGGTCTCGAGCTTAACATCAACGACAAAAGTTTACGCTTGCTAGCGATGCAGTTAGTCACCACATAACTAGGAATGCCGCAATTGAAGTGTCTACACCAGAGTTTATACGGTTTGCAACTGCGACGATGTTCCATGTAGAGCTCGTAGTACAATCGAAACTGATAAAATGAGTAAAGCTGATGTTGTTGAAGAACTGCACAAGCCAGCACGAAGAAATTTTCCGCGGCGTTGTGTGGCACTAAAGGTTTAACTGATCTGTTTCAAGCTGATTTAGCAGCTCAGGTAAATAAAGGATTTCGATACATTTTAGTAGTAATAAATGCATTCTTTAAATATGTCTGGTCTTATCCCATCAAACGCAAGAATGACAGACTAGTCGCAGATGTAATGAATAGCCATTTGTCTGGTTTCCAAAGACGCCTGCACATATACATTAATCATTACACCAGTTATTCAAACTTGCATAGCATACTTGAACGTGTAAGTCGCACACTTAAAGCAATAATGAGGAAAACATTCAGTATGCAAGGTTCCTATAAAGGCTATCAATATTACCTCAAACTGTTGGGGATTATAATTTCAGAAAGCATAAACCACCGGATATAAACCTATAGATCTAACGGAAAAAATGCTGCCTCTAGTTTGAAACATTTAAAATGTCATAAAGTTTTTGACCATAAAGCGCCTAAATTTAAAGTGGGATTACGTACGTATTAGCAAATGCCTACCTACACATTACGTGATAGTCGAGATGAAGAGATACAGAGACGTTTCTATGAGCCAGAACTTCAAAGTATTAAACATCCTAACATCACCTAGTTGAACGTGTAATACGACGTCGAGGATACATGTCTCTCGTTAAATGGTTAGGGTTTGATAATTCTCACTATTTATGGATTTCTAACAAAGACATATAATACGCTCTGTACGACTCCTTTTATATATTGTAATATTATCATGTAATAAATAACTCTTTCTTTAATTTCTTTATTTATTATTAATACATACAATACTATACACTACTAAAGCGTTTCATAGATACGTAATCACGATGTTGCTTTTCCAGGACAGCTGAAAGTATTTGACTACACTCTTCTATTCTTTTCCTAAAGCGTGCAAAGTCTCTTGCTAACTGTTCCCATTCACCTTTTCGCTCACACTCTACTACATCGTCAACTACGTTTTGAGCTTATTAATGCAGACCGCCTTCACTTGTGTTGTCATCTGTTGAAATATAATTCGGTAAATGACATTCTATTTCATGTACAAATTGTTGCAGAGGTATTTCTCTAAGATTTTCTATTAACCGCTTAATACAACAAATGCACTCTACACCATCGTCATGCGATTGAAAATATTTCTTACACAGACGTATTCCACTAACATACTTATAAACAAGATTACCTAAAATCACTAAACGTACCCCGTCCACACACTTGCTCATGTTCAGCATCAAATTCTGATGATTGAAATTGACATATTAGTCTTTGCACTGCACTACCACAATCTACAGCCTTAGGCCACGACTCTGCACTATAACACATCCACATATTGACTAAACTTTATTATTATCCCTATTCTCGCTTTGGTCGTTACGCCCACTTATTACTTAACGGCTTTTGAAACTTCTACGTCAATATCAATTTTTCCTTGGAAAATTCTACAATTTCCGTAACACATGCTACATTGATATCAAATATATCTTTTAATGGAACTATTAACCTATGTATGTCAACATCGGGCATTTTCTCTGCCGCGTGTATTGTTTTATTATAAAATGCAGGAAATTCCATACTAGGTACTAAATCCAATCGGTAACTGACTATGTTAAGAAGTCTCCATAACTGCTGTATAGACTCCCATCCTAATAGACTTCTGATTCTTCACAATCAGACCGAAATTAACATACTTCGATTTACTTTTATTTAAAAATACAGCACATTCTTAATTAAAATATCATGACATCCACTTGAATTCATAACACTCACAATCTTCGCCTTTTCTACCGCTTGACGTAATATGTTCTCCATTACATACAACACTGGTTTCACATGTACTCCTCTGCATTTATATCTTAATTTACCCACTATTTCTACCGTCTGGGTTACCTGCTTCACCTTGAGTGCTACACCGCACGTTATTCAGCAATCCTACCGTTTCAAGGCCTTCATTCACGGCGTTTATGCAAGGTTGTCGGGATCTCACCAATCAGTTCAAGGATTTCCCATTACCAAGATTCACTCAATTACAATGTTCTCCATTCTCATGTTTACCACTATTCCAAGGTTATCATTTTCAAGGTTTATACGCCCTCAAGGTTGTCACCATCTCAAGGTTCCGACACATACAATATCCTCCGCCTCTCACGTTTACCAATTTTCCAAGGTTACACAATGCCGATATCAATCATGTCATTCTTCAAGGTTAACTATACATATGTTTTTACAAGGTCTTTCATTTCTTTAAAAGTAGGGATAAATGCACATATAGTATGGCGTTATTTCCACCAGTGCCAGTATGTCTGCTACCCCAGTACAGAACAATTGGGATGATAGTGAGTGCTACCAACCATTATCACCTTTTAATCTAAGTGTGCGCGAGCATGTGAACTAATTCCCAACTGGGTGCAATTTGAAAAAAGGGCTACTGTCTACTACAGTATTAGAAGCATTAAAGAATACGTACGAAGATGTGAATTGGGATACTGAATGGTTTGCCAACCTAGACAAAAGAATTCGCTACTTCCACCATCATGCCTTCATGGGTAATTTGGGATATTATTCACACACATTTGCTCTTCATACTAGTTATCATCTTGCTATGACTGCTGCAATGCATTGCAACCAAGTGAATACCGAGCTATTGACCAACATACACATATGGATAGATGGGCCGCAATTTACCCCATGTCACACCAATCATACTGGTGCTCATCGTGTAGAGCGCGCATAACAATGCTGCACGAGGTATATGAAGATGATTCATGCATACTCTGCGGAGAAGTGTATTATTTGGACAATTAGTTTTTTTATAATGTATGTATTATATATACTAAATTATTTCCTGTTAGTATCTTACTGTGTTATACGGTGAGAAGATGTGCGACATGACACCAACCTTTTATTATCCTTAGTATTACAATTGTTTCAATGAACGTTTACTTACGTATCGAACATGGTCTGGAGTTCACTTACTTACATCGCTTGCAGCAGCAGGGTTCATTTGAATACCTTCAGACGATACGGTTGAATTCTTCATGTGTGGAGTTCGAATAAACCAATGGCGGTCATCTGACACTCTGCTGAGGAGCATCTTCAATGGGCACCACACTGCACATACGCTCAATTACTTGTACCACGCCCTCGCAGGTGTAATGATTCAGAAGTGGAAAGGACCTTTTGCATTTGTACTAAATCAAAATCTTTTAGTCCTAGAGAAAATCACTTATCTGAATAATACACTGATTACATATGTACATACAACAAATAAATATATTAGCATATCATTATCTTTTTTCAATTTGGTTCTAAGTGTGGTATCAGAGAAGTGTAAAAAATTGCATGAGCAAGCCCTGAAAAGTGAGATGTTTATCTGAGTGGGTGGGATGCACAACTAGCGTTGATAATGTGTTGAGTGTTAGTGACCTTCGTATTTTTTACACCTTATAGTGTGGTAATCTTAGAAATGTGGGACCTTGGGAAAGTTTAGTGCAAACATGACCTACTTCTTTCGTAACCTTGAACTGGTGGGACCTTGGAATTGTGGTAACCTTGGGAATGTGGGACCTTGGTAATGTGGTGTGTTCCAAAACCACCAATCTTACCTACTCACATAGTTTGCTTGATGACCAAGGGATGCCACTACCCTCTTGAAACTGGTTTTCTTGAGGATATATAGATGCTAACAAGACAATTGTGCAGTTAAGTGGAATCCTGAGGTTAAAATAGTGATTGCTTGAGAAGTTTTAAAGTATGTATTATAAATTATATACTGAATTGTAGGTTTAAGTACGTTCTATCGTTATGCGTTACTGCCACAATAATTTCACTTATCTGCAATGCCATATTGTTCTATCATACAACCGCTTAGCGGTTGGTGCTGTAAGAAAATGCCTCCAGTGCGAAGACATGATATTGTCTGTAACATGTTAAATATGTGCATAGTGCACATGAAATAAAATATTATTCATAAAATGTCCTATATGGCATATTCGCAGAAAATAGCGTCTGCTCGCAATATTATATTATTGGTTGTACTACGTCAATTACTTAATATCTCGACGGTGGATTACGTCGAAAAATTACCTAATTATTGTTAATAAAATTTACTATACGACAGTGTGTTTGATTTTCCATTTGATTGCTATCACGAAATTACCTCACCAAATTCACTTCAACCTTAGCACAGGTACAAATGAGCAAAAACGGTCAAAATACAGGCAGTATGATGATAAACAATTGACTGAACTGTAAGAAAGGTGCTTTATCAAGTGGACTATTTATCCAACATGAAACGGCAGCTGGTACTGTAGCATCCCCAGTACCCTATCTTGAAAAGCGTAATTTGAACTTATTTGCGATAATCCAAATTCAAGAACAAAACTATCGCTAAGTAATTTATCTTGACTTGACAGACAATAATATCACTTTTACTAAATTAATTGCCTGTCTTACTTTGACTTTCCGGGCAATAATTAAAACATTAGAATTTATTTACAAGTCTGATATTTTATTACTCGATAACCTCAAATCTGATCAAACGAAGTGGCTGTCTAGTGTTAGGTACATTGTGCTATCTAAATTAGATAGGCTGGATGAGGTAAGTGTTGCATCATGAGGGCAGGTAAAACAAAATAAAACTACTCAAATTAAAATCAACGAGGGTTGCTCAGCAACGAACCACCAATAAAACCCACTTTATTCGTAAATAAGTAATTGCAAAAGTACATAAGTAAATCAAATAACACAAAAAAACAATGAAAGGGTTAAATGTATAACAAAACACCATTAAATTAGGTTAAAATTAAGAGTTTAAATCTGGTCACAAATTATAGTATTACATTTATAGCGTTAAAGTAAATTTTGTGATTATCTCGGAAAGTAATAACTAAAAAAAGATTTTTAAAGCCAATCAAACTATAGGTAATTTTTCTAATACAACCTTTGCTTATGGAAATAAATGAACACTATAGGAACACAAAAAGCAGTTTTGTGAATACCTAAAAGACGAACCTTACTGCAAAATGTGTTGACACATTTATTAAACGTAAACGAATTTTATTAAAATATTTATCTTTTTTGGGTTTTTGAATGGTGTGATTTTGTCTAAGTTGAAAAATTTAATTAATAGATATTACTTCTGACGAAGATAACTGTGTTATCGAATCGTTTAGATTGTATAATTTAAAATACACCATTAAAAAACCCAAAAAAGGTAAGTATTTTGTTATGTGTGGTAATGGTGAAAGTTTACATTTTCATAAATGAATTTTAGATTCTTAAGCGGGCGGCTTTCGAATATTTATGTCAAATTAGTGTATAAATGTTGACTGTTTTTTTTGGTTACTTTGACGACGTTGCGTATTTTCTTTTGCATGCAATATGAAGGATGGGTCGTTTTACAATAAAATATACAAAAATAATGATAAAGGGCACAAAATTAGTTATAGTAATATAACACTTAAATGAGGAACAATATAAAGAAAATGTTACGACATTCCCTCGTATTTTGAGTACATGAGAAAGTTATTTTAAAGTGATGGAGACAAAAAGGATCATTTTTAATACCTTGTAGCTAAATTAATTTTAATTCTCCTGATAGTTGCTGAAGGAACAGCTTGTGACTGCCAAAGAAAAGCTCTTAAATGTATTCAAACGCTTTTCTGGAATTAAAGGACAAATTCTTCTTGATCCCTTAATAATGTTGCTTTCTTGAGCGTTCACTTTTCAACTTTTATGTATTTATAAATTGTTCATTTCTTAGAACATAAAATGAACACTACCTACTTGTTTTATAGTGTGCGTTATGATATATTTTAGAACAGGAAAATGTTAGGCTTAAATCATTACCTCAGGCCGACAAGCGCTGCGTTCATCATCTTTGAACAAATTAATAACAGTAGCATATAATGTTCTAAAAATATTCCATATAATTTAAAGGTAATAACTTTATTGAACGCTAGCATAAAATCTCATTTTTCATTGTTTAATGCAACATTTGACAATGCAATGATTCAAAGGTATAGTTAGATTTTTATCTGCTTTTGAAACAGATATTTTCACTTGATTTATTTATGTAAAATACGAATGTTTTGTCAAGTATAAAATATTATGTTATTAATATGATTCTCTTCTTCTCTGCCTTCAGTTGAACGATTTGCAACTAAACTCGATCTGGTAAATTAACTTGAGGCGATTTAACCGCATCCGGGCACATGTTTTTCTATCCTGCAATCGGATATTCTTTACCACTAGACAAGACCCATCTCTCATCTCCCTGTCCTGTATACACTTACTTCTGTCCATTTCGTAACATTCCACTACCACTTTACGGTGTTAGAAGCACTGAAGTGGCATTTCTTATTTATTTATCTACTTCTTGTTCGCATTTCTTTGCTTGAGTAACAACCAGATTTATAGCGCCAGAAATTGCATTTGGACTACAATTTTGTTTCTTTTCAAACACTTTGACCTTATCTTTTGTGGTGCGGATGACATTTTCTAAATAACATCAACACTCGATTTTTACTTACACTTCGATGTGTTTTTTGTACGTTTACATTTCTTTTATTTTATGTTTTCCGCTTTTTATGTTATACTTCCAGAGTACATTTATCCGAAAAATATAAGTCCCGTATAAGGTACCTAAGGAAACATTTGCCTGAAAAACATTATACGGAGTGTTCGGTAGAAACTATCGGCTATATCGTGTGATTACTACACCCAAACATTTTAGAAAACTACGATTCCTGAACAAACCCACCACTCATCTGTTTTGGTTTGGACATAATTTTCGTATTGACCTAAAATAACTTAAGGAGTTGATGATCCCTGACTGGACTAAAAAACTTTTGCTATTTTTGTTTTTTATAACTGAAAAACACAAAATCACAAGTTCGAACTCAAACGAATGTCAAATTTCTAGAAATCGTTTTCTTTAGTTTACAACACAGAGCGGATAAAAGGTTTTTCATAATGTAAAGACCAAAATCCCCTTACATATTTTTTTAAATTGATTATTCGCTAATTAATCAATGTTACTAAACATTGCAGAATTTCAAATTATTTTATCCCCTCCAACGTCTTTCGAAAGTATCAATAATTTTCCCCTCCACTCCCAGTACTTACGCGATCACCAATACCTAACCTATGCCACTACCAAAAGCCGTCGTTTAAATTCGCCGTAACCTACATGTACGTTTTATTTACAACACCTACATACATGTACGTTTTATTTACAACACCTACACAAACACCTGTCCCCAGTAGTGAGTGTTTTGAACATTTGGTTATTAAGTGTAAAAGTACATTCGTCTGTAAAACAAAGTGTAGACAAAAAGCTATGGTTAGCATTAACCACTGTAGCATTTCTTCACAGAATACACTACTGCGCTCCTCTTCAAAATCGAAACTCTCTTGATGACACTGGGCCTTGTAGGGGTGAGATTTGTGCTTCCTAAGTATGTCCCATATATGTGTTTTAGATAAACCCACTTCAACCGGAATTTGTCTTAAACTAATTGTCGGGTTCTAGTTTACCGTGGCCAAAACACGTTCTCCAGTGTGATCAAATAATCATATTTGTCGATTTCCTATAATATACTTATTTTTAATTTTAGCGTTTTAACCATAAAAAAAAATGATATTTAGCACCCCTAGATTCTAATTCGACAGACACATTTCCAGATCTTTCAAATTTCTGCACATAATGATGTATGGTGATTAAAGACGGTATAGATAAGGTTATCAAAATTAACGGCAAACAAATCTCTAACCCTCCTTAAGGTAACACTACAGTAAAACGTTTTTACCATGAAAATTCCTTCTTTATTGCAGTAGTTATTCATTTTAAAGTTAATAACATGGACGACATTATTAAATAACGCTAAATACTTTTTAAAATTGTTTGACACGTTTGGACCAAGCTGGGAATCAGGGCATATCATGTTTAGTGTTTTAAACTAAATATTTCATCTTTTAGTCTTGTAATTAATACCTTTGGATGTGCAATCACTTTACCTTTTGATTGATACCATTAGCTTTTCTATCGGTTGAATTAGCAACCAAGGTTTGATAACGGACATGCGGTATATATGAAATATTATATATAAATATATATATATATATATATATATATATATATATATATATATATAAGGGTGTGGCAACTGTCTGTGATTGGTGGATAATGGCTCGGATATTGAAAATAAATAAAAGTTGTTCATAGTCAAATTTTCTATCACGTAAAAATATTTTTGGGTATATAGGGTGTTTCGTTCAGCCCAGGCGCAACCAAACTTTTTTATTATAAATGGAACACCCTGTGTATTATTGCATATTCTGATTCTTCGTTTAATTTTAGGTCAACTTTATGCATCACATGTAAGGTCTAAAATGGACTATTTCCGAGTAATTCGACTTTTTTTGTAAAAATTGACTGCTGCAATCTTCAAAAAATCGAATATCTCAGGAAATGTGTAACTTAGAGTGGTGGGTTTTGAACTATCAGATTAAGCATGAATTGGTCAAACTTTTCCATCTGTGGAAAAGGTGCCGAAGACAGGCGGTAGCAAATAGAGTGCGCCGAATTTTTTAATTTTCAAACATAGGTAACTTCGTTTTTTTAAATAGAACCCTAACATTTTTTAATTCGTGTTTAAATTGTCTATCAAATATTCATTACATTCCC
Organism: Vesta saturnalis; assembly: GCA_036346205.1. Taxonomy (NCBI): domain Eukaryota; kingdom Metazoa; phylum Arthropoda; class Insecta; order Coleoptera; family Lampyridae; genus Vesta; species Vesta saturnalis. The sequence goes on from JARFJB010000187.1 coordinate 1,263,038, forward strand.
AATACCTAACTTTAATCGTTTTATTATTTTAAGTTATAACATTATTTTAACGATTTTTGCTGTGTATGACGCGGTAGGCATTAAAAAAATGCAAAATATTTATTCTCTAAAAAATTTTCAAAAATAGGATTAAGGTTTTAAAAGATACATAAAAAATTATACTAATGAAAGATTCAAAGTATCTGTTCGATGTGGGCACCTTCGTTTTGTGAACATAAACGAATTCGCTCGCGAAAAGAAATTTGTACACGCGTTAACATTTCTGGTGTAATTTGTCAGAAAGCCTGTGTTATGCGCAGCTTCATTTTGTAACGCTTGCTACAATAAATTTCTGGTTTGCTCTTGTTTGAGCTATGAGAGTCCTCAAAGGCGTGATTAAGACCACCTTACTCATTTGTGGACAATTGTTATTACAACTCAAACTATTAATATGCGTTTATTAAGGACTATAATTAGCAAAATAAAAAAGGAACTGTATATGACAATAATAATAAACAGTAAATGTATCCTGGTATAAAATAAGGAATAATAAATTATGAAATAAAATAAGTATTCTTGGTAACTTGTTCATGAGGATACTAGAAAATATCGGTCAGCACGAATTTTATATTTTTATCAGTGAAAATTAATGAATGATTAATAACGGAGTGTGGTTGTATGGGGAAGTGTTACAGGTGAGTATGGTTTATACTTTATATGTGTTTGTCAATACTTGGGTCATGATCGACCATGTGTTTTACCAATCTATAATTCCTAACACCGGGGAAGTGGAGTATAATCAAATACTCAGGGATATATAGGGGTAGTTTTGGTTAATTAATAGGTGGATTCGGGAAAGTATGGGTATAAATCTATGTGCTCGGGGCCTTCACCTCCAAACACTGTTTGCCTGTACGGGAAGTCACTTAAAGGTTAATAATTACTTTGGGAAGTGACTATATGCACGAGGTTTCCACCACCAGGCATATAGCGACGTGGATCTTTATAATTTGAACCTTTATGTCGGGACCTTCACCTCATAACGTTAACGATATAACGATATAAATTATTTAAAATGTTTTTCACTCCTGTGGTAGGGTGTGGTTGTTAATTTAAGTCATTGGTACCCCTTTCTGGAAAATACGGGGTTAATCACCTCCGGCAATTCCAATAAAGTGTACTTATAGCAACTTTACACTCACAACTCGGAGCGTTGACCTCCAAGCTGTTTTGGTTTAGAGGCGTCTCTGAAGAGGGTTTTTGGGATAGATCTGGAAGTATTGAGTAAAAGGGTAAATTAATGTTTATGAATTGGGGTTGAACAAGGGAGAAGGTATCGGGGTGGAAAGTAGGTAAATCAGTAAAGCTTTCAGCTTGGGTCAAAGAATGTAAAGGTTTATGTATATCAGGTTAAGTGTAAGTGTGAGGGTGTTAAGTATGATTCTAATATGTCTGGAAGGGTTGTGGTAATATGTAAGAGAGCAGTGTTAATTTATTAGGTACCAGGTATCTGGTCTGAATAATGGAGGTGTAAATGTGTCTGGTTGTGTACAAGATGTATGTAAGTGCCATGTTTGATAATAAGTTAGTGCAATGTATCTAGTAGGACTAGAAATTGTATGTTGAGGAGCGGGTATATGTAGGGGAAAGGCTGGAGGGAACAACTGATATCATTTTTAAATAGTGATAGAGCAGTTGTGGAAGTAACTAGGAAATAAGTTTTGACAGGGATTACTTCTAGGAAAGGAAAGTTCGTAAGGATTCATCTGGATCATTATAATGTTGTCAGAAGTAGTTGGTGGTTCTTCATACACAAGATTTTACACATAACGCCATACAAAAAAATCTAAGAGATTTAAACCTGGCGATCTTGACGGCCAAGCAATCGATCCCCCTCTTCTTATTCATCATTTATGGAATCGTTCGTCTAATAATTGCCTCGCAATAATACTGAAGTATCCAGTTGCAGCCACATGCTTGGTCTTATTATTAAAGGTACATCTTCTAACAATTGTGAAAAACTTGACCACTCAGAGTGCCATTAAAGAAATGTGGGCCAATAATCTGGGTACCTATTATTCCGCCCTATACATTAATAGACTACTTATTTTGTCTATGACATTCCATATCAATATGCGGATTTTCATCGGAATAATAATGATAATCGTGACCATTAACTAACCCATTATTACGAAACGTAGATTCATCTGTCCATAAAACGAAATTGTAAAATTGGGGTAAAATTCGAAGTTTATTCATTAGCAACTGACAGAAATTTTCACGTGCCACATAATCGATTGAGTAGTTCCTGACGTAGTTGCACTTTATATGGATGGAAATGGATTTTCTTTAACATTCGACCATATGATCTAGAAATTAATGTCCGTTGACTAACTTGTGGGTCACCAATAACTGTAGTTAACACCCTATATTAATTTTCTTCATTTGTCACTACTTTATCTAGGTTACGAGAGGTGAGTCTTACATTTCCTGTTTCCTTACAGACCAACCCTGAAATAGTTCAAGATTTCTTCTTAAGTTTAAAAGGCTCTTGATACTACGGTGATGCCAGACAGAATCTGGAACTACGATGAGACGGTCCTGTCTTATGCAGTTAGGTCTACAAAAGCTGTTATGGCGATAGGTAAATGTTACGTTCACAAGAGAACCAATGCAGAAAAATGTGAAACACACAGTTTGTTGGGATGTGTGTGTTTGTGCTGATGGCATGTGGATTCCACCTCTCATAATATTCAAGGGCGTCCGGTAGAGTGACCTTAAAAGAGACAGCTGTCCAAATGCCATGGTTAAGCAATCTCCAAAAAGGTTGGATCAGTACAGTGGTATTTCATGAATGCTTTTTTTTCATTCAAGTTCTATCTCCTGTTCGTCCTGTAGTTCATTTAATGGACTCCCATGCGTCCCATATTAATCCAGAAACCATATGCTTGGCCAAAGAAAATGGTATCCATCTAATAAATTTTCTGCCCAAGCTATGCACATCCTTTAACCATTAGATGTATGGGTCTACAAATCATTGAATGCTCACTGGTTTGAAAGCATAAGTGGTTTCATGAAGGAGAAGCCTAATCGGAGCAACTTTGATTTTCCCTCAACCCAACTTACATCAAAAGCTTCTGCACGAAAACATGAAAAATGCCTTAAAAAAATGTGGCAATTATCCTGTTCAAAGAGAACAAATTTTTGACGAGGCATTTGCACCATCCAGGCTATCCAACAAGGTTCTTGAGGATGAGGACGTGCCTGGGACAGCAAGGCTGTGCAAGAAGTAAGAGGAAATACCATTAAAAAGAAGAAGATGGCGACGGTGATTGGAAGTGTGGTTTCTGCAGAAGAACATATTCTGAAGATTAAAGACTAAACAATGGCACCAAATGGGTTCCGTGCTCATTTTGTGCTATTCCGTACCATACAAAACGCCAGAAGGCAGAGTTGGGAGATAAAACAGACGTGTGTTATATGTGTGTTAATTTTTGTGCCGCTCATAAGTCCACTGATTCAGATGTTGACTGACTTTGATTATATGTTATATGGTTATGTATTGACAGAGTGACCAAAATTTCAAGTTTTGCAGCATATTCTAAATGAGTAATGATTTAGGTCAACTTGCTGTTCTTTATTTCGTTCACGAACTTACCATTCTTACAAATTTACCTGTCTATGTAACGAAATTACCTTTAACTCATTAGAAAAAAATTTGGTCATTAGAGCCAAAATACAAACATATATATATATATATATATATATATATATATATATATATATATATATATATATATATATATATATATATATATTAGAAATTGTTGTCTTCATTAAACTTAGTAACAATTGTTTACTATGCACAGTTTCAGTAAGTGACGATATTATACAAGTGGGAAAAAAATCCGATAATGTAAGAATACCACGAGCATATCTCCCTTTACCCTACATCTCTCACGTCCGACAAATAATTGGTGTTTATTTACGCACATGATTTAATGGATAGAAGATAGAGCATTAAAATCAATTTATTTATTATTATTTACATTAAAGTTAGAGTGAAATTCTAATGAGAAGTCATTTAAGAGGTCTAACTGGTAACGACGGAAGTATATTCTCATTAGCAATGAACTGAACGTTATTGATTCACTGTAATATAAACATAAGATATATTAGAATTCCAATTTTTAAATACTAACTATCCAAGTTCCGAAACATAAAGTTGTTTTAAGATCTTGTGTTGGTATGTTTGTTGGGAAATGCAACACTATAGCAAATCTAATAGTAGTGAAGTACGAAACTATATTCGCTTTGAACATTTACTTGACAAAATACTGTTAAATTAACGAAAACATCTTAAACTTTTTTACTCTGAAACTTTACTGAAAGTAAAAAGAAAATATGATAAAAAAAAGCTACATGATAGATATACACAAAAGTTAATATTGAATTTTGATGAGAAACCGTAAATTTTTCTAATCCGTTTATATAAAAACCTTAACTTCTTTAAAGAAACAAATTGGAAAGTTTAATTAAATTTTTTGATGAAATATAATGGCCAACTTGGGAATGTAATAAAGATGATATATAACGTAGAATTCTTAATTTTTATTTGAATTCCAATACTTTGAGTATCTCATTATCGCCTTGTCGTACGCTTATACGATTCAGTATTGCGTTTCCTTCCAACTGGAAGCGTAACAAAAGCCCAGAAGATAAATACAGTACGGAATAGATAAACAAGAAAAGCGTAGAGATAACCCTAGCAATTTCCTCGGGTAGGAATAATTGATAAACTGGGGACTGGGGCTCTTATGCATTTTCGTACTAAGGAATGAATTTGTAACTTTCTCTGCCGTACGGTGGTGCTGCTACAACGAAATTACTAACAAATAAATACTAATGTTTCGTTGTAACTATAATCGAGGTTAATAGTGGGCTTCCATTTATTTAATAATGTGTATGTGTTAATCGGATCTTACCTCTCATACGGACACCATTTTACTAACGTAAACAAAATTAATGGATTTATTTCCAACCTTGGACTAAATTTCAGAATTTGTGGTTTTTACCCCATTTAATTGATTAACTCGGTACGAGGAACTTCTAAGAATAAGATTGACCTCAGACACAGAGAGAGAGAGAGAGAGAGAGATGTACCTTTATTTTCAGTTATAATGGATTTCATGTCTACTAACCCACCACTTTAAATATAAATTTTTAATACCTTGCAGAGGATTTATTTATACCGTGCCTTAAAAATTGAAATTACGTGAACATTTATAACACGTCTGCACATATATTTACTTAAAAAGTCTAAAACACATTTTTTATCTCAAATTACACGATTGTTTTTATATGTCAAACCGAGCACCGTAATACACAGCTACATATATGTAATTAATTTCGTTTTATCGATTCTAATGTAAAACGGACGTTATCAACGTATAAACTTACCTAAATAAAATAATTAATTCAATGGATAACAGACATATAACAAATTGTATACCTCAAATTCTTCAAATTTGGCCAGCAATAACAATAAGACTTAAATTATTTTATTTGCAACTGACATTTTTTAAATAATACTCGTATATCGATACATAAAAAATAAATTAGACCGTTTTTAAAGTTATGTCGCGATACAATAACAGAATTTGTACTGAGACTCTACTTAGCGTTCGGGAAGTAATGGGTTCGATCCCGTTACCGTCTATCCTGTATAAGGTTTTTTTAGGGGTTTGCCTCATACACATATAGCGGAACGATCGCTGTGGCTATTTACGCGAATGTTGGGGTAGTATTTTGCCTATTGCTACGCAGATTATGTACTGTGGGTGCTAAATAAGTCTAACGTATGATAATCTTTCATTTGGATTAATTTAATGTTTAACTACGTTTCCTTCTATAAAATCCCTTTATTTAAACGTACTTTATTAAATCACATAGTCTAAGATTATTATATGGCGATCCTTTGTGTATAGAATTTGTAGAAAGAGAACTTATCCTATTTAAAATAATCCGTCCTATAGTCATAGGAACCAATTTAATAGCGTTAAAAAGCAATATTGAATAAATGAATGAAGTTAAATTATATGCTAAGAAATGTGCAATTACCAAGATAGGAAGAATTGTAGTAGAAGCAGCTGAAAGTAGAAACAACAGCGAGTTGGTATGTTTTTGGGATTTGTTCTCACGGTTGGAATAAACATATACCGCTTGTGTACTATAGTATGTAAAAAAGACTGAAAGCCGAAGTAATCCGTTAATAACAATTAAATTTGTAACCGAGGCCTAAAGGAAGAATAGAGAACTCAGAGAAAAACGTTTGGGTAAGGAAACTGTTAATTCGCTTTATATGTAAGCTTTGGTTAAATGGATGTTCTTAATGAATAACGATAATAGGCAGAGATTTAAGAATGCCAAGTATCTAGTTGTGCTCTTGAATATTAGGAAAATTTAATTGAAACGTAAAAAAGTGTTATTAATTGTAGTACAAATTGTGTTACATAAGATGATTTAGAATGAAGTGTGTTGCTGAATTTCAAAGTTTAAAGCTGGTAGCATTTCGTAGAAAATTTCTAGTTACAAAAATTATGAGAGATATAGATAAATTGACAATTCCAACCAAAACATTACTATAAAGTAGGTTAGATTTAATTGTAGAATATACAATGGATATATTTGACTCATTACCCCTGTCAGAAATGGTAAGGAAGGTGTGATAAAACAAGTCTTAGATATTAAATTGTATTCACAGTCCCCCACGGAACTCAATTTCCTCGGACGAATACAATGACTTCTTTATGACCCTCGGTACTAGGTTTATAGTTGGGGGAGATTAGAACACCAAACACACCCACGTTGGTTCTAGAGTACTTACATGAAAAGATCGAACTCTGCTACGGCGAATGAGCGATAACAACTATGATTTTCTTAGAAATGGCAAACCTACTTAATATACAAGAATATACAATGGATATATTTGACTCATTACCCCTGTCAGAAATGGTAAGGAAGGTGTGATAAAACAAGTCTTAGATATTAAATTGTATTCACAGTCCCCCACGGAACTCAATTTCCTCGGACGAATACAATGACTTCTTTATGACCCTCGGTACTAGGTTTATAGTTGGGGGAGATTAGAACACCAAACACACCCACGTAGGTTCTAGAGTACTTACATGAAAAGATCGAACTCTGCTACGGCGAATGAGCGATAACAACTATGATTTTCTTAGAAATGGCAAACCTACTTAATGACCAAGTGATCCTAGAAAGTCATGTGACCTCCTGGATTTTTATGTAATACATGGTATACCAAGAAATAACTGTATAATAGAATCCAACCATGATCTATCATCTGACCACACTCCAATTGTAAACAGCGTAAAGCACCCCCGCCTAAATTAACCACGAACTATACCTATTCGTTTTCAGTGTTATTTAAAAAACTACAGCCTTTAGTTCTTGACGAAGCAGCGCAGTACTTCATCCAAGTAGTTCAAAAAGCAGCCTGGAAATTAACTCCACAAAACAAACAAGGTGCAACAAATACTATAAATATACCATTACATATTCGCCAACTCGCCATCGTATAACTACTTCCTCCTCCTAAAATCTTATTTGTCTAATAAAAACTTCTCTGTAAAACACTCAGATGAACATTCTACTGTCTACCCTATCAAATACGGAGTCCCCCAGGGTAATGTGTTGGGACCGCTGCTTTTCCTCATTTATACAGCCGATATACCTGAACCTAACAACATAGAAATCGCCTCAAGAGGTAATTCCTCTAAATCAGTTCTAATCAGTCACCACGAAACGGGAAATATGTCCGGCTGTAACAATGAATAACGAACGACTTCCTGTGGCAACAGAAACAAAATATCTCAGCCTCCACCTTCACCAAAGATACATGGAGGAGACATATCCAATGCAAAAGAAAACAACTTGATGTTAAATGTCAACAGATACAATTACTCCTTGGCACAAACACAAAGCTGTCACTGAATAACAAACTGTTACTATACAAAGCCAAACTTAAGACCATATGGTCTTACGGCCTCCAACTCTGGGGGTGTCCAAACCGTCAACAATCAGTAGTATCCAAAGATTTCAGTCAAAAGCACTAAGGATGATGGCAAACGCTCCATGGTACGTGAGCAACCAAACGCCTCATGATGACCTAAATATTCCATTCGTTACAAGTGGAATACAGAGAATGTCTAAAACCTACAGCAATCAGATAACACAACACGCCAACAACCTAATAGACGAACCCTACACCAATGACTCAACTACAAGAAGATTAAACAAAACATAGTCCATGGATTTAATACGCCATTGAAATAACAGCGGAGAAGAAGGAATATTGTTGAATGGTTTCCCCTACAAAATATTTACTTAATACTCTATGTAGATGTAGATTGTAAATAAGCAGGTATTGTTAATTAAAAAAAAGATTTAGTACGAAAAGAAAGTCAATTTTTTTAGTAATTAGCATTAGGCTCTAAATGATCATTGATTTCGACGATTTCGTTGTACTTACGAATAAAATTGCCGGTTTGCCGAGATGGTTAAACGGTAAATGTTGCTTTATTTTTATGACTCTTGGTTTCAATTTCCTTATTGTTCTTTATTACACCGCCATGTAGCTTGCTTGCATTATATGAACGTCAAAACAAGAGGGTATTGGTTAAAAATACACACATTTCTTAATAGGGTGAAAGCAATAATTTTATTATTTATGCTCGTGCCTGAAGGTACGCTTCATTTCTCAGACAAGCAAAAGAACTAAATGAACGTTTTTAACTTTCAATATTCGTTATTAGTTTATTTCGATTCAAGTTGCTATATTTTCTTTTCAGTTTTTATGTTGAAACCTACAATTTTTAATTACTGTGATTTGATATGAATTACTTCAAAATTAACTTTAATTAATTAGCTAACAATTTTTACATACCTTTTTCACAAGTTGTTTTACCGCGGGATATCAGTTGACAGGTTATTATGATTTATGAAGCATTGATCGGATTGAAGTAGAAAATGTCAAAGGAAAACTTAAATCTGTATATTATTGTAACCATTTGTGGCTTGTTTTTCATATTTCTTCAATTTGCATTTAAATTATGATTAGGATCAAGAATTTGGTAAGACTCGTGGTTATGATTTACTGGTATTGATTTCGGATATGGACAGAAGAAGAAATTTCTTTAGTCGGAAAAATAGAGGCCGCCAGAAATCACCAAATTCTCAAGATCCGATACCAGCCAAAGTGCGGTGTTTAACACCATCCGAATCACCATTTACACCAGCTGTTGACCGATCAGTTGATCTCCAGACTCTATATGGTTCAAGATTGTCATTACCATCATGTTCGTTCTCAACTAGTGTTGAAATTCCGTTATTAAATCTCACTTACACTGCCATTGAGTTGGATGAAAATGATATATACCCATTAAATTCATGTTCTACTGCTGACCAAGTTGAATTGACTGAGCGACAGCCATTTGTTGCAAATCATAGCTTTTATGTAGGCGAGTTCATATACACTTCAGTTTCAGCTTATTATGAACCCACGTGCTCAAAACTCATCTCATGATTTTAGAAAATACATTGATGGCGGAAGAAAAATAAAACAGGCTTTCCAGAAGAGTTGGTTTGAAAAGTACTCTTCGATAGTATATTCACCTAAGCTTAAGGGAGGTCCTTGCAAGTTTTGCACCCTTTCCGAGCCGGTTTTAAAAAGAGGGACATTTGGTAACCTTGTAATAAGGGCTCACCATGACTACAAACATTTTGATGAAGATACTCGAGGTCATGAAAGAAGCAGTTGTCATATCTAATCCACAGGAAAGGCTAAAGGCTTTTGTGAATCCATTGGACTGAAAAGGAAAAGTGTGATTGTGTAGATAGACAGCGGGATTTCAGAAATCGTAAATGCTAACCGCACTAAACTGAAATCTATTCTGACAACATTGGTATTCTGTGGAACCCATAACATACCCATTAGAGGCAAACTTTCTGATAAAGGAAATTTTAAGGATTTACTTCTGTTCAGGGTAAATTCTGGTGACAAGATGTTGGAGGAACATTTAAACCCTACAGTGTAGGGTGTAGGGTGTAGGGGTTGGCGAGGTTAACAAATCTTCAGCATTTTCCTTGTTAGCTGACTGCAGACAACAGTGGAAAATAGCAACCTTCTGTTGGTGTACGCTTTGTACACGAAAAATTCAACTTCGCTGTAAAAAAGAATTTCTGGGTTTTCAGAACTGACTACTTTAGATGCTAAGGGAGTTTCTGCAGCTATTTTGAAGTTCGTAGAAGATTTGGGCTTAGACATGAACATATTAATTGGTTTGGGTTTTGATGGTTGCTCAACTATGGCTGGCCATGAAAGTGGAGTTGAAGCTAGCATTAAACGCCTTAATGAGAAAGATGGATGTGTAGTTAAGTAATAAAAAGCAGTTTGTTAGCAATCGTCGATTTTGCAGAGATAGAATTCGATGATCGTCAGGATAACGATATTAAGCTTGTACAAAATCTAACAATGTTTCATAATAGAGCATGTTAGAATTCATGGTTGTTGATTCTTTGTAATCAAGTATAAGTACACTTATGTCTATATAAGTTTTTGATGAAATAATATTATTGTAATGAATACAATGTCGTGTCTTGAATAAAGGCAAAAACATTAACCGTTTGTTTTTTTAATGCAAGTTCCATTAGATAAGTAATCCATTCCGGTATTTTCACCGCGCTTTGTTTTCAGCGAGAGAGAAATTAAAGTGTAATAACTAATCATGTAAATAAATGGATGCTCATTTCTATAGGTATATTACAAAGAAAGAGGCTTTTACTAGTAAAAAAATGTAATCAGCCTCCCCAAAATTAGAGAAAGAATGCTTTTCGATCAGAAATTTTATTTTCTGTTTAATTCCAAAATTTCAAAAAAGTCGCGTGGATGGGTTAAAAAAATCGAGTTTTTTGGAGATATTTCGGAAATGGAAAAATTTTCGAAAAAATTGCAAAAACACCTTGTGGGAAATTTTATTTCCTATATAATGGCATTCTCACTTTTTGAATATGTTAAGTAGTTCCGGAGATATTTAGGAAAAACCGGTTGACCGACAAAACCCCCGGCAAATGAGCCGCGACAAAATCATCAACCGACAAAATGGCTCAGAAAAAAACAGCCCCTCGACACTATAGTTCAGGCACACTTAGGATAATGTAGATCATGTTCTAATCAGTACCTACAATATAACCTCAGGTAAAGCTAACAATTTTAACATATCGTAGGAACAAATGTACTGAAATCCCTTAATTCATTAAACTTACTAATCTTACTAAAACGTTTCTTGAGTTTTTTTGCTGTACAAATGCAGAATATACATATTTTTAAAGTGATCATTACGATTATTGCACAAAGGTTAATCCGGAAATCAATTAATTTGCAACACCATTAAAGTAATTACATGTAATACCACAAGTAATTTTGGAAACCTTTGCCAAATTTTAACGGGCAGCATGTGTCGTGAAATGCAGGCTTGCATTGAAAATGAAGGATTTTATATTAATTATTAAACTATGATTAGATAGTATTATTTTGTTATATGTGTTTCGTGTTTCCTTTATTTAGATCGTTATCCCTATTGTAAGGCTTTTTCATGGACGTCGGGTGTACGAGTGCAAATAATAAACAACTTGTCGGTATTTAGATAATGAAGTCGCAATAAAGAACAAATATAGTTGAATCCAACCAAATAAGATTAAACGCTTCCGAAAAATTCTGGTTATTCACCTGATTGAGCACCAGAAGGAGAATGCGAACTTTTGCGAAGTGTTGGTTAACAAATGTAACTTAAATTCTGTACAATAAAAAAACATTAGAAATCGCAATTTCAATTTTATTTTGTGGCTGGGGGCTATTTTGTGGCTGGGCTGTGTTATCATGGGCTATAGTATCGGTAGGCGCTTTTGGCATGGACTATGCTGTCGGTGGGCAAGGCATGGGCTATGCTGTCGGTGGGCTCTTTTGTCGGGATTCTTTTGTTGGGTGCTATTATGATGGTTCACGGGAAAAATCGGTTTTTTAAAGTAACGTTTTTTTGCTAATATCTTGTAAACCGTTTGTTGTACAGAAAAATCACATCCGTTGGATGTGGAAGTAATTGTACGACTTGCTGAGTAACAAACCCACTGTTCTAACTGAGAAATAAAGCATACGCGAGAGAAAGTTAGTCAGGCCATCAACTGTGACGTCATTATCTTTATATAGTGAGGTTTTCCATTAGAAAAATTATATTTAAAATGAATGCAGACCGTGAGATTTTACCGGTAAAAACAATGACATTAAAGGAAATAAAAAGATTTTCAATTAATCAATTACAAACTTAGTCAACTTTTATATTAGGGCAGCAAATGATAGGGTAATGAATTGCAATACATCGAATTGTTTGTTGTAATTTGTACGCAAAAAATGGGAAAATAAAGGCTGAACGCATGTTGAATAGTTAGCATTAAACCTAGGTGAAATACAATTTGTAAGCCTTAATAGCAATAAAAATAAACTCGATAATGAAATTCAGAACTATCTCGATTGAAAATAATAAAACTATAAATTTCGAAGGTGTGTAAATAAACAACTTTCGTACATTTCATTCCAAATGAAAAGAGTTCTAAAATATAGCACTAAAATTCATTTGTATTCAATGAGGTACACATAGTGAAAATAGTAAAGCGGTTGGTATATCACCTGAGTCCCAATCTAATTTTTTCGTTTTAAAAACAATATAATATCACTTGAGTACCAATCTAATTTTTAAATAAAAAAAAACTAAGCTTGTGGAGTTACCCGATATTTTAGAGTTAATACAAAAAACTAATATGCAGTTTTGGTGAAGAGAACTGAGAGAATAGTTTTCAAACCGCAAAACAACTAAATTATATTTAATTAAAAATTATTATTAATTTTATTAAATACATAAATAAAAAGTTTACCTTTGAACTTATTCGTTCATAACAAAAAACTTATAATAAATTATATTTAGATCATTAAATGAAAATAATAGTGCTTACGAATTTTAAACCAGATTTTGTTGAATTAAAAAATTATACGGGGTGTGCAGAAACTCGACGGACAAACTTGGCGTAGTGATTCTAGACCCAAAAATAAGAAAAAAAGTTCATACAAACCCAGGTCCGAAAACGCTTCGTTTAGGACATACAGGGTGTGCAAAATTTTATTTTCCTCTGTTTTATGGCGATATTTTGCGAATAAATTTGAGTATGGTCCTGAAATTTGGAGCACGGGGGTTTTTGTGGCCTTAACTTTTTTACCACACGGTGTATTGACGTTCCGTTTGAATTAGTTTGTTCCCTTTTCAGTTCTAAGCAAAAAAGGCATACTTGGTCGATGCCTATCAGATCAACCGTTTTCGAGATGAATAGTTTATTCAACCAGCTATTGAATCTGAACAAAATGACAAGTTGTTGCTTAGATACACAAATGTATTTATGGCATTTGTTGTTACTCTTGTTGATACAGCGTCCCAAATTGCAAATTAACATAAAACCGAGGAAAATAAAATTTTTTCACACCCTGTAGGTCCTAAACGAAGCGTTTCCGGACCTGGGTTTATATAAACTTTTTTTCTTATTTTTGGGTCTAGAATCACCACGCAAAGTTTGTCCTTAGAGTTTCTGGACACCCTGTATATAGTGAAAGTCGAAAGTCCCCTCCCCCCCTTGTATCTTTTGAACGGTTTTACTTATACTAATGAAATTTGGAGGGTGAATATAAACGGATATAAGCTTCTCAACTAGTCATGACAAATTAAAAATGGTGCACCAACTTCCAGATGATGACCCCGACCGTAGATTACAATTCTGTGAAAATATGTCCAATCAAATTATTCAACATCCAGACTACATAAAATCAATTTGTTTTAGTGGCGAAAGTACTTTCTTCCTCAATGGAAACGTTAACACACAAAATGTGAGATATTGGAGTGACACAAATCCTCAAATCTTTCGTGAAAGACATACTCAATTTCCAGAAAAAGTAAATGTTTGGGGAGGAATTTTGGGAAACCACATAGTTGGACCTGTTTTTCTCAATGCTAACTTAACCGGTAAAGTGTATCTGGAGATGTTACAAAACGCAATTGAGCTGTTAATTCTTGAAATTTTGGAAGATAATCTAGATGAATTCGGCAACTTGGAAATAACGTTCCAACAAGATGGAGCTCCTGCACTCTATTATGGTGCAGTAAGACGTTACTTGGATGAAGAATATCGTGGCAGATGGATTGGACGACGAGGTCCGATAGAATGGCCAGCTCGGTCACCAGACCTGACACCATTAGATTTTTTTCTGTGGGGGTACTTAAAATCTAAGTTTTACGCTACAGCACCTGGCAGTATGCACATTTTGAAACAAAGAATTGTTGAAGACACATTTGAACTAGTACGACAAGAGTTTAGCAATAGGATGCATTACTGTCAGGAATTAATTGGAGCACATTTCCAACATTTACTATAAGAATTGGTCCTTGAATCTTGATTAATTAAATGCCAAACTATAATTTTAGTATTTATTTAGTTTTTCTATCAAAATCAACCTAAACTCTAACAAAATTAGTATTACCGAATAGGTAATGTTAATACCTTTCAAACGAGATGTCACTTGCCATAAGGTACTATTTAAAATTATTGGGCACTGTGGCCCTGTGACGTCATATATGACTATTACCTCACTTATCATGACTAGTTGAGAAGCTTATATCCGGTTATATTCACCCTCCAAATTTCATTAGTATGAGTAAAACCGTTCAAAATATACAAGGGGGGGAGGGGACTTTTGACTAGCACTGTATAGTGCTATTTTGAGAAAAATAAAATATAATCTACTACAGAAGACAAACTTTTAGATTAAAAATGTGTAAAAGTATGAAGAGTAAGTTAAGATTTGCAAACTAGTGAAGGGAATTTCGATTTCTTTTGCAGATTTATGTTTGGCAACGTCCGCGTCAGTGTAAATCTATTAATGTTCATTTGTTTAAAAGTAAATTCCGAAATTGTGACCTGGTATGGACTTGTGCATATGTCGGTCCTGAGTTAGACCCGGTTTAGGCATAAACGTTTTGTAAACGTGTAATGGGTAGAGTGGGAGAATAGCATTAGGCCTCATTTAGAACGCTATAATGTAAACCTAATATAAACAGATATTTCCGTTACGGACTTAACTATGGTACCGTTTGCATTTCAACTAAATTTAAAGCTAGTTGTAGTTGCAACCGAAACTACAAATTCAATTTCAAATACTCAACCTTCACGCGATGCCAAAAATTATGCAACCGCGGCGCAAAGTGTACCTAGGTCCTGCGACTATTGCAATTGTAACTACGAGTTTAGTTATAAGTGGAATTTACAGTTTCTGCTCACCCAAATGCACTATGTACGTCTTAGTACAGCAACAAGGATTGCGCCATTATCGTTAACTGTAGGGGGGACAATTATTGTATATATTTGTCTGTAAATACTATTGCATGTGTGGGTTCTTACGTACGTGCAATTTATAACCGGGGGTGGCTTACCTAAACTATTAATGTGTTAACTTATTTGAATTAAAACCATTACAAATTCGTAATAAAGAATCCATAATATGTTAATGTATAACTTATTAAAAAGTGCAAATGTCCGCAACACAGATTAAAGATTCATTGACCTCTTGATCCCGGAAGTTCGTGGATTCCTAGAAATCTTAAAACAGAACCGGTCCCTGGAAACCCCAAATATTATTTCCCATTTCAGGGTCACTGACCCTGCAAACCGGAAGGAATCTAAAAATACAACCGAAGCTCATTAATCTGCGCCAATAAAGTTTTAGAGGGAAATCAATCCTTTTTTAACAGAAAACTGATTTTATAAAAGAATTGAAAAATTCGAAATTCAAACAGGCCCTTGTTGATTTCTTCATCTTAGATTGGGCAACTGATGAAATGGTGCCATTCATTGGTAATAAAATCATCATCTTACCATTTTTTTGACATCCCAACTTTCACCTTCAAAATCTGACAAATCAATTGGTGGAAACGTGAGGGGGAGCCTTGATGGTCAAATTCCTGGAAATCTAACCAATTCTAACACAATAAGCATTCCTTGAGGTTAAATTCTTGGAAATGCTACCTCGATTAAATCAACATGCAAACGATAGTCGTAATCTTAATAAAATAAAGAAGCTCCTTTTGCAGTTCTAGCAAAACAAGCATTCCTAATCAATGACTAGGTTTGCGTATGCTCGGTATTGCTCGGTTCTTTCCGTCTATCCATCTGCCCGTTTGTTCGTCTTTGGTCGGTGATAGTGATGTTGATAGAGATTTTGGCAGATTATTTGAAAAGTAAGAACACTACATAATTCAAATTCTTCAGAGTAATTTACCTATGGATAGATACATTAGTAATTTATTCAATTATTATTTTTTACACTTGTAGAAACAACATCTGTACCACCACCAGCAGCAAAGAGGCATGCATCCCAGGGTTCCCTGCACCAAATTTAGGATCCAAGAACCATTCAACAGTCCATGGAAAATGGTGTTAGGTGGTTGCAAAACGTTCTAAATGACTACATAAACAGTGAGATATCTGGAGTGGAAAGTGTGAGACAACCAACAACTGAATTGGCTGAGGCTAACAATTTTTTGGAAAATGTGCGACAAAATATAAGGAACGCACAAAACGTGTTTCATACTATAGAATATTTGGATGTTTAGCAGTGTATTTATTTTGTAGTGTTACTAAATAGTTGCTTTGAGGGATTCTTCTGGATGTACGTCACTAAATGTTGGAACAAAAAAGTTAAATTTTTTTCATTTCTCTTTTACTTCTATTATTTGTGGTAAAATATTCCTAGAGTCCTTCAACCCTTCAAGAATTCAAAAATGCCAAAAGTGAACTATATACATTAAGGAAATAATTTGAAAACACTTAAATGTATTGTTATTAAATTCAACCCTTAACATGAAATAACATGTTAATATAAAGCATTTAAAAGATTTTACGAACTTTTAATTTATGTGATGGAAACATTTTTTAAGAATAAAACTTAAAATATTTCTTCTAAATTCATTCGGATGTGTTTTTAAATCTGGATATTTAGCTTTTGGGTCATGTAGTGGTGTTACATGTCTGAAATTCGACATAGGTCCATCAATTAAGTAGTATAAGATAACTTCTAAATAAAACTTTACTATAAAATCACTTTGAATTATACTTTCCACAACAAATGCAAAATATAAAAAAAAATTCAGTTCGAAGCAAAGCAGAAAAACCCAACAGTAGTACCCCGACACTTGTTTCCGCCATCTTGGATTTTGACGTCACAAGACCGCCCACGTGGGGCCGGGTTTTCCACCCTTATTTTTACTCGCTTACGTGTACGACGTATTTTTCATCCCTATTTTTACACACCCGCGTGTGAGACTGTATTTTCATCCCTTTTTCATCCCTAATTATTTTTGCACATCTACGTGTGAGACCGTATTTTCAACCCTTGTATCCCTAATTATTTTTACATACACCCATGTGGGACCGTATTTTCAACCTTTCTTTTATCCCTAATTATGTTTACTCGCTTACGTATAGGACGTGTATTTTCATCCCTTATTTTAATAAAACTTATGAGACCGATTAAAAGTTGTCACCTAAACATATGGCAACACTGTTTTGGATTTTGACGTCACTTCGGTTTTACACGCCCACGTGGGACGTACATTTCAACCCTGACAGTATTTTCAACCTTTTGTCTGTATTAAGAGCCCTTTTGATGGGGAGCCCCTAAAGGATAGGCAAATGGATGCGCATGTAGGATCGTATTTTTACCTATTTTTAAGGGTTAATAAACGGTAGGATGTTTTTGGTATTAAAAGAAGCTAATCAAGGTAAAGGTAACGTATACGTTGATTTAAATACACTATTAAATTCTATAATGATAACAAACAGTTAATGATATTGCATAATCAGTTAATTACCCTGTTGTCATACAATGTGAATGTCCGGTCTAACGACTATTTAATATGTGTTTTATATTAAATTTAGTAGGGTTCTGCATTGATTTTTATCAAAGGAGATTGCATAATTGTTGTTATTAAATTATTAGGTTCCTTTTAATCCCCATCTATAGATTGTGGTCCTCTACCTGTTTGAAAATTCATTTGAATATATTTTAAAATGAAATTGTTTTTAACTAATTGGTTAATCCGCTTACAGCAATAGTAATCATCGAAAATTAAGGAATGTCGCTTTTATTTATTTACCTTTTAATACGTATCATTTACATGCAATATATTTTGGTTTTAAATATGAGTCACAATGTGTCGCAATCCTTTTTGCTTTAATTATGGGTCATAATTAAAACTAGTTGTCGCTCAAGGTAATTACTACCAAATTAATCTCGTGTACAACAAGAAACAATATCAATTATGTATAACAAAGTATTTTTTATAATACCATTTTTTCGCATAGTTTAATGTCCTTGTATGGGTCGTATTTTAGTCTTGGGGAGATCGGATTTGGTCTGGGTTAGACTAGGGGTTGGTCCTGCATCGGAGATTGTATTCTAAATTGTCTCCAGTGAAAGTTAGCTTTACAAAAACACAAACACAACCACAAGCACAAACACAAGAATCAACACAAGCACAATCACAAGTACAAGCACAAGCGCAAGCACAAGTACATATAAACATACAAACACGCGAAAACATACAAGCACACAAACACGAAAAATGAAAACGAAAAGTTCAAACACGAAAATCGCAAACACGAAAATGAAAACGAAAATTTCGCAAACACGAAAACGAAAACGAAATTCGCAAACATGAAAATCGTAAACACGAAAACGAAACGAAATAATTCGCAAACACGAAAACGAAAATCGCAAACACGAAAAACGAAAATTCGCACACGAAAAGCGCAAACACGAAAATGAAACGAATGCAAACACGAAAATAACAACACGCGCGGTGCGAAAATGCAAACACGAAAAATAAACACTGCTCAAAATTCGCACACGAAATCGCCACGAAAATGACGAAACGAAAATCGTAGACACGAACGACGAAAATCGAAACACGAAAATAACCACAACGCTCAGTACGAAACGCAATCACGAAAATCGCAAATGACGAAAATGAAAAGGAAAATTCGCAAAATCGCAAACACGAAAATGAAAACGAAATTGCAAACACGAAAATAACAAACACACGCGCAGTGCGAAAACGCAACGAAAATCGTAAGCACATTCACCAGTACGAAAACGCAAACACGAAAAATAACAACACACAAATGTACAGTACGAAAATTCAAACACGAAAATCGAAACACGAAAATGAAACACGAAAATAACGAAAACACACGAAAACGAAAACGAAAATTCGCAAACACGAAAATTCGTAAACACACAATTCACACACAAA
>JARFJB010000187.1:1287500-1475000 GCA_036346205.1 Vesta saturnalis
CTTCTCCCTCTCTCCCTCTCTCCTCTCTCCCTCTTCTCCCTCTCTCTCTCCCTCTCTCTCTCTCCTCCTCCTCCTCCCTCTCCTCCTCCCTCCCCTCTCTCCCTCTCTCCCTCTCTCCCTCTCCTCTCTCCCTCTCTCCCTCTCTCCTCTCTTCTCTCTCTCCCTCTCTCCTCCTCTCTCCTCTCTCCCTCTCTCCCTCTCTCCCTCTCTCCTCTCTCCTCTCTCCCTCTCTCCCTCTCTCTCTTCTCTCCCTCTCTCCCTCTCTCCTCTCTCTCTCTCTCTCCCTCTCTCCTCTCTCCTCTCTCCCTCTCTCCTCTCTCTTCTCTCTCTCTTTCTTCTCTCTCTCCTCTCTCCTCTTCTCCTCTCTCTTCTCTTCCCTCTTCTCTCTCTCTCCCTCTTCTCCCTCTCTCCTCTCTTCTCTCTCTCCTCTCTCTCTCCCTCTCTCCCTCTCCCTCTCTCTCTCTCTCTCCCTCTCTCCCTTCTCTCTCTCTCTCTCTCTCTCTCTCTCTCTCTCTCTCTCTCTCTCTCTCTCTCTCTCTCTCTCTCTCTCTCTCTCTTAGTTAGAGACAGGTGTTACAATGTGTTAAGTAGACCTCAATCTAAACAATATAGAATAAGTTACTCTAAGCGACGGAGAATTGAAAACTTTGATACTCTTCCATTCGGGTATAAAGACTAAATAATAAAACAGATAAACAGAGAGAATCATTTTGTTTATAGACTCCAAATCCCTGTCTTAATTCACCCGGCAGCTTTGCGTGTTTTTTGTTTTGTGTGTCTTCGTTTTTCGTGTTTGTGCGTTTGTATGTTTGCAGTTTTCGTGTTTGCGAATTTTCGTTTCCGACTTTCGTGTTTCCGAGTTTGTGTTTGCGGGTTTTCGTGATTTCGTATTTGCTTGTTTTCGTCAAGACTTGCACCTTGTTTTTGAAATAGACAAATGGCTTGCGTGTAAATAGTTGTGTGTTTGTGTTTGTGAATTTGTGTGTTTACGATTTTTCGTGTTTGCGATTTTCGTTTTCGTTTTTGTGTTTGTGAATTTGTGTGTTTACGAATTTTCGTGTTTGCGAATTTTCGTTTTCGTTTTTCGTATTTGCGATTTTCGTTTTCGTGTTTGCGATTTTCGTTTCATTTTCATGTTTTCCGATTTTCGTGTTTGCGAAATTTTCGTTTTCATTTTGGTGTTTGCGATTTTCGTATGCGAATTTTCGTTTTCAATTTTCGTGCTTGCGATTTTTCGTGATTGCGATTTTCGTTTTCGTTTTTGTGTTTGTGAATTTGCGTGTTTACGATTTTCGTGTTTGTGTTTTTCGTACTCTACGTTCGTGTGTTGTTATTTTCGTGTCTGCAATTTTCGTTTCCGTTTTTGTGTTTGTGAATTTGTGTGTTTACGATTTTCGTGATTGCAAATTTTCGTTTTCGTTTTCGTATTTGCGATTTTCGTTTTCGTATTTGCGAATTTTTAGTTTTCATTATTCGTGTTTGCGATTTTCGTTTTCGTTTGTTGTGTTTGTGAATTTGTGTGTTTACGATTTTCGTGATTGCAATTTTCGTTTTCATTTTCGTGTTTGCGATTTTTTCGTGATTGCGTTTTTCGTACTTCGCGCGTTAGTGTGTTTGTTATTTTTCGTGTTTGCAATTTTCGTTTTCGTTTTTGTGTTTGTGAATTTGTGTGTTTACGATTTTTCGTGTTTGCAATTTTCGTTTTCGTTTTCGTGTTTGCGATTTTTCGTATGCGAATTTTTCGTTTTCATTTTTCGTGTTTGCGATTTTCGTGTTTGCGAATTTTTCGTACTTTGTGCATTTGTGTGTTTGTTATTTTTCGTGTTTGCGGTTTTCGTACTTGGTGAATTTGTGTGCTTACGATTTTCGTGTTTGCGTTTTTCGTACTCTGCGCGTTTGTGTGTTTGTTATTTTCGTGTTTGCAATTTTCGTTTTCATTTTCGTGTTTGCGATTTTTCGTATGCGAATTTTTCCTTTTTCATTTTTCGTATTTGCGATTTTTTCGTGATTGCGTTTTTCGTACTTTGAGCGTTTGTGTGTTTGTTATTTTTTCGTGTTTGCGATTTTCGTTTTCGTTTTTCGTGTTTGCGATTTTTCGTTTTCGTATTTGCGAATTTTTCGTTTTCATTTTTCGTATTTGCGATTTTTCGTGATTGCGTTTTCGTACTTTGCGTTTGTGTGTTTGTTATTTTTCGTGTTTGCGATTTTCGTTTTCATTTTTCGTGTTTGCGATTTTCGTGTTTGCGAATTTTTCGTACTTTGTGCATTTGTGTGTTTATTTTTTCGTGTTTGCGGTCTACGTTTTTTCGTACTCTGCGCGTTTGTGTATTTGTTATTTTTCGTGTTTGCAATTTTCGTTTTCATTTTTCGTGTTTGCGCTTTTTCGTGTTTGCGAATTTTCGTTTTCGTTTTTCGTGTTTGCGATTTTTCGTTTTTCGTGTTTGCGAATTTTTTCGTTTTCGTTTTTCGTGTTTACGATTTTTCATGTTTGCGAATTTTTCGTTTTCGTTTTTCGTGTTTGCGAAATTTTCGTTTTTCATTTTTCGTGTTTGCGATTTTCGTGTTTGAACTTTTCGTTTTTCATTTTCGTGTTTGTGCTTGTATGTTTTCGCGTGTTTGTATGTTTATATGTACTTGTGCTTGCGCTTGTGCTTGTACTTGTGATTGTGCTTGTGTTGATTCTTGTGTTTGTGCTTGTGGTTGTGTTTGTGTTTTTGTAAAGCTAACTTTCACTGGAGACAATTTAGAATACAATCTCCGATGCAGGACCAACCCCTAGTCTAACCCAGACCAAATCCGATCTCCCCAAGACTAAAATACGACCCATACAAGGACATTAAACTATGCGAAAAAATGGTATTATAAAAAATACTTTGTTATACATAATTGACATTGTTTCTTGTTGTACACGAGATTAATTTGGTAGTAATTACCTTGAGCGACAACTAGTTTTAATTATGACCCATAATTAAAGCAAAAGGGTTGCGACACATTGTGACTCATATTTAAAACCAAAATATATTGCATGCAAATGATACGTATTAAAAGGTAAATAAATAAAAGCGACATTCCTTAATTTTCGATGATTACTATTGCTGTAAGCGGATTAACCAATTAGTTAAAACAATTTCATTTTAAAATATATTCAAATGAATTTTCAAACAGGTAGAGGACCACAATCTATAGATGGGGATTAAAAGGAACCTAATAATTTAATAACAACAATTATGCAATCTCCTTTGATAAAATCAATGCAGAACCCTACTAAATTTAATATAAAACACATATTAAATAGTCGTTAGACCGGACATTCACATTGTATGACAACAGGGTAATTAACTGATTATGCAATATCATTAACTGTTTGTTATCGTTATAGAATTTAATAGTGTATTTAAATCAACGTATACGTTACCTTTACCTTGATTAGCTTCTTTTAATACCAAAAAACATCCTACCGTTTATTAACCCTTAAAAATAGGTAAAAAATACGATCCTACATGCGCATCCATTTGCCTATCCTTTAGGGGCTCCCCATCAAAAGGGCTCTTAATACAGACAAAAA
The DNA here is from genome assembly GCA_036346205.1 of Vesta saturnalis. NCBI lineage: Eukaryota > Metazoa > Arthropoda > Insecta > Coleoptera > Lampyridae > Vesta > Vesta saturnalis. Next base: position 1,291,066 of record JARFJB010000187.1, read on the forward strand.
GGTTGAAAATACTGTCAGGGTTGAAATGTACGTCCCCCACGTGGGCGTGTAAAACCGGAAGTGACGTCAAAATCCAAAACAGTGTTGCCATATGTTTAGGTGACAACTTTTAATCGGTCTCATAAGTTTTATTAAAAATAAGGGATGAAAATACACGTCCTATACGTAAGCGAGTAAACATAATTAGGGATAAAAAGAAAGGTTGAAAATACGGTCCCACACATGGGTGTATGTAAAAAATAATTAGGGATACAAGGGTTGAAAATACGGTCTCACACGTAGATGTGCAAAAATAATTAAGGATGAAAAAGGGATGAAAATACAGTCTCACACGCGGGTGTGTAAAATAGGGATGAAAAATACGTCGTACACGTAAGCGAGTAAAATAAGAGTGAAAACCCGGCCCCCACGTGGGCGGTCTTGTGACGTCAAAATCCAAGATGGCGGAAACAAGTGTCGGGGTACTACTCCCAACAAAACCAGAAGTTCAATCTTAATTCCATGAAGTAGGATATAAAGCAGTTTTATTGCAATATCATTAAAACGTCTAGGTGGCCAGGATCTGGATATTTAGCTTTTAGTTTATTTCTAAAGAATAGGTACTGCTACAAAAGAGAATCCGTTGCTCAGAAACAGTTGGTTGTTTCCTAAAGAACTGGTGGTGGATTCCTAATAACTGATAACAGTTTAAGCGCCAAATTATTTTGACCATATGTGCAGGAAAGTGTGAAACCAAAAAAGTAAACTTTATTAAACGTTATTGTTTACCTGGGTGGATAAAGAGGGGGTTTTATACTTAAATCGAGACAAAAAAAAACAAATTAAAGTTATTAATATTTCCTTATTAAGATAATATGTAGTAAATGCAGTACATTAGATAAGTAGAATGATAATGCGAAATTTCCATTCAGCATACATTGTTATGGGAATTAATATTATACTTTGCATTCTTCAGTGTGTCTATAAATGTTATCATCACCACTAACGTAGAACTCTTTCTCACGGGTACGACGCTAGTTTAAAACTTGTACAAATTTTTCATAGAAAGACGCTGGATTGTAGTATTCAAGAAATTCCAATCGATAGCTTATTATATCTTTTAAATTGAATAGTTCCTTTACACTACGGACATTGAATGTGCAAGAACAGCAGTTGTAGTTTGCTATCATAACAGTGTTCAAAATTCCCAGTTGTAATAAATACCAAGATTGGCAGATAGAAACCATAATTCTGATCTTATGCGTTACCATTCGACCAATCAATTTGGTTTTCAATTTCGTGAGATCGGAAGAATTGTCATTTTACATATGAATGCCACCCTAGGGGTTCATTCTACTCCTCATGCCTAATATCACATTACTTTGATCGTGGTTACCACACCCTATACGCACTACTGGTGTGTACTGTATCCAATTTCATGTTTTACTTGATGAGTGTCATTCGACAGTTTATAATAAACACAGTCAATTAAGTATCGCTTAGCTGCTTGTTTTTACACTCCTGATAAATCATCTTTCTGTTGAAGAAGAATAACCTTCATCTTGTTTCTCATTTTTATTACTACTACTATCACCATTTTATAAGTACCAAGAGCACAATGTTAAATTATTATTCATATTGTTATTGCAACTATGTTGGGTATCCACATATAAAGGTGAACTTCTGAGTTTTGATCTTTCCACAAATGATTTTATTGTTGCTCCATTACACTCAGATAAGAACTTTACTTGCTCGCAATTGTACTACGATTAAACACTGTTTAAGAAATGATTCCAGTTAATTAACATATGGTGGGATTGTGGAACTATGTACTATTAAAAATAAAATGTTGTTTGTTGTTTTTCCAACCTCCCCTATACTACTAACGAACACATCGTTCGTGTTTAACAAAGTTTTAAATTCTTCAATGCGGGTTTCTCATCTATCACTATACTTTTTAGATATCTCGAGGTCACACTCATTTTTAAAGGGTTTGCAATAGGTGTTTTGATTTAATTAAATCTGATAATGGAATTTTTAACCGAGGTAACAAACATTATTGGGCAAAACAAAATGCTTATTTAAAAAAAGAATCAAGACATAAACATAGATTTATGCTTAATATGTGGATGGGTATTTTGGTACGAAAAATAATAGGAACCTTTATTTACCATAACAACTTAAATGCCGAACGATATCTGTACTTGCTAAGGACTGATTTGGAAAATCCCTTGGATGCATTACCTATAGCACTTGTTAACAACTATTGGTTTCAACAAGATGGTGCCCCAGCACATAACTCAAGAAATGTACAGGACTATCTGTCATTTCAGTTTACAGGAAAATGGATTGGAACTTACAGTGCAGCAGCTTGACCAGCCTGATCAGCCGGTTTAAGTCCGTTAGATTTTTTCTGTGGGGTCACCTGAAAAACCAAGGGTATGATGGGAGTTTTGAAAATAAAGAGCAGTTGTTAGTATCGGTTATCGCAGCAGTTAATAAAATTTCGGCAGAAATGCTTGATAGTGTTTTAAATTAGAAAATAACGGCAACCTATTTGAACAGTTATTGTATTATTTAACTTTAAGTAAATAGGTTTAAAAGATTGGAGTTGTTAAGTTTGTACATAAAAAAAATCATCAAATACTAATGTTAATCCGAATTTTTCTTAAAAATTAGCTTAAAAACCATAATACGTAAAACATGGTTAAATTCGTAATAAAAAATACTATCGAATACAGGGTGTCTCGTTCGTTACGGCGATATAAAAAATAAAGTTGATGATGGTTTCTTGGAGACGAAACGTCGAATAAAAAATTTGAAAACGCCATCTAATAGAATTCAAATAGTGAAAATGAAGAAGTACATTTGGTTTTTAAAAACCTTTTAAAATAAATAAAGGTATTATGAAAAAAGAAAAACCCATAAATAGAATTTTGTTTTAAATCTCGAAAACCATAAACAATAATGAACATTTGCAAACTACATGTAAACATGCCCTAAATTATACAACTTTTCTCTAAATTAACCGCCTTCGCATCTCTTACCGTTTTCAAGATCGTCATGCTGTTCATCCTTATCTTGGATCCCCATGAGTAGTACACGAGCACCTTAACTTTCACATTTTTACGTTACAAGCTCCGCCCCTGGGGCACCTTGGCCGCCATTTTTTATATGCCCACGTAGGGATCGTATTTTTCACCCCTATGGCTTCTTTTCGGAGACCATGTTCAACCCTTGATGGAATTTTCACCATAATTAGAGCCCTTTTGGTTTTGTTAAGAACCTTTTTGTCAGTTTACTCCTCTTTTATGGCTTCTCTTCGGTAGTCACTTTTAACCTCTGCCACGGTGTTTACCGTAGAATATACTCGGCCAGGCTAGCAGTTGGTTATCTTGAGCAGTTTAGGTGTGGGCGGCAGATATGCGGCAACTAAATAAATGTGGTTTAGAGCTTAAGGAAGAAAAAAAAAGGTTAGGCGCCACAAGTTTTCTTTAGGTCCCTAAACTTGAAAATGGCATAAAAGAAACAATATTGTGGGAGTAAGTGATACTATATTTAAAAAAACTATAAATGGGAATTTCTGCAAAGTGTAAAATAAAGTTTCAGATTTTGAATTGGTAATAAAGAAAAAAATTCCTTTTAATATGTAGTAAGCAATTAGAATTGGTTGCCAGTGAAAGTGACTTGATAAGTGGAAAGATACTAGATAACAGGGCAGGTAGAAACCAAGAAAAGCGTTTAAAATAACTTATCAGTAAGCTGAAATAAAAAATTAATTTATGCATACAAAAAATATGATCAACACAGTAGTTTGTTGAATCGATTCAACGTAGGCATACTACGCACCTAAATAAAATAAAAAATATATAATAATGAATTAATTGTAAGCTACAGAGAAAAAAAATTCAGTGTACAACTCTGCGTAGCCCCTCCCTCCTATAATCTGAATAAACCAAAAAAACTTGACTTCTGGTAATTGAATTCCGACTGTACTACCGTAAATAATTTACAAAAAAAACGTATTGTTACTATGGAACTGAAGGTACATCAAACACAATAGCAAAATAAGCGTAATTAAACAAAATGCGGTACAATAGTCACAATAACTTAGGGTTGGATGTTTTTTTTTATGGTGAATACATTTTGTTTCTTTTAACATTCATCAAGATTTATATTATAAACTACAACAATGGGAATTTCAAATGAACTTAAACATAAGATCAGTGAAATGTGATTTAACCGTTAAGTTAACCAATATTATCTATATAAAATGAAAAGGTACGTAACCTCAATGTTTAATTTAACAACGTGAATTGTGATATTAAATTCCAGCAATACAACACAATCCACAAGCGTTCCTCTTAAGGTATGAGTTGCACAATGGTTTTAATCGTAACAAATAGGTGATACTGATCTGACCTGTTCGTTGCTACGAAGAACAGAACGGTAAAGGTAGAATCGAGTCGCAGACCAGAGAAGATGGGTTGTTGTTATATTAGTTAGCAGTCGCACACCTTGTAGTAAGGGGTTCCGTCTGGATTTGTCGGTCGTAAATTGAATTGGTATTTCTTGATGTAATAATTAAATTATTGTTTGTAGAAGCAAGAGTCGTGAACCGTGAATAGTTCACTGTTAAATGTGGCCTAAAATACATGAATGAAACAGGAACAATTTGAGCAGTTGGTTTAGACTTTTACTTGAGTTGATAGGCGGCCAGACAGGAAATGTGCCTAGTATTATCCGGAACTTCCGAAATATAATTGTACAGGCAGGTAATTACTAAACTAATTAATATAAGCCTGTATTCCATTTTTTTTTATATGTGAATGCACGAGATTTATCCAGAATTTCTGCTTCAAGTACACCACATGGCACGAATTTTTAAAAAGAACAAAAATTGTTGATAATAGAATGGAACCAGAAAAATGCTCAAAAGTACCTAGCAATGATAAAATTTGGCCTAGGGGTCAGGCTATTGAATTGGAATTCAAAATTGATATCACTAAAGACATCTATTATACTAAATGTGACTTAGAATAATTATTTTTAAAAAGTTTACTATTTATGAATATACTGAAATTTTATTGTTAAATAAAAATTAGACCGTTACACCTCTTGATGGGATTTTCAATCTAATTAGGACCCTTTTAGCTGTATTAAGAAATTTTTTAAAGTTCAGCCCCTGGAGGTTAGGTAAATGCGTGCGCATGCAGTGTTCTGAGTGAAAAAATGAATTAGTCTGTTATTAATTAGGGTTGTTTTTATCAAAGGAGATTGCATAATTATTATTACATTTCTTTCAATCCCATCTACACATTATGACCTAATTTAATTATACATAGTTTAAATTATTTCATTTCAATGCCTTTAAAATAAAATGCGTAATTTAGTTACGTACTTAACCTGTTCGCTTAGGGCGATAACATGCTTTAAAAATTGATTTTCACTTTGATCGTTTAAAGCCTTGGTGTTATAGATAAATAAATAACAGTCTTCAAACTGTGTTTTTGTTTTGTATATACATACAATTTGCTTTAAATAAACAGGTACCTGATTAAGTAAACAATCGATTAAGTATTACCAAACATTTTGTATTGTATATAAAATCACAGTCAACCTTCAAATGTTTACTTTTAGCTGATAACACTATTAAATGGTTGCGCATATGCATTAATGGTTACACGCATATAGATTGCTCACGTTTCATTTTAATAGCGTTATAAATTAAAAATAAAAATATTGAAAGGTCGACTGTTAAATTATATGTGTCTTATCACACTTCGCATTAACTGCAAGGTTGTTAAAGGCGTCCAAATATGATTATCTTGATGTTAAAAGATAAGCACGATAAAAAGGAATAGAATATACCTGTGATTGCAAATTTTCTTTTTCACCGAAAATTTTTCTGCAATAGAAGTTGATCATGCATTCCTCACTCTCGTTACGGAACTCTTAATTAAAGCAACTAAACTACTAAAAACGCATTACACAGTAATTTGATTTTCTCATTATTTATAACTAAACACGTTGTGAAAAACTGATTTACAAAATCAAGCAAGGCTAGACTAATAAATGCACGGTTTTTAGGATATATCGCCGACTTTAGCGGCAGCAGAGATGGTTCATCAAGGGGGACGTCGCAATGGAGCGGCACGAGATGAGGGTGCATCGCGCGACGCACCCTAATCCTGTCTAATATTGTACGTGTATGCATTCCAAAATTACTTTATTTATTATTACATATACATATTTAAAACATATTTAAAGCGCCTTTACATCGCACTTTTACTGAATTTTTATGTTCTAGACATAATATTTGCTAAATACATAACAAAATTAACAATATATTACCACTTCATTTTCACCTTTTATACTTATAATCCCTTATCTACACCAGTTACACGTTGCTTCATTACGTTCCTTGATGTATTGCTGAGTCGAAGTCTCTTTATCATCCTATGCATTTCATAAAACCCTAAATCTAGTTTCATTGTTTCGTTTAGCTTCCTTAGCAGCCAGCCTAGCCTCTTCTTTCACTCGTGTATGCTTAATACCTTTTCTTTACTTTCCTCTCGCATCGTGCGTACCACTTTCATCATCTATGCAAAAACTGAATCTCGTGCTCCCAAGCAGGCCTTTTCCAGGAATCCGTGAAACCGCTAACAGTGAACATTTCCTGTGAACTGATTCTATTTAGATTTTTAAGAATTGTATTATGGTCCCTTACATGCGCATTGACCTATCCTAAAACCGTGCGTATATTTATTAATCTAACCTAATATTGTAAGTGTATTCGGTATCACCTAATAACGCAAGAAACGATCCAGAGACGATAGAGACGGGGTGAGGCTAGGGTGGGAGGGGGCGAGAGAGAGAGAGAGAGAGAGATCAACTTCTGTTATAGAAAATATTCTCTAGTTAAAAATACATCGCTTGGCGACGTCAAAAATCTGGTTTTAAAAACACACTACTACATAGGGCCACGATCTACTTCCATTACCGAAAACATGTACTAGTTTAAAAATACATCACTATACGGCGTTGCAAATCCGGTTTTAAAAATACACTACTAGGTAGGGTCACGATTCCATTACAGAAAACATGCACCAGTTTAAAAAATACACCACCAGATGAGGTCACAAACAATCAAGTTGTTTTTTTTTAAAATAAGTGTAATCTAATTGGTGGAATTTTTTGTCATGCGCAAAGAACGTGTACAGCATATAATTCGAATCCAATTAACCTTCCTAACGGTTTCACTGATGTAGGACTGGTATTTTTTTCCATATACATTAGATGTACTTGAATAGTGAAAGGTTGTTATTGCGGTTACACAACTGTTGGGATCAGAAAATAATTACTTTATGCTAATGATGATTGGAGAGCTCTAAGTAGTTTATGGTATTCATATAAGTAAAATTTGGCCCGTTGGTTGTTTATTGCGAGACATTTGAACTTGTTATCTAATAAGGGGCCTAATACTAGCATATAAGGCCTCGCAACTTTCTCTTGGGGCTTAGCCCTTGGCCCCCTGGGCGGTAAATTTGAGCTTGTATTCTAATAAGCGGGCCTAATGCTAACTTATAAGACAGGTGTATGGCTTCGCAACCTGCTCTCGGGGCTTCACACGCTTGGCGGTAAATTAGAATTTGTATTCTAATAAGGGAACCTAATGCTAACTTGTAAGACACGTGTAGGGTTTCGCAATTTCCTCGCGGACCTTCGCCCCTTGTGCCCCACCAGCTCAAATTTTGAATTTGTTAGTAGCGCCATCTACTTGTGTAGACTAGCGAATGTTTTCTGTAATATAGCTGGTGCCACGTCGCAGAGTAGTTTAAAAGTACATACAGGTCCCTGTAATGGTTATGGTAGGAAATTTGAAATAAGGGGTCTAACAGTAGCTTTTAAGGTAAGACGTATGCATCGGGGGAGGGTTGGAGTGGAGTCGCCGAAACCGTCTTTGTTGAAAGCCTCGCGTCGCAAAATTTTACCTATGTGAATAATATAAAGTACTTAGAGCCCTCCAATCATCATTGGCATAAAGTAATTATTTTCTGATTTCAACAGTTATGTAACCGCAATAACAACCTTTCACTATTCAAGTACATCTAATGTATATGGAAAAAAAATACCAGTCCTACATTAGTGAAACCTTTATGAAGGTTAATTGGATTTGAGTTATACGCTGCACATGTTCTTTGCGCGTGACAAAAAATCCCACAATTAAATTATTTATTTTAAAGAAAAACAGACTTGATTGTTTGTGACGCAATATGATGCTGTATTTTGTAAACCAGTGAATGTTTTCTGTAAAGGAAGTTGATCGTGGACCTACCCAGTAGTGTATTTTTAAAACAGATTTGCGACGCCGTCTAGTGATGTATTTTTAACTAGAGAATATTTTCTATAATAGAAGTTGATCTCTCTCTATCTCACCCCCCTCTAACCTCTCCCCGTCTCAATCGTCACTCGCTCTTTTCATGCGTTATTAGGTTAGACCGAATACACTCACAATATTAGGTTAGATTAATAAATATACGCACGGTTTTAGGATAGGCCAATGCGCACGTGAATGATTATATTTATTAATTCCTAAAAATCTAAATAGAATCAGTTCACAAGAATTTTTCACGATTAGCGGTTTCAAGGATTCCTGTAAAAGGCCTGCTTGGGAGCGCGCGATTCAGTTTAGCAGAAATGACGAAAGTAGTACGCACGATGCGGCAGGACAGTAAAGAGAAGTTATTTCGCATAGACGACAGAAAGAAGAGCCTAGGTGAGCTGCTAAGGAAACTAAACGAAATAATGTAACCAGATTTAGGGTTTTATGAAATGCACATGATGATAAAGAGATTTCGGATCAGCTATACATCAAGGAGCGTAATGAAGTAACGTGTAATTAGTGTAGATAAGGATTTATAAGTATGAAAGGTGAAAATGAAGTGGTAATATATTGTTAATTTTGATACGTATTTAGCAAATATTATGTCTTGTGAAGTAAAAAAGTGAAAGTTAAAGTGCCCGGATACTACTCCCAGGCCTTAATTTGGGCACGTTGTATATGTATGTTATGTAGCAAGTTTATATTTATAATAATTACACAATTATTACACATTAACAAAAAATGAAAGAAAGTAATGGAAATACTTACGGACGTCATAAATTTTAACGCAATTAAACAATTAATTCACGGCCAGCCATTACAAGCAGACTATTAGTGGTCAGTGTAGGATTCTGGATGTAAGTGTGGTTTGGTTAGGAAAGTGTGATCGGATAGTTTGAATACAAGACATAAGTAAATTGAAGGATTGACGGCTAAGTTTAATTGATGATAAATAAATTTATTACAATTTACTACGGTCTATAATTTATAAAACATAAAAGTACATAAAAATAAGATCGAAAGCTAATCTCTCCGTTAAACGCAGCAAACATCCTTATGCCTTTTACAAATAATGTATTAGACGTTAATAATCACAATTCAATATAAAAAATGAACTTACCACTTATGTGTATACGAATTTTGTCGAACCTAAAACAAAACAAAAAAATGTGTGAAACCGCAAAAGAAACAACTGGTTTAAATATGAAAATATGAAAATGTAAACTTTCACCATTATCACACATAATAAAATACTTATCTTTTTTGAGTTTTTTTAATGGTGTATTTTAAATTATACAATTTAAACGTTTCGATAACACTTACAGTTACCTTCGTCAGTAGTAATATCTGCTAAACATTGTTAAAGATGTTGTAAACAATTTTGTCAAAGTTTAGAACCTTAATTAAAATTTCCTTAGGCGAATAATTATAATCCATGTGGACAAGGAATTTTAAACACAATTAAGCGTGAATGAGAAGATTAAATATATACGTAATTTAGACATTCTTTACTGTTATAAGAAAAACGGTACTATTAATCAAAAAATTCCAATATTGCAAGAGATTCATTGATATCGATATTTACTTTTTCAGATATCCTGAACAGAATTCAATAGGATATTTCATTTAGACGCAATAAGGATAACAGTTGTATAAACTAATATTTATAAAGTGTCTGAAAATTCACCTTCTTATATATTTTCCTGAGAAAACTATCATTTTTGGAGATCGATTTAAATGGGTTCTTATCTTCTCTACTTTCTTAATTAGAATTGATAATTGTTGTTGATATGTTGCGTGTGAGTGATTTTCCATGAATCTCTATTTAAATACCCTAGAGTCTAGACCAATAATTTATTCTTAAAATAACAAGGTATTTAAGATTTTAGCTTCTGTTCGCAAAGTACCGTATATTAAGATACTGCCTGGCAGTAATGAATACCTAGTATTGCAGCATTTTTAGCATGATTGGAGAGTACGAGCCGTTATATCTGACATACTTTGTAACCGTAATAAATTCGAACGAAAACTTTGTTTTGGAGGGAATTTTATAAAGGCATCAAACTTTTTAATTATTGATAATGAAAGTTGTTTCCAGCTTTATAAAACTCAAGGTGCACGTGCAGTGTTATTTTATGCATACAGATATGAATATCACTTATCCCTCTTCTTTGAGTTTGAATGCACTTGAATGAAACGTGATTGAGCATGAAATTTAAAAAGGATTTGTGGATCTTAAAATGACAGTCAGCAATTCAACCGAAAGAAATGTATACGTGATGGATTTGATACGTAGCATAATTGAATTTATGTTTATTTTTTTTTGTAAAATTGTTACTCATGATCATTTATTCACATATTTATATACATTTAGATTTTTAAGGACCTGTGCGACAATAATACAGAACGCTGTATTCTAGATTGTTTTAGCAATCCTCCATGCCAATAGCCTAAAAGCAACCTGAGTATTGTGCCATTGCCGTGATTATAAAGGTGTGGTCAGGTATTTGAAATTTTCCAAATTCTCTTTTCACAAAGCAGACTTGGATAATTTTAAATAACATTAAGGCAATTATAAAGTTATTTGGTTCGTGCTTCCAATAACCTTCCAATCGCCCAAGTACTCATTTGCAAAACGTTAAAATTTTTTTATAACACTAATTTTTTATACCTGAACATTTTCTAGCAGCTGTATATTAAAATCGCTTGATCAGTTGATGTTAAATCCATACACTCACGATTATCATTCATTACTGACACACCCACCTTTTGGATTTGAAATCGTGTACTTTTATTCGTTCTATACAAATTTAAGTTTCGATAACAATTATAGTTGTCTTCTGTAAATGATAACAGTTTAAAAAATTAAGTATTTCAAATAAATTTATGAAATATAAGGCGCAAGCATAATCCTGCTATAAGAGTTAGTTAAACGTATTTGAAAGTCAGCTACGGATTTTAATTTTATTTTATTTTGGTGAGGGTTACAGTTAATGGGCTACATATTATTAATACTGTTATCATTTGCTAAGAAAAATTACTGTACGTATATCACCAAAAATTTTTCTAAAAAACTCTTAGTGAAGTAATAACGTCAGTATAAAGATTGCGTCCAGAAACTATAGATTATAACTGTAACGGAAACTATAGGCTAACGTTTGTGCCAGCAATTGTGCTCATTTTAAACAAATATTGCTTCTAGGCTAGTGATACAAAATACATCAAGATGTAAGGATTAGTTCTTTATTCACTACTAAGGTAAGCGCCGATTAGTGTTAATTGATAGAAGTTATTAGAAGAACGCCCCAGTCATTAACTAGAATTGTTGAAAAGAACCGTATAACACAAATTAGGAACGTTTCATATTCCATAATAATACCAAAATCTAGAATAAAATTGTTTATTTAAAGCAACTACACTGAAATCAGGTTTTGATCATTTTCTGTAGAACCTGGTTGAACGCGTACTAGACATGGAAACTCCACGATGGTACACCAGGCGTGGGGACAATTATTACTTATTTCATTTGCTATTAGTTCATGGATAAAAATTTGGATAACGTTGTTGATTATGTAATAACATATGGCATTCGAGTGTAATAATCAAAATAATCAAGACATACATAGCAGAGATTTATCCATAATGTATCCGTTTGCGAATGGAATCTTGTATAAAAAATGGCACAAGTTAATCTCAAGAGATAATATTGTCATTCTTATCCAACGGTCCCACTACCGTTGCACATAGATGTTATAACCTTGGTAACCATTGTTGTCTGTGTATCTGGTCAATACAAACAAAACACATTTCCCCAATGACATCCAATGTTAACTAATCTAATTAAATTATAAAGTACGTTCCATAACGTATTATAATACAACTCCAGCAAAATAGTGCAAATAAAATGTATTTGTTAATCTATTCGTTTTTGTGGAAAATACATATCCCCTTAAAAATTGGATTAAAGCGCGTGTGATATAGTATGCATTTGACTTAGGTATTTTCAAATTCTACGTTGAAAAAATTACTAAATAAGCTGTTATTCTTTTGTGAACTAAGTTGTAATTTTTTAATACCAATTATTCTGTTCTGTGATAAGGAATAATTCGGGCGTAATTATTATCAACATATCGATAATTAATTTAATTTTTAATTTAAACTCTTAAACTCTTGGCCGAAATCAGTGTGACGGAGTTTCCCCTGTGCCACTCTACTGAATTTGTACCGAGGCTATAAAAGCAGATTGCATAAGTACATCGCCATCTTCTTGCCCTTATTCCTATTTCTAAATGTACAACAATTTAGTTATTATGAGGTAAAGAAGTATTTTACCTAGCTAACTAATTTTTATTTCGGTAGGTACGTGCTCACAGATTGGTTTTGAATAAAAATTAGTAATGAAAGGTGCGTTTTAAATTCTTGGCCATATAGATTTAATTGAGTTAAAAAAAATCGTACTTGCTAAAAAGAAAATCATTCATTAATCATCATAACTGGTGAAAGACTCGTGTTTCTAAAAAGAGAAACTAAGATCTTTGTCTTTACCTTAGCCGTCTCCACTGTAGTAATTTTGTTTTAGAGATATCTTCAACCGCCGTTTGAACCCTCAAAGTATCCTTCACTGAGGCTATCTTGAGCCCTGCTTGGAAGCCGTAGAGTTGCAGTATTCACTGAGAAATTTATATTCTTCCTCAGTAGCTAAGAGGACCGTGAATTGTAATACACATTCAAATAATATAGTTACATTTAGAAACAATAGAATACTTAATGAGCGAGTTTAATTTATGTATTAGTGAACGTTGACTGCAAGCGTCACTTGCAACCGACAAATATCCTTACAAAAAACTTTCACTTCTGCTCACTTCACGGTAAGGCCAGAGAAGCTTCGATGTAACACAAATGCAGCTTGTTCAGACCTTTCCCAAGAGTGATATCATGACATATGTACAATACACCGTTTCGGAATTATGGTTAATCTCGCGTATAGGTGGTCGGAGATAATGAGAGGCCTTTTATTAGAGTACGGCCACGCTACACTTGGAAGAATTTTTATTCCATCCCCTACCATTTTATAGCAAGACCAAATCCGCTGAAAAACTTTAACTTTTTCTTACTCCAGCAGCAGGAAAGTGTTGAGTGAGGTTTGATGGTGAAAAGTTCTTCAACGAGTGGTCGATTTGCATCTACAATGTGCAATTCCAAAGTTATGACAGATATCGCTTATAGGAGCCAGAGGGGTCGAGGGTTGGTAGGTAAATGCTTCTTTCGTCGCGGCTTTTCGTTCAAGTACTGTAAAGGATACCTAGATGAATTTTTAAAAAATCTGCCAAAAAATCTTTTCATTTTAAGGAAGTTGTTGCAGTGATCATTTGAGTGATCGGAATAAATATCTACGATCTACCGTTTTGGAGGTAAGACCGATAGCGCTTATACAAGGTCGCAGGAAATAAGCGTTGGTGAGAAACCATTCCTTTCGTCGAGGCTTTTCTGATCATATCACTGTTACTACTTCGTAAAATACCCTCTATCAATCTTACTGAAATTACATAGTCACCTTCTGAATACACTCAGGATTACTTACTGTAAATGTAAACTCCATCATCTATACACAGACAAAATATATATCTATCCTTTTCAAGACATCGAAACAGATTAGTCTACAATTATATTCAGTTTACTTGCTTTTCCAAGCATTCAATTTATGATAATTAATTATATACACCAATATACTACCTGTTTGCATAATTGGACATTGTGTAGCTCCTATATTTAACCTAGCGTTTCAATTGAAGTATCTGATTACTTGTGTATTAGTTGTATGGTTATCTACAATTTTGAGAGTTGATTAACTAAACCAATTCTACATACAAAATTTACCTACTTATATATCCTATATCCATATACGTGGGTAACTTGTATATAATAACTGTTAATCATTGTTTACTTATTTGTTTTAACTGACAGTATACATTAAACTATATCAGTGACCCTTGTAGCACTGAAATTGTAACTGTCGCTGGCATTTCCATGTATAAAAAACTTTAATGTAAATTTTAGTTTACTTGTATTTACCTTTCATTAAAGATAGAAACTTTGCACCACAGATACTGATTTTTATTTATTATTGTCATAAATACAGACAGTTTCACATAAAAATTGGTTTGTTTAAGATATAAATTACTAACTTTATAGTTAATCCAAGAGATATATCCTTCAGTTCAACGGTCTACGTTTCTTTTTATGTTGCTTATAATTATTGCGTTTAGTAAACAATAACATTTACAAATAACAAATTACATTTATATGTTACTGCTTGCTGCAGAATTAAAATTCCGGTAATATATTTTAATATCTGGTTTTCTAAATTAATATTCGTGTAGAAATATACATTTTACATTGATTTGTGTCTTATTGAATAAGACCCTAATTTGACTAACTTAAAATCTGATTTATTCTTCTTTGCTTATTAAACTAACCAATTTTTAATTATTGAATACTGACTTTCTTGTTTTGATTTAACTGTGTCTTCCCATGTGTACTAATTATCATTTTTTTTAGTTCCCTTCTTTCTTTACTCCCTTTAGGGTTGTATTTTAGAAAATGCATGGCGCCTATTATTAAAAAAGTTTACTCTTACCAACTAGTCCGGTGCAATTAATAAACATTCTGCCAATGCATCCAAAGTGCTCGAACTACTTCGCTAGTTGCTTGGTTATACTTTTTGGATTCTGTTGGATAAAGCCTTCTAGCCAAGCGTTCTGCGGTATTGCACAAGAGGCATAAACTTTCACAAAGATGGGCCCTCGTTACAAGTTTAGGCCTTTACATAAACTTTCACAAAGATGGGCCCTCGTTACAAGTTTAGGCCTTTACAATCCCTTATAAGTTTATACAACGAGGCGCCTTCACCATTATGATGCTACCTGCCGAGGAAAGGAACAGTCATCCCTTGCTTTTTACTTCTTATGGGATACGGTCGCAATTGGTCAACATCTAACAGATTCACCTAGTGACAACGTCATTGTCGTTGATGGTGTTATCTAGTCTTCTTTGTTCAATTAGTCTAGTTTGTTACCCCAGACAGAAAATAAAACTGTAAAAGAAGAAAGAAGACAAATATAGTATAAAACGAAATTGTAGCTTATAGGGGGTGGAACAAAAAGTTCGAAACTCACAATACGTAAAGAAAAACGACGCCAGCAATAAGTATATTAATTTAAATAAGCGTAAGATATAACATCTGCGTAAATCACACTTTACTGTTTTCAGCTGTCTAAATGAGTTTAAAAATACAAATGTAGTGCAAGTTCAAGGTAAACAATACGTATACACAAAAGCAACTGGTGTGGAACAACACCACTGTCTCCCAACCTACAAAATGGAAATTAAAAGATATGAAATAATTTTAACCCTCCTATTGTGTTAACATTTTGGTTTCACTTATTGTGTTGGGGTCATTATGACCCAGGAGTCTAAATTTGTCATTTTATTGACGTTAAATTGATATAACAGTAAATAATAATAAGAAATAAGATGCAGTATCTATTATTTATTACATTTTATTACGTTATTTTAATTTTATTACATACTATAAATGTTATGTACGGAACGTCTAAAAAACGTAGTAGTTAGGTATATACATTTATTTGTTACAGTTTTGATTGACAGTAGTAATATGCATGAGCCTTACATAGGTATTTTGAGCAATTACAACATACCATATTACTTTTATAATCATTTGAAGAGGGACAAAATTTACATCTTTTACGCTTGGTTGTGGTTGATTGCTCCCTTACTTCGGCATTAATGGTTGAAGAACGTGACTTTATAACCATTTCAGTTGCAGGAATACTTCGAGGGAAACATTTTCTTTCTTGAAGTAATGGAGAGATCAAGGAATTACCCAGTTCTTCAAGAAATAGTCGCCGTTTTGTAAGTTTTCCAGCATTCCAGGTTGGAGTTAGTTCGCACCACAGAACATAAGCGTATTAAGCTGAAACGTCCATGATATTGTAAAAGATAGTCATTGGCCATCTTTTAGTTTGCCGTCTGCATGTATATTTTATTATTAACTTGTCTAACGTGTCTACAGCACGTTTAGTTTTGTTGTAATCTAAATTCATAAACGCCTTTTTATGAACTTAGTTACACACTCCGTTATCGAGGTACATGGTACTCATAACAGTTTTATTCCGTTTCGGAATATAGGAAACTATCGACGTGTCCCTGGAAAAGTAAAATTTTGAAGAAAGAATTACTTTCCTGTGGCAGACCAATGCACCTGGTAATTCAGGGTTATTTTTGCAAATAGTGCCAAGTATGGTTATTTTTCTTTTCAATAGCATCTGCCCCAGACCGTACGAGGTAAAAAAATGATCACACATTACATTGTCACCTTTTCGACCATAAGTAAGATACAGCACAACTGTTTTACCTTGACCTCTCTCTGGAGGTTCACCTTCTTTTTTTCCGAGGTAAACTTGCATGTTATATGAATAAACAATTACAGAATCGCATAAAGTCCAAATCTTGACTCCGTATTTATTAGGTCTATTCACGATGTACTGTCTAAAAGGAAAACGGGCCCTAAAACGTACCAGTTGCCCATCTACTGTTACATTTTTGTGAACATTATAGAGCTTAGGTAGAATTTCAATCCATTATGGGAGCTAATTTATAAGTTTGGCGGGGTTGTGCTCGAGCTTTTTTATCGTCAAAGCGAATTATTCGTGTAATTACATGAAATCGTTGCTCTGAATAATGGACGACCTACATTTCCATTCCACATACTGTGTGTTCCCTCTCTATGAGATTTATACAATCCAGCTAGAAACAGTAGCTCAAAATATGATTCTAGTTCAAGTAATGTTAGTTGTGGAAACGTGTCCCCACAAAATATTTTGCCTCCTAAATTTGACATTTTCAAAGTTAGGTTTATAATTTTGGTGTGAACTATAAGAAATACGCGAATTTTAAACCAATCATGCGTGATATAGCATACCTTGTTGGCTCAGGAATCAACGAAATAATATTTGATGCTGAGAACCTCTCCGATTGATGTGTCTTTTCATTCCGTACTATATTGCCATCTTTTGAAGTTACGTGTTTATCCGTATCAGCTTCACCTGAAATCGTAGCTTCCACTTCATCATCCGATTCGCTATTATATACCTCGGTTTCAGACAAATGGTCTTCTTCTTCAGATGCATTAGAATCACTATCAGAAACACACAAATGCACTCACTCACTACACATTTCCAATAATAAACACACACACACACACACACACAACACACACACACACACACACACCACACACACACACACACACACACACACACACACACACACGCCACACGCACACACCACACGCACACACGCACAGCACACACACACGACACACGCACAACACACACGCACACACGCACACAGCACAACCACACACGACACACACGACACACGCACACACACACGCACACGCACACACACACGCACACAGCACACACGCACACACACACACACACACACACACACACACCACACACACACACGTCCCACGCACACACTCACACACGCACACACGCTCACACGCACACACGCACACACGCACACACGTACACGCACACACACACACACACGCACACACGCACACACACACACACACACTCAGTAATCAAATCTGATACTTAATGAGGTATAATTCTATGATTAAACCATGTGTTATTAAAAATAAACTGGCAACGTAAACGTAGACGTAGTTCGCAAGAGATTTAAATACGAAATTATTACTCCTTATTGTTTCAAATAACATCAATACTGATAGTATTGTTGAAAACAGAAGTAAATTATGTGAAATACTTAAAACATTAGCTAGATATGTGTTACGTACAAATCTTCACGCTGTACCCGAATTTACAGTAACAGAAGGCACCGATGGTAGTCTTAGGGTTCGCCGGTAGTGTGCACAAAGGTTTGGTGTATTCTGTCTATAATTAGCCAAAAAGAAATTAAAATTTATATAACTAATATAAATAACCTCATTGATAAGTTACTCTTGCTATGTTACAGGTGGAAACAATGAAATAAATCCTTTAGCCTGCATAGCTCAGAGCCAGTTGGTAATCTTACATCTACTTTTACACACACTTGAATAACAAAGATTAATTGGAAAAATACTATTAAATGTCTGGGTTATTGCTTAGGCCACCCACAAGGCACTTAAGCATGTATGCCTAAACTATTCAAGCAAAGCTTTGAAAAAGTGCGGCAGTCAATAATACATTTAAAACAAAATAAATTGCTAAATCATAATAACATAAATTCAAAGGAGTAATTTTGAATGCATTCCCTTGTACAGATCTTGTATTCACGATTCTATCCAAATCAAAAGAAAATTTAGCGTATGTATAATTGATCTAGTCCGAAAGTACATATAACGATTGGTTTGTTTTATAAAGTGAATACTTATGGATTAATTATTAATTACTAGCTAAAATTTTTGCACCAATAAGTAGGGGCGTGCACATTAAGGTAAGTTGTAGTATTGGTTGTATTTACAACAATTAATTAATCCAAAGCACTGAGCTGTTTAAAAGCGCAGATAATTTCACACTTAACTAGGACTCTCCGGGTGTTTATTCCGGTAGAGGTTCAAAGGCGGTTCAGAAGATGTTAGAGGGTATTCGCATTCTACTACTTCCATTTAGTGTCAAATTTCTACGCAGTAACAGATAGGCATTTCGTATGTTTACACAATCGTGATATGGTAATCAGGCCCAACGATAATTGTAGTTACTAGTTACGTTTAAGTCTGTAAATAATTACATAAAACAGCGAAGGCATGATAAGAGATATTACCTTAATGCGGTAACAATTACAGAATATTAACTAAATTCAGGCAATGTAGAATTTAAACAAACATTAGTTGATAGGTTATGTTCGTAGACCAAATAGTTGGTAGGATTTTTCCTATAAAGTGACTAACTATTTTAAGACAAATATTGACGCTGACATTACATTCCTAATAAACCCGCTTAAAGCGTATGAAGCCACTATATACAAAAAAATCATGAATTGAACAATCATTATAAAGCCGACGCAAGTCGATGGATGAAATAAATCCAGGAAATTCAATTTTCTTCAGGAAAACAAAATGTAGGCATTAAAATCCAAGCGCAAAGAGAATGTTGCACTGGAACTTTGAACCTGGATATAACAGCTGTACACCAGTGACCCCAATTTGTGAAAATAAGTGATAAGTACGAGTAACCATCAACATTTTAAAAATTTAATACATAAATTCATTTAATTTAGAAAAGTAGTATATTTAAGAAAATACTAAATGAGGAAATTAGAGAAACAGTAATAAGCGAATGATTTTACTAGCTGATCAAGTTCAACCAATGTTGCAGCATAGGTAGCGAATGTAACGAACGTTTATATTTACAGTTTGGTTATTATGAGGTTATTTTCTTGACAGCTCCGTTTTTACCAAAAATATATGCTTTTAACAATGTTTCAGCCGCTTCCTTCTTGTCTTCTAGTTTTTTTTTACCATGAATCACGTGTTACGAACAAAAGGTTTAACTTATCGATTGAAACTCATTATTAATACCACAACCGGTTAAATTATTTCCAGAAATTTGTTCGAGCTCATGCATATTTTGAAAATTATCCCGAGTTGAATATGAGGGATAATTTAACCTCGTGTGGTATTTGGTAAGAAAATTTTACACCAAATTGTGTTTAACATAATTTTAAAATAATATTTCTTGATTTTTTACCATGCCTAATTTTTTTCCTTTATGTGACATGTACATATCAAAATTTTAGTTTACAAAAAAATTAAGTGAGTTTTTGTGAAATGTAAACACGTTCAAATAAAGAAATGCCCAAAAAAATATTTGTGCCATTATGTCAAACAATTTCCACCACAATTCGCTGTTGGTTACCTACGGTAGAGAAAAATTTCCTATAAAATACATGGGTTGCCATGGTGACCTGCCAGGTTGGTTGAATAGTATTGGTGTGAAATTTTCACTAAACTGATCTCGGGGTGAACCATTCTAAATTTATCATTTATGTGTTACGGTTACTGCGTTATTAAGTTTATTGTGGCTTAGATCGTATGTTAAATGGTGTTTTGGTTTATGTTTTTTTTCTTTAGATCAATCTTACGGTCGATTGGAGACCATCGGAGCGGAACGTTATCCTACACCTCCATGACATTGAAATACCATTGTAAAGCATAGCTGATCTAATGTCATTGAGTTTCGCTACACATTAGTTAGCGGGTCCTCAAAGCGATAGGACTTGTTTGGGCTCCAGCTTCTACCTTCGATTAGTGAAACAAATCCGAATTAAAATTACAATTTCTAAACCAATAAAGTTACTGTACGGTAGGGGTGAGTTTTTCAGCAAATTATTATACCCAGCGGTTACAAAGACAATAATAATCTAGCCAGTAGAATTTTTGTAACGTGTAAAAAGGCGCGTAAATAACATTTGGGATTCCTGTAGGATTGAATTTCTACGAAAAGATACGGCTTCTTTAAACCCAAATTAGATGTGATTGTTAAAACTCATAGAATTGTAAAGTAAAGTTAAAGCACAAATACCACCCTATTGTCTTGAACTGAAACAGGTAAACATTCTTGCGCGGGGTATGAAACAATCGTAAATACTTACGTATCTGTAACTGTAGGAAAAATAGACCAGATGTGATTCATAAAAAAAAGCACATAAATAGATAAAATGAACAAATAACTATCTCTAATTTGTAATCTTAAATTCTAAATTAGAATAATCAAATACTTTTTCTTTTCTAAAACAAATGAAAGCAAATCGCGTAGGGAGCAATCTAATTTAAATACGAAGTACGATGCTTTTGAATAGATTTTTGTCGGTTTGAATATTAATAATTGAATTTGAATTTGAATTTGAATTTATTTATTTCACAGTATTTACAGTTTAAGGTCCAACAAAGTCAAATGACTTTTCCGTTGGTGCCTTATTTATACAATAAGGTTTTAGATACATATATAAATTAAAATTTCTGCTTTTGGTGTGGCGTTTAAGAGTGTACACAATCATTGCAAATTACAATTAAATAGGTCATATTACATGTCTATACTTTTATTATTGATTTACTAGCCTATAAACTTTATTTATTCAAATCACTTTCTGTTATTATGTTATTTGTGTCTGTAACCAGTGTTTTATATTATATTTATACGATAAACGAAATAATAATAATCAAAACAGTAGAATTTTTATAATGTGTGAAATGGTTCTTTAAATAAACAAAAAAGGTGCGTAAACAATATCTACGATTGCTATAGCATTGAATTTCTTCGAAAAAATACGGTTCCTATAACCTGTGCCAGATTACTGTTGAAACTCATTAAATCGACTACTCGGTAGTGTTTTCAAATTTAGAAGTTAATCCAACTTTTATTTTTGGTACTATATTAAATTTCAAGTTTAATTATAACATTATATTTCATATTAATTTATATTATATTTTTCTTTGACAGCAAATTTAAAATTAAATTTAACTTTTACCATTGTTACTATATTTAATTTTAATTGTAATTAATTGACCATAAAAGCACGTAATTAAAATCGGGAGGGCTAACGGAGTCACTATTAATATATAATATTAATGGCAATAATATGCAAGTTGGAACCTAAAATATAAACCAAAATAAACAATTTACTCCAATCTTAGTACGGTCAACACCTACAAAACTAACCATAAACAGATTGGGGTACTACACAACTTATGCACGATCTTTTTTGATTCGGTTAACGAATATCCTGCTGTGTTTTCGGTGCAATCACTTTATTCAGCAATCGTACAAAAAATTTTTTTTTGTTGTATGATGCAATGTAAGCTAATTAATGTTTCCTTTTCACCTCCAATATTCTTCATTGTTGGAAGGCATGTATACCCCATGCCACCCAGTGCAATACCACCACCTTTATCATGGGCTCCTTAATATTGGTGATCGCCAATACACACTAGCCAAGCGTGGTGTTTGAACGGCTAAACCCTTAAAATGACGAGTCTTAAAACAAACGCTATACCCCAGGTGAGTAGGGCGAGACACATCGATTCGTCGATCCGTCCCAAGCATTCTGAGGGGACACAAATTCGTCAATGCCAATATCAAGACTAATAACAGCAAGATCTGCCTGGATTAAAATTCTGCCCCATTCGGACGCCTGGGAGGGCAGGACGCAAGCGATGTTGGTCATCGAAAGTACCAACATTCGGATTCATTACTGCAACACACGTAGTATCAGGTCGAATCTTAATGCTGTTCACCAACACTTTGAACAAGTGCAACCGGATATTCTGTTTCTATCGGAAACACAAGTATCCCCTGGAAGCATTGATTCGCCTGACCTGCAATTTCCGAGATATAACCTCCACTCTAACTTTCGCCTTAAAGGCGGAGTATGTACGTATATCAAGGACAACGTAGGTTGTAAGAGGATTTTCACTTTGGAAAACAACCAATTTGACGCGATTTGGTTCAAACATTCAGGGCTCCAGTTTGTAAAATTCTACTGTTGTTTGTATAGGTCTCCCAATGATAACTTCCAAGATATTTTTGACTACCTTAGTCTGAAAATAGACTACCTCCATCTTGCGATATTTCAATTTTGGGAAATTTTAATGCCCACAACCCAAATTGGCCTCGATTTTCATCTACCACTAATCCCGCAGGTAATAGCGTAGAAGCATTTGCTATATTCTGTCATCTCACACAAATCATTTCCGAACCAACCAGAATCCCCGACAACCCTAACCATACTGCACATCTCTTGGACGTATTCCTTACAACTAACCCACTTGCCTATAAAACAAGAGCCCTTTCCCCACTTGGTCAATCAGACCACTACTTAATCGAAATAACTTCCTCTGTACCCAATCCCACTGTTACTCGAAAAACAGACAGAACTATGTGGTGTTTTAAATCAGCTAAGTGAAGTTATCTTGATGGGTATGGAGTTATACATTTCTAAAAAACATAACTGTGCAGGTCATGCCCGTTCCCAACCCTGGTTTAATAGGGCCTGCACTGATGCATTATCGCAAAAACATAAAATTTATACCAATAGTAAATCAAATAAATCTGTCGAAAATGACGCCTAACATATTGCCGCAAGGAATAGTTGCAAAGGCATTATCACCAAGGCCAAAATGATGTTTGAAGAACGTAAATGAAATGAATTACTCTCACGCTCTTTGGGTGGTCGTAAATTGTAGTCATTAGCTAAAGCGATCAGTAAAAACTTTAGTATATCTTCCGTTCCTCCCATGACGTCTCGCGACGAAGCTGTAGTACCTGACCCTGCTGAAAAAGCCAACCTCTTTGTCGATTACTTTGCATCAAATTCATGTCTCAATGATACTGGTAAAACTGCGCCGTCGCCCATACCTACTCCATACGCTGTTAAACCAATTCACTTTCGTTACAAGCTCCTAGAATCAATTATCAATAAACTTGACTCAAACAAGGCGACTTTCCTTGACGGTATTCCAGATATCGTTCTTAAGAAATGCTACCCCATCAGTAGTAGTATTTGTTAAAAATTGTTAAAGATGTAAACAATTTTTTTTTTTTACATCTTTAACAATTTTTAACAAATATTACTTCTGACGAATATAACTGTAAGTGTTATTGAAACGTTTATATTGTATAATATAAAATACACCATTAAAAACTCCAAAAAAGATAAGTATTTTATTACTTTATATGAAGTTCAAATTTGTTAACGATTCACAAATTCCTAAAACATTTGTCGATTTTATATTTAAGTATTTTTAGTAACTTTTTAATTTACAATATTCATTACTAACTTTAAATTTTTTATAAATTATAAACCACACCCGCACCATTCACAATTAGTTACCATTTTAGTTTTTTTTACTGTGGAGTTGCGCAATAGAAATTACGATATAATAGCTAATAGCTCCTGTGTTTTTCTTATTATTTATCCGTTTGGTTTAATATACACTACCACCTAGCTGAAAGGTTATATACCTGTAAATTTTTGGTATTACTTGTTTGTGCCACACCTCTAACTTTGTTTAATACATACTGGGTGTGATACCTGAAATAGTGGAACGAATTCAGTAAATTTTTTTATATGTTAACCTTTGGAGGGAACGTTCAGTTGCCAGTGCTAGTTTTCTCTTCCTATAGCTTATTTTACTATTAAATAAATAAAATAGGCAAACTAAACTGTTCTGCCGAAAGGTCATTTGTACTTTAATTTAGGTTTAACGAGTTACTCAATTATATCTACGGTTGCTTTTGGATGTTGTACGACTACAGCAAATACAGTTTATTAAGTATGAGTATTTCGGGACTCTGTGCTAGCGTTGTTGTGTATGTTTTTCTTTCAGGTCAACACAATGGAAGAACTTTCATTGTATGAAGGAAAATGTTAAAATTTTACATTTTATTTTTGTGTTTAGAAATTTATCATTGGGTAGGTTCAAAGTTAACCGAACCTGATCAACTTGCGAACATTGTTGATCTTTTTTTGTGGTTAATAACCGTAGTGACCGACATTATATTTGTTTAGTCAAATTTTCATTCCCATGTTCCACGATACATTTTAGTTGAATAATTTAGATTAAAAATATTTTTTTTTGTTCTCTTAACTATACTCTTTGAGTGGAGTAGTACCCACACATATTTATCTTTGTTTCTTTTGGCTGGTTACATTATAGTTTGTTAGTTACACTACAGTGGTGTCTTATTTCCCTTCCCTTGGCGTGTTCCTCTCCTGTTTTCTTTACTCGCTTGTTTCCTCATCACTATCCAGAAGTCGGGATAGTGGTGCCTGTTTCTACTAAACGGGAGCGGCTTCTGACGCCGGCATTATCATATCTTTTCTCTCAACCCCGCCAGAACCGACACTAAGCTAGACGGTTTGCTTAACTGCCAACAGGTGAGCAGAGAACCCTTTCCTTTGCCTTCGCTTCCCACTTACACACGTGACAACATCATTTCCTCAACAACTAACCCTATCCATTACCTTGCAGACGACAGCACTCTACATTGTAGTTCTTCTCAGTTTTCTCACAACAATAAGTCTAGTCATGACATTAAGGTGAAAATGGAGCCTCAATTATCAGTGACTTAGAGCATCCTTGAATGAGGAAGGAATAACCTACGCACGTTCAACTCCGACAAAACCCAGTGTTGCCTTGTATCCGCCGAGAAAGACAAATCATTTCCTGCTGGAAATATGAATAGCTTAGATCTCAAGTTCTCAAACTTTATTTCTATGTTGGGGATGTCCGTATTATCGAACCTTTCATGGGTTGACCACCTTTGTCAGCCAGCAAAACAGCTGCCCGTAAAATCGGCTTTCTATACAGATCTGAACAGTTCCTCACACCGCAACAACTCCTTTTGCTGTATAAGGCTCAAATTCGACCTCATCTGGAATACAATTCCCACCTCTGGGGAAGTGCTCCCCAATACGCCTTTGATATGGTAAACCGCATCCAATAAAGAGCTATACGTGGTATTTGGTAAGAAAATTTTACACCAAATTGTGTTTAAAATCATATTTCTTGATTTTTTACCATGCCTAATTTTTTTCCTTTATGTGACACGTACATATCAAAATTTTACTTTACAAAAAAATTAAGTGCGTTTTTGCTAAATTTAAACACGTAAAGAAATGTCCAAAAAAATGATTCTGTCATTATGTCAAACAATTTCCACCATAATTCGCTGTTGGTTACTTACCGTAGAGAAAAATTACCTGTCAGAAAAACCCATTTTGGTTGGCTGAAAAGTATTGGTGTGAAATTTTCACTAAACTGATCTCGGGGTGAATCATTTTAAATTTATCATTTATGTTACGGTTACTGTGTTATTAAGTTTATTGAGACTTAGATCGTATGTTCACTAGGAACACCCGGTTTGCCCATTTACACCATAATTACGCACTCAAAATTCCATCGTGTCACACCAAACGGGCGCAATCGACATTTTTCCACACGGCGACCAAAGTGTAGAGCGCACTACCCAGTTACTGTTTTCCTCCAAACTTTGACTTAAGTTAATTTAAGATAGCCATTCTTAACCATTTCTCGACAGGCTAAGTAAGAAAAAAAAAACTGAGTAGTAACTAAATATTTTATAAAACGATCGAACGATGTCGTGGTGTGTACATTCTCTATAATTTATCTTTACATCATCTGTAAACATACCACTTGATGTGGAATTGCTACTTTACGTTTTTAGTTACCTGGTATACTACCATTACTGCCCCCTTAAAAAACAAGCCAAATAAGATTTAAGGAATGAAATTTAGCAAACACTATAACAATACAGTAAACCTTATAAATTGTTTTGGAAATAAATATATCCCTGTTATACTTTATAAATATTCTCCTAGGTATACAATAATACAAGCACAGTTAATATACGGCTATTTCAAAAAACGTGTTTATTCCTACTGCTTAAATCATTACTAAAGAGACGTATAAAACTGTTTTTTGGAATACAAGTAATAAAACACTACTTATTAGAGCAATAAATAATTTATCATAGCTATTTATTTCTTTCGTTAAAATAACCGTAGCAATACAATAGGTGATCAATCATATGTACTAGTTTTCACAGAAATGGGAAAACAGTGACTGATTTATGCTTTGTGCAGCAAGTCACGAAAGCATTTATAAAAAAACATTGGGTACTTTCAATCTAGAAAGAATAATCACACACAGCGTACTGCCCAGGTGGTGAAATAAGCAAATTTTATCTACATGAAGCTAGTAGCCATAAATAATAATTAAAAGTGTAATAAAAAAAGAAACTACTTGATAAATAACATAGTTAAGCATTAATGCTTATAAAGCTCCTAATAGAATTATAACGAATAACGACAGGTTACTTTTAGATCTCCTAAAAATGAAAAATAGCTTATAAAACAATGAAAACGTATAAATTACGAATAATCATTTAAAAACTATCTGTAATCAATGAATTTGTAAAATGAGTGTACGTGAGTGCGAAAGTATGTGCTTGATCACTTCATAATGGAGATATCGGCCGCGAGCCTTCCATTTTCAGAAGATAAATGATTTCCGCGAGGCGCTCGCTTTTCTGTACATAAATTCAATCTTGTATTTCACGTACATATTTTTTATAACCGCAAAGACCAATGAAATGTACACTTTCCCATTTTAATTATAACGTTTGACGTTGTAAAGCTTGATTGCGTAAAACTACTTGTAACAATGCACTTTACGATCATTATACGTGTGAATAAAATGTATATGATTTCCTGCATTAAACACTTTTCTCTAAATTTGTATTGTGCAATTATACTTGAGTAGAGGTTTAACTGTGTTAGACACTTTTGTTCTAAAATAATAGTGTTGAAGTGCAGTTGATGCAATTGCCGTATTATAATAATTACATTTTAAAGGATTAAAACCTCAAAGAATTCGAGCACTTTTATAGGTACAAAAAGCCTTTGAGTTTTATGAATTGTGACAACGCCCACCCTTTAACAGTTTGTTAACTTTAAGGATCAGAAAAAGAGAGAGTGTAAGATTTTCTAAGAATGTTCATACAATGCTATGGCTAACCTAAAAATTAACAAACTGGAAAATGTGGAATATTACATTTGGAATAGTTCCTAGTTTTTAAAAATTGCCTAAAACCAGAAAATTATTTATAGCTTATATATTTTGACATATTCTACCTTCTCAAATCCAGATATTTAAGCTTCAATCAACAAAGACGTTTATCATATCTATCAATGGGGAATTAATAATATAGTGAAATTTTTAAAGCTAGCATAATATCGGTCATTTTTTGTTCTAAATATGAAATGCTCAGACTCCATTACTATGTGACTATTTATCATCGACCATCTAAATCATGTTCATAAAATAATATTGTTGTATAGATCAAAGTATGTTAAAATCATATAAAAGTTGGTCGAACAACGAAAATGCAATGAACTAGCTACATCTCCTTTAGGCAGTCGTAAATCTTAGTCTTTAGCAAAAGCCATTAGTAAAAACTTTCGAACATCTTCATTATTAAAACTTTTTGAATACACCTCGTATACCAAAACTTCTAAAATAAAATTTATCACTCAAAGTCATTCAATGAACGGTAATCAATTTTAAAATTCTTAACATGAACGATATCTTTTAAACTTAATTTACTTTTGAACCGTATTTGACATTCGTAAACATTTAAAGTTTCCAAACTCAAACTTGTATTATACTTAATGAAATTTTTAAGACAACAGCTGATCTGTTAATAGTGCATTGCTCTAATGAAACTGACATAAAAATTTTGTAATCAACCTGGCTAATATAAACTTTCAGGTTGTTCCTTAAATCTGAAAAATTAAAATCTGCAAAGCTTACTTTTAAAATTGTCAAAACAAGATCACCAATTAGGTAAATGTTACATCTGTGTTTCATACCTGGTTAAATAAACAACAAAATAAAAATTTAACTATAAGTATATATTGTCCTGCATAAAATAATTAAAAAAAAAACAAAAATATTTACATAAATTACATCAGCGTGGTTGAAAGTTAAACCACCAAATACCACTTTGCAATCTTACTACTAAAACAAACCATACAATACGACTCAAGAACGATTATCTTTTCCTTTCAAAACTATTTAATAATTTAAACAACCATAAGCAAATAAACTAACAAAAGATAATCGGGCTTTAATGCGTTCATAAAATTCCTTAATCTAATTTCTTACTTAACAAATTTGTCCATAAATCCTTGGCTTTTCTTTCTTCTTTCTTCCGTACACCAATTATATGTAGTCCATTGGTAATTCCTTAAAATTGCCTGAAGCACATTACAAATGCTCAACAAAACTTATTCCTCTGTGCACTCGCGATTAGTTCACAATGCAAGGTTATTACTCCCACAAATAGTCGAATAACACGTAATAACGGTAAACCTTTGGTTGCCTATTAAAATTTCTAGCAACCCTTTACACCAAATTAGTCCCTTATACAAATAAAACTTTCAATGTCATATAACGTTATTTAAACATTGGTTTAATATACAACGAACGCTTCGTTTACTTAACAGGTGGTCTCATAAATACTTTTAGCTGAATCTCGCTACAAGGACACGCGCTGCCCTTCACACTTTAACATAACAACTGTTATCTTTATTCAAATCTGCTTACGCACTATTATTTTCTTGAAAATAAACAAACTAATTTTATCTTCAACGTCAATTTTAATTATTGTTTTTGTTTATGAATGTCTTTTCAATTTATCCCGGTTCGGGTCACGCAGTTCATTAAACAATTACTGCCTCATTAAAATTTCACAAACATACTCCAACATCATCACCGTCTATCACTCGCGTGCGCGTCTCACCGAGCTTTCATCACAAGCCAAAAGCTAACTTCCTAACTAACTTCAACCACCAACAACAACCAACCAACTCGTCAATCTCTGACTTCCTATTTATAACTTCAGTCATCCATCTTTAAACATGTCTTCCTTCCGCGTTATATTCTCCAACAATATTCACTCAAAATGTCATAGTTCCAACAACTGCTTCCCTCCACAGAAGCACGCGTGCAATTACAATACATCGCCATATTTGTTCTTACTTGCAAATTTTACAATTACTTCACGAAGGAATCACTTTTCGTCATTACATTCATTCAGTGGCCCCTCTGGACCATTACGCAACTTTTAACCGTTATCTCCAATCTGCGCTCGATCTGATTCCGCAACATTTGCAAAAATCAGTACCGTCTAATGTCTCAAATTCCATATACATACATTTATTCTCAAAACAATTGCACAACATTACAAAACCCTTCGGAAATTAATACTTAAACATACCCAATCTTTCTCTACATATTTTCTAAAACATTCTACACTTATTCTTCACATTTTCTAACCAAGATTACTCATTTATCCAACAACATTCCATCTCTAACGGCAGCAAAACAGTAGCAATCCAGTGGAAAGCATTATCGTCCCATGGACAAATTTCTCTTCACATTTACATTCATCAAAATCTAATTATTCCAACACTAAAGTCTCTCTAATATTCAAATACACGTATCTACATACAGAATTATATTTCTCCTAAATTTCCAGTGGCGTAGCATACACCCACATACTTTACGCACATACACAAAAAATTTTTTTTTCCGTTCAAACTCAATACACTCGTGCTCAGAACACGTAATATACGTCATTATAACATCCTACATACAGGGTGCGTCAACGCAACCTGACACTGCTATATAAGGCCAAAATTCGGCCTCATCTGGAATATAATTCTCACCTTTGAGTTAGTGCTCCCCAATACGCTCTCGATATCGTTGATCGTATTCAAAAGAGTGCGATTAGGCTTATAAATGACCCGTCTTTAACTTCTCACATACAGTCCCTTGAGCATAGAAGGATGGTTTCAGTTCTTTCTTTGTATTATCGTTATTACAACGGCTATTGTGCTGGTGAATTACATTCTTTGATACCATCTCCGGCTATCTTTGCGAGAAACACTCGGTTCGCTCATTCACATCATCAGTATGCAGCACAAATCTCCACTTGTCGTACCAAACGGGCGCAATCCACATTTTTCTACACGGCTTCTAAACTCTGGAATGATCTCCCTAGTTCCTGTTTTACTCTCACTTATGATATGAGAAAATTTAAGGTAGCTGTTCATAGGCATTTATTGGCAATTCATTATCCCTCTATCCATCCTCCTAAGTCTTCCTGAGTGCTTTAGCACGATTTCTTATTTAGCCTGTTCAGGTCCACAATCATAAAAAAAAAGAAATATAAGATTTCGTATCGCTCATTCCGAATAAATGCATGACTTCATTAACGTATGTCCACCTTAGTATTTTATGATCTTTTTATACAGATTTCTGTATTACCGATAACATGTAATTATAATCAAATATCGCTCATTTTATTTAATTTCTATGAGTTATGCAGTTATTGAACGCCTAATTTGTACTAGGGTATGAATTCTTGAAATCAGAAATAAAGTTAAATACAGTTACATTAATTATTTTTAATCTGACAATTTTATGTAAATGTGTATGTTACATCATAACAGTTACTTAATGATTATTAAAGGATAATTGTGCTTAGGAATAATAAAATATACAGGGTGTCCAGAAAGGATTGATCATAAATTATACCACATATTTTGGGGTCATAAATAGGTTGATTGAACCTCACATATACAGAGAAGGGTACATGATGATTTATTTGCAAATTTAAATTAATTTTTTTAACGTTGCTCTAAAACGGTGTAACGTAAATTTATGAAAATGTATATAAGATATTAGTGTACGATAACCAATAAACTGGAAGCAGTCGCATTCATTTATTTTTATTTATTATAGATTTTCGGAGGGAGTCAACAACACTTTAACGCCCCCCAACCTTTTTTGAGGGTTACATTTAACAAAATACGGAACGCCATTGGAATTAAACGTCTATTTTTAATCTCTTTCGCCTCTTTGTATTTCTTTGTAAACATATTAGTTTGGAAGATACAGCCACCATTTCAAATGTCAATTTCAAAAGTGTGAATTATTAAATTACATTTACATAAATATCAAAAACAACTTTATTATTACATTACAATTTATAATAATAAACAAGGTAATAAAATCTAGTGTTATAAATATTCTTATTTCAAGTTAATTTCGTTTATCCACTATGTAGAATACAGTACCTACCAATCATTACATGTAAAAAATGAGTAGGCACTGATTGATTAGTTGATTGCTGTCAGTGTATTTGTTGTTAGTGTTATTTACAGTTCTTTGACAAAATTGTAATATTATTTATACATTAAAAAAATTAATTTAAATTTTCAAATAAATCACCCAGTACCTTTTTTGTATCCACCTTTGTGTATAGGTAAGTGAGGTTCAATCAACCCATTTTTGACCCCAGAATATGTGGTATAACTTATGACCAACATTTTCGGGATAATACAAACATTGCTGAAGTAAATAATGAATAACTGGTAAAAACTGTGGCACTCCTCAGAGCTGTCGTTAAAATGACTTTTTCCCTTTCGTCAGAACTGGTTTCACCAATAGTCATAATTAATGGGGCCGCCTCGATATTTAACTGTTTTTCAGTTTTCCACCATTCATGCATTATTTCCGCATCTGAAGTACATTTTATCCAAAAATCAGCGTCAATTCGATTTAAAGCTATTAACCATGTTTCCTCCATATTCGTATTATTCAATTCGACATTATTTTGCCCGAACTTTTGTTGCAAAACTCCTTACAATTCGCCTACACTAACTTAATAGTATTGATTTGACAATGGTACGGTGGCAATCGTAACATCTTATGTGCATTTTTTAATGCACATAATTTCGTATTTTTTTGGTCTACGGTTTTCTTGAATTAATTCCAACAGTTCTCGTTTACACATAACCCTGTCGAAAGGAATTTTATGGTTTGTTAGTAATTGCAAATTTCTTCATTCGTAGAGGACGTATTTGGAAGTTTCTCTAACAGCTTTGGATGATAACTAGCATTATCTAATACAATTAAACTCGGTTCACAAATTATTATAAGTTTTGTTGTGAACGAATAAGTTCAAAAGTAAATATGTAATTAAAAATTATTGTTAATTTTATTAAATACATAAATAAAAAGTTGACCTCAGGTAGGATTTGAACCTACAACCTGCAGTTTGCTAGAGCACCACGCTAACCAGCTGTGCTATCGAAGTACAAGCCCCAATCCATATAAATTTTGTCTTTATGTATGTATAACTGATGTAAATTCTAAATTTAATGAGATAACAATCCAATTACTTGTATTAATGGAATGTCAACCTGCAATATCGCAAGGATTCACACATACCAAAGCAACTTGACTAATATTAAATTATTATAAGTTTTTGTTATGAACGAATAAGTTTTCATAATAAATTTTAACTTATGTACTTAATAAAATTAATAACAATTTTTATAATATTAAATAACTTTCTGTTACATATTTTTGGGAGAATTAATAATATCCTGAAAGGTTCTTTTTAAATTTTTGCGAAAATTAATTATAGAACCTAAATGAAAATGTTGTAGTTGTTATAAATTACGTATCCAATAATGTATTATTAAGTGTGTGAGTAAAAAGCCGCGTACAGATTTTAATAATGGATTACGAGTTTCGCAGTATAGGTAGCTATAATGTATTAAAATATTGAGATAATGGTAAAAAGTATTAAGGTGCCAGTTTTAGATAAACATACTTTTAGATTGGCGTTAGCTAGAGACCTTGATCTGTTAAAATAAGGAGAACTATAATTTGTATTCTTTTGTAGATTTTCACGAGTGAATAAGGGCATTAGTTTTCAGGTTAAAGTTAAGGGTTTTGACTTTGTTCGGTTAATATAGGCATACCTTAATTGACAGCTGCATTTTGTGATTCGCCAAAGAGTTGAAGACTCTGAACAATAGGGATGTGGTCGTGTTGCTAGTGAGCCCAAAGTAGGGGAAATCGTATTATTACCGCAATTTTTCTGTTAGTAAACCTGCTGAGACTATACCTTGGTGCGGATGTCCTGAGTATCCTAATCATATACAGTTAAGGAATCATTTTCTTAGGAAACCTTGCCGGTCGGTTTATGAAATGTAGGAACCGTTGTGAGAGTCTCCATGATCCTGCTATCGCCTCGCTCTGTAAGATATTTTTACCTTCCAACCTACATATACATATGTAGATAGAGAATGGTATGCAATCGACAGTTTTTTCACTATCATTAAATCGACTTGTGTATGTGTGTGCGTGTACGTGTGCGTGTGCGTGTGCGTGTGTGGGCGTGTGCCTGTGCGTGTGAGTGTGAGTGTGTGTGTGCGTGTGCGTGTGCGTGTGCGTGTGCGTGTGCGTGTGCGTGTGCGTGTGCGTGTGCGTGTGTGTGTGCGTGTGCGGGTGTGCATGCTCGTGCGCATGCGCGTGTGCGTGTGCGTGTGCGTGTGCGTGTGCGTGTGCGTGTGCTTGTGCGTGTGCGTGTGCGTGTGCGTGTGATTGTGCGTGTGAGTGTGCGTGTGCGTGTGCGTGTGCGTGTGCGTGTGCGTGTGCGTGTGCGTGTGCGTGTGCGTGTGCGTGTGCGTGTGCGTGTGCGTGTGCGTGTGCGTGTGCGTGTGCGTGTTCGTGTGCGTGAGCGTGCGCGTGTGCGTGTGCGTGTGCGTGTGCATGTACGTGTGAGTGTGCGTGTGCGTGTGCGTGTGCGTGTGCGTGTGCGTGTACCTGTGCGTGTACCTGTGCGTGTGCGTGTGGGCGTACATGCGTGCGTGCGTGCGTGAGTGCTTGCGTGCGTGCGTGCATGAGTGAGTGCGTGCGTGGCGTTTTGAAACTGGATCTTTCCAATCACGTTCTAGGTTTTTTTTGCGAATAGCTGGATGTATTGGGTTCTACAATACCGGGATTAACACCATCCCTTTCTAATAAGTTTTCAAATGATGAGGTTTTGAGAGATCCATTAGTCTTCAAAATACCTGCATCTAGCAACTGCGCCAACTAAGAAAGCACTGCTTGCATTATATAAATGTTCGCTAGCCCTGTATGTAACTTTAATCAAGACGAGACGTTGGGTATGATACATATACTATGCATAATTAAAAATTTAATTATTACAGTCGAAGCATGGTAATCTGAGATATATCGAATCTCATGACAATCTTTCTTGAGGGAGTGTTTTCCTTGTGTATTTTTGGAAGAGACGGTATAAGTATAGAGGACCTCTATTTAGTGTTTAGTTTTGTTCTTTGCTGTTCCTCGCCAATTTTATTCTTTCAAGTAATGATCTGGTTCTCCTTCTGTACTCATCAGATTTTTGGGTGTTCTACACTTGTTAGTAACTTTTTTAGCTGCAGTCATTATGCCTACCTTATTATGCCTTGGTGCTATATTGTAGTTTAAACGAGTATGCAATATTTCTATATTGTGCCACTCAACTGTCTGCCTATGTATTTATTACGGTGTTCTTTCTGTATTCGGAAGTTAGTTGTTTTTTTCCTTAACCAATCGTTTCAGCTTTTATTTGTAAACTTTTCTGTAGTTGCCTTTAATCCTTTATTTGCTTCAATTTATTGTAAATTTAATTCTAATTATTTTTGCACCCGACCTTTAACTTTGTTAAAAATTCACAGATTCCGACAGAAGGCCCTTAATTGAGAATGTATGTTTGAAATAAGTAAAACAGCCGAAAGGGTGTATCTAGGACAAACACATTGGATAGAGACTAGGCTATGTCGTAACATCAAGGTAATTACAATGGTAACTACAACCTATTTCTATACATATATGGAACAACTACTACGAATATATCTATATATATATATATATATATATATATATATATATATATATATATATATATATATATATATATACGTATTTGGGATTTCCACAAGTCTGACATGTGTACACGATCTCGTTAGTTGATAAGATGCTTGTAAGAATCTTCGGCGACGGTTCGGGAAATTCTCATTTGCCATCTTCAAGTCGCTAATAATCTTGTTCTGTTTGGCGTTATTCGGGTTGAACTTTCGCTGCCATAATTTTTGTTCTGTTTCACAAGAGGTCTGTTGTGTATTTTTTCTTGACATGTTTTGTTTAATACCAACTTCTATGTATTAGGCAGTACCTTCGCGTCGTCTCTAGTATTAGGGCTGTTTGGTAGTTCTTAGATTTCTATACCTTTCTTATTATTCTCCTCGTGAGATGTTCGGTTGGCATTAGCAAAATAGTTACTGTGATGTCTATTGAACATGGTGTGTAGGGCCTAGACTGATTTGTCTGTTTGTTTAGCCTATGCACGTTCGGTCACGGTCTCCATATGGAATCTGGTATATGGCTTGATCGTCCAGCTTGATTTTCGTTTTTGAGCTAGAGGCAATACCGCTTCGATCTTTTCGAGCGTCATAAATATCCTTTTGATGTTGTATTTTTTATAATTCTGCTAATCTGGTTTGTTGTTCCATTTATGTACCGCAAGAGCACTTTGCTCATTTATCCCTTCTATTTTTCTTATTGCTTTTTCTAATTTGATCGGTTCGCCTTTTGGATAACTGAGCTGGTAGAGTAGTGGTGACACGACCTGCTTAGCATTCGGGAGGTAATGAGTTCGACTCCCGTTACTGTCTACCTTGTATGATCTTTTTTCAGGGGGTTTTCCTCATATACATGTAGCGGCGTTCACTTCGTATATGCACACCACGTGCGGCTACTTTGGCCAATGATGAGGTAGTGTTTCCCCCCTCAGAACCGTAACTCCGTTCCTTCCGATCCTATCCTAACCACACCTATCCTTAATCTCACCATAAATATATACGTAATTTATGTACATATGCATGCTAGGAATCCATGTTTGTGTTTAAAGATCAATACATACATGGCATTAATATTAAAAAATAATTTGAGACACATGACTACCGCGGCTGTTCCTGATGAAGAGCATTCAGTCAGTCCAACTTTGAGTTATTTATTCGAGCCGTGGTTACCGTATGTCATCAATCGTACAAATAATGTTGGCTCCAAGGCGTTCAGTGTTGCTGGTTTATTAGCATAAGCCAATGACTTCACGTAGCCCCATAGGAAATAATCAATCACAGGACCTGGTTGGCCAGTTGACAGGTCCATTTCTAGAAATCAACTTATCACCAAAAGTTTGTTCGCCGTATGACACGCAACCCCATCCTGTTCTACCCATATCTCATGCGGATCAATGTCATCCATATTTTTAAAAATAGATTCATTGATCATGTTCCGGTAATGCTCCACATTTACCGTAACGTTAGCTCTAGCCTCACTTTTAAATAAATAAGGTCCAATGATGCAACCAGCGTATAAACTGCACCAAATTGCATTTTTTGAATGTAATGGGGTATGTAGGATCTCTTCTGCATTAGTATCAGTCCATTACCGTAAATTACGTTTATTAACAAACTCGTTAAGCAATACATGAGCTTGATTGCTGAACACAACTTTGCGATAAAACAATGGTTCGGCTTGCAACTGCTCTAAAGCCCAAACTGCGAAAAAATGACGCAAGCGATGGTCTTGTGGCTTTAATTCCTGCACCAGCTAGATCTTACATGGGTTTAGCACAAGATCTTTGTGCAAAATTTTCCACGCACTGAACAGACAAAGCCCCAGCTGCAACCGACGACGAATCAATGATTGTGGATTTTCTTGCACCCTTTTGTTTACAGCGGCAATATTATAAGGCCCCACTTTTGAATCTGGGAGTTATTTTATATAACTGCCCTTTTTTGGTGGTAACCCAGCGCGGTTTTATTTTGCCTCTGCTATGCTCAGTCGTGTTTATCAATTGTTATTAAACGGGGTGTGGTTCGTATTATTTAGTGGGCTTACACTGTCACCTTAAGTAATTATGCGAAAGCGGTTTTAGACGTATATTATTTAGTAATTTAACAAAACACAATAATATTATTAACAAATTAAACTAAATATATATAATCGGGTCCTTAGAGCTCCTTCCTCTCGTTCTCCTGGGGAAGTTGTTATTGGGTGCGAAGTCGTTTCTGTGAACAAGTATATATAGTGTCTTAATCTACTCCTTACCTAGTATTTAATATTTATATTACGGTCCTGTTTTACTGAAGCGGGTGCGGTAACCTCAATATAGTTTGGTCGGAAGCGCCAGCGCAACGAACTCGAGTTGTTTCTAGGTCACGGGAGAAAATCAATACTGGTCTCGGATTATGCGCATGGTATATTTAAACTCTTCAGTATCTCTGGAGCGCTGAAGCTGGTATGTCGTACTCCGATGAAGAAATATACGCGGAAGATTCGCGTACGCAAAGGCGAAATCTCTGTTCTATAATTATTTGATTATAACCGGTTTGAGAATGCGCTTAGATTATTTAAGCAACTGGATTAAGTCCTAACGGCGTAACTAAATTCCCTTATGTACAAATTATCAAGTAAACGAAATACTTGTTATTGAAAATGCTACCCTAAAATGAATTTACTTTAACTAAGGTAAATCGTGTTATACACCAGGTCGTATTTACGTTATCTACTACAGGTAAACCGTGGATAATTTACGGATTATCCCACGTCTTACTTTCCGGAGGAATTCTAATTTATTTAAGAACGGTTTCGCACTAGGTAATTCGCGGTGGTTATCCTAAATACAAATTTATGCAACAGGTCTCTTCTGTACTCTTCTGCGATTAAAGACACCCTGTGTGGTTATTGTGTTTGCCAGTAGGTAGTGCATGTATGTGTATTAAGCGGGGCCTTAGCGCCAACAGTAGACGGTAGGCAGCAGCCTGTCTAACCTGTTTGACTAAGAAAAAGGTCGTAGGTCTTCACAGCCCTGTATCAAACCTTCACCCTCAAGTGTTTGAGAGTGACCTCGGGATCTAACCTGCGTGGCACTCTTTCTGTATGTGTACTGAGTCAGGCGACGCAGGGTTTCCCCTTCGTTACGCCCTTTATGCAGGTGTTTGTGTAATAATAACGTTATACCTCCTGGAGACTAAGCCCGTCGTTATTCACGTTCTGTAGTGTTTGACTGTAAATTGTTAGATTTTATAACTCTACAACTTACGTGTCTTTTAATTGCAGTTCGGGATTAAACTTTAGGTCGCCCGCGCGAGGGGATGAGCGTTATCACACGGTCGCGATGGACTCCTCGGCAGCGATCAACAGGTCGGTGATTACAAGAAGCAATCGGTACGGGCGGCTACTGGATATCAGGAGCGGCGTGGCGGTCTCGGTCACGATCGGGCAGGTGGTGATTACTTCTCTTTTCTCGAGCAGCGACTTCTTCTTTTCTCGAGCAGCAGGGGAGATCAGACGAATCGATGAATCGATGAATCTCTATTTAGATACGCGCGTCGCGGGTTTATAAAGGTGCATCTGTGGGCGGCTTCGCGGCTGCCGTGCGGAGGATGCCGTTATGGAATTGGTTTAAACTGCTCTGACGTGCAAAAACTTACTGGTTTTTAGAAATACACGTCAGCGGTGATTAATGAATTATTTGTGGTGCAATATCGCGTAATCTTTTGTAATTTGAGATATATGGTGATCCGCGAATAATTTATTCTAAAAAACATACGTAAAGGACGCTGGATCTTTACAATATTTTCTTCGGTACGCGCATTCCTTCGAAGTGTTGATGTTGTTGCATACTTTAGAGGGTGTGAGCTATGAGATGTATTCACAATGCGACTGGTGTCTTGCTCAGATGGATGATTATGTGCACAGCACTATTCACGAAGTCGTCTATACGTTTTCCGAATCGACGACTGACTTTCAAAGTAAACTTGAACAACTTGAGAGTGTTGTTCAAGCGTGAGTCGATCCAGGATTATTTGCCACACTATACCTAATACAAATGTTACTAATTTGGTACAAACTGACAGCTGATTTGACAGTCAGCGCTACCAGAAATTCTATCATGCTTAAAAAACACCCGCTAGTAATGGTGGATAAAGATTTTGAAAGACTTTTCTGAAAGGCCACTTTACTTTCTTTAAAAACGGTACTAATATTGTATATCGCTATATTGTTCCGCTTTAGAGGAAAATGCACTTAAAGTGAATTATGCGGAATGTACATATTTCGTTTGCACAAGATTTAATGACAATTTAATCTAGTAGGTAGGTATCTATTACAAAATCGTAGTTCTGATTTGACTTCTCATAAAATATCTTTGGTGTGTTTTTTACGTTGTTTTGTTTGTTGTTAGTTGTTTTGAGTGTTTCATTGTTTGTCTAACATAAATCATAACATGTAATTTGATAAAATGGAAATTTTATTAAGGTACACTCATTAGCCATTCTTGTGTTCATTAGCAAGACGCTATTAAATATATAAATCACAGATTTTGGGATCTTGTAATTAAAAAAAGACAGAATGATATTTCTTAATTTTAGTTTTAACTTTTAGTATCCCTGTGCCTCGAAGTAAATTAAGTATGATAACTTATCACAGTATTGCAACGCTTTAACACACGTAGTTAAAATTGAATTAAAAGTATACATTATCTTCCAAAGCATAATAACGCTTACACTCCTTAAATTATTTCTTTGTTGTATTTGTGATTTAACAATATATTTAACTGGTATGTAAGTGTTGAGTTGTGGACACTTCGGATTGACTTTATAATATAATTAAGCTTGGCTAGATTTGTTCTTAGATTGTGACATTTTTCATTGTAAGCTTTAAATGGTAGAGAGTGTACTGATTTATCATTTTTAAAATGGTTTAATAATATTTAATGAAATAAAGAGCTAGTTAATTATGCTAAAATAAAATTAGATTTCGTATATTTATTTGCCACAATTGATTAATTACCATGTACTGAGGATGATAATTGTAACTGTTTGAGTAAAAAATTAGTAAAAATACACGGTTACATACCCAATGCTAAGTGTTTTAATTGATTTAATTATATACTAACTTTCTATGCCTATTTCGTTCGAACTAATACTCTAGTCGTCTTCAAATTAATTAAAATTGCACGTATAGAATTTTTTTTCCAAAATTGGTAAACATTAGTTAAGCATTCAGCGTTTAAAACGGAAACTCATTGAGATTCAGCAATATTGACCAAAGTAAGGTTAATCCCAGTATACGTAGATATAATTATGTTACTAAATGTGTTGGTTTATGACTTACAAAATTGATTCTATAATATTAGGCACCAGTCTGCAATGGAAGCCTCGAGGTTATTTACTAAAATTATAATACTTATATTACACTAAAAGCAAAACCTTATTTAAATGTTTCTGTACCTTTTTCATTACGTACGTAGGAAAACTTAAATAGTTAATAACACCCTTTTCATGACACTTTCCGGAGGTTTTGTTTCTTTTTATTCAATTAAGTAAAGTAACTGGCTGCTAGAAATGAATGGATGTAATCGAACAAGAGGATGAATAATTATCAGGTCTAGTTTACTCGTGATGCTTACTTTATCTTAACGCACAGGAAACAGCTAACGGATTATTCTACATTTTTTCTCCCTGTAAATTAGACACCAATACGTTTTACTTTTTATTTAAGGTAACCAGGAAATCAGGCTTGATATTATAAGAGGCGTTGAAGTCGACTATCATAAATATATAATCTACAGTTAAGTTATGCATAAAGGCCATAAAAATATTAAACGAGAACAAGGCGTTTGTTACAATTTACATTACATTCTTCATGCATATCAACGTAACCATGTAAGGGAAAATGGCTTATCATTTGTTTTAATTCAGTACATAAGCTTGTATCGATTTCTTTTAGTGTTAATAATAGGAAACGTGCCCGGAACGTGTGTTATCCTGAAAGCATTAGAGATAAACGTAAAGTAAATAGGTGTTTATCATGCAGTTATCAAAATGATGAGATTGTCAAGGAAGCGATATTTTAGATTTGGCTGACAGGGGTATTGTTTGACTTTCAGTTTTACATGTAAAGATCAATTATTTTTGTACGGATATTGAATGAGAACAACAATCCTTTGCTAAAGATCATTTATTATATCTACTTCAAGTACAATAAATAGGAACGAAGAAGGAAACATTACTCTAATTTAATTTAGATTGATTACAATTAACACTGACGATTTTTAATTTCTCCTTCTCCTGTAATTATGTTTTATTTTTATACGTTGCAAAACTGGCAAGATTTAGGGGAAGAGGTGGTTAGAGTGGACAGGGTGCTGGTGTAGACAAATGGAATAAAACTGTACACGCAACTCACTAAAATCTGCAATAATTTACACAAACTGGCAACATTGTTAACATTTGTAGGTAAAAGTTTGGTGGCGATAAATAGTGTGTCAAATACAACAATTTTTCTAAAATATATTAAAATAGGTAAGTTTTGTTATAATATGTTTTATGTTAATACAACCAACACTGCCGAAAGGCCATTTTAGTTGCAATGGCTATATAATTACACAGTATTTTGTCGATTTTTTCACGTGTTTACAAAGTGTTTAGTATGTGAGGTAATAATGTTCTTGATATTTTTGTGCGGCATGTCATTGTGGGGCTAGACTGGACACTGTCGTAGGGGGCTACAGTGGACATGTCCACACTAACCCCTTATT
Organism: Vesta saturnalis; assembly: GCA_036346205.1. Classification (NCBI taxonomy): domain Eukaryota; kingdom Metazoa; phylum Arthropoda; class Insecta; order Coleoptera; family Lampyridae; genus Vesta; species Vesta saturnalis. The sequence goes on from JARFJB010000187.1 coordinate 1,333,567, forward strand.
ATTGTTTTATGAAAATTCATTAACAAAGTATAAAATGTAATATTTTAGTCTTACAGATAATAGTAATTATGGTTCGTACATACAAAAGAAAAACTGATAGGAGCAATAATAAATGAAAATTAATGTGCAACTAGCCATTAGAGGTGTATTAAAACATAAAAAGTCAATAAGACAGGCAACGCAAGAATATGGTTTAAAAAAAAATCAATGTTTTTCAAAAGTATTAAAATTGCCAAAGAACATATTTCTATGACTATGGTCTTAGTGACGACGATGGTAATAATATTATAAGTACCAGGGTTGGTAAGAAGTTTGAATTTAATGTCCGTCAAATCTTCAGAGACCCAGAAGAAATTCAACTGTACAAATATTTTTGTAAATCGGCAGATATATTCATTACGGACTAACATATTTACAAGTAAGAGAACTAGTTGTTCAGTATGCGAATCACTTGAATAAAAAATTTCCAGAGAGCTGGAATGAGAAAAAATGCGCTGGAATTGACTGGATGAAGAACTTTATGAAACGTCATAATTATCTCAGTTTAAGGAAGACCGAAAACACTAGTTTATCTAGAGCTACTTCGTTTAATAAACACAATGTGCAAGAATTATTTAAAAATTACCAAAATGTAATGGACCGCTATAATTTCAAACCTCACAAAATATGTGATATTGACGAAATTCGTGTGACTACAGTTCTACAAACTCCAAAAGTTTTAGCACAGTCAAGTAAAAAGCACGTGGGGCAAATAGTATCTGCTGAACGCAGAGAACTAGTTACCTTATGCGGAATTGTAAATGCTACAGGTTGTACTATTCCCCCTCCTTTCGTTTTTCCTCGCGTGCGATTTAAAGATCAATTTCTTACTGGAGCCTTAACTGGAAGTCTAGGGTTAGCAACCCGTCGTGGTTGGATGTCAGCCGAACTTTTTCCATCAGTTCTGAAACATGTTAACGCGTATACGCAATGCTCAAAAAACAATCCGATTTTGTTTTTAATGGATAACCACTGTAGTCACATTCAAAAGATAATGGTATAGTTGTACTCTCGTTTCCTTCTCATTGCTCACCTTTAGATGTTGGAGTTTATGGACCATTGAAAGCAGCAGCTAAGGTATTTTTAAATAACTGGATGAGGGAAAATCCTGGTAAACCAGTCATAATTAATGAAATGGCTCAAATTGTATCAAAAGTACACCTACAATCTTTTACCCCTAAAAACATAACATCAGCTTTTGAAAAAACAGGAATATGGTCAAATATTCACCGAAGAAGATTACTATTGCAATTATGGCACAGACAGAATTGCTATTTCAGAATCACAAAGAAATAGCGACACAGATACATTAAATTTTTGTAATTTGGAATCTAGCGAGCCTTGTACTTTCGATTTTCAACCCGAAGCAGTAGTAAACAGTATTTCTTCCATAACTCCAGAATGATCTAGGACTGAGTCTGAGAGTGTCACCCCATCGACCTCAAAGGCAGTTGACCAGGGTTTAAACTCAAATATAATTTTAACTCTGGAAGAAATTAGACCACAGCCCAAAGCAGAGCCTCGTAAAAATATGCAAAAACGAACTAAGGGCAAGCCACGTATTTACAGAGATACTCCAGAAAAAAATCAGTTAGAAGAACAATATGCAGCTAAAAAACAAAAGACAGTAACAGCAGACAAAATAAAAGCTGTAAAAAGAAAAGTAATGGTACCCAAAGAGGTGTGGAATTCGAATTAGATGAAGACAATGAAGGTTTAACTAATGAAGATCCAGAGCCCAACTTGTTGTGTGATGATGAAAAAATAAAAATTCGTGAATACGTTCTTATAAAGTTGGCCTACAAAGAAGGGTTCAAGCTTTATGTTGGTTACATTCAAGAAGTTCTTGGTCATTCCGACTCCGACATCATATGTTTAAGAAAGAAACATGGAGTCTCTTTTTTCTTCTTTCCAGAAGTTGATGACGTGTCTTCATTTGAAATAAATGAAATGATTTCCAAACTTTCGAACCCAGTTTCAGTTCCTGGAACAGCAAGGACTACAGGTTATTTGTCTTTCAGTATAGATTTTTCTTTCTACTATGTTCAATAAAATTATACGATACATAAAATTTAATAAAAAACTATAAAAGTCACTTCTCTGATTATGTCCACCGTAACCTCAATATAAAATTTAAATTGTCCATATTAACCCCCATCAGGGGTTATTGTGGACAAATTGCACAATCACACATTTTCAATTATATTTTTTTTATCTTCTTCAAACAAGTTTTCATTTGTTGTTAATATTAGTGGTAACGAACTAATACTTATATTGAAACTCCAATTTAGTGATTTTTGCGCCATAATTAATTATTTTTTTACTCAAAAAATCAACTAGTGTCCATACTAACCCCCCTCTCCCCTACGGATAAATTGTCAAGGTGAAAGTTACATTCTGTAGGGTATCCTTGTTTTATTATGGAACCGCATCATAAACTGCCATGATTATCAATAAATTTCGCCATACAAGTTATGCTATTTCTGCTCCGAATAATATAATACACTATTTAACTAAAGTTTACTAAGAATGCAGTATTATTATTATGTTATATTATACTTAATTTAATTAACTTCAGATTCACCTGTCTAAGTTGCTCATCAACAATGGTTATACATCAAGGCATGAAAGGACCCCGCACCATTTAAATAGCAAATGGCTTTCTGTGGATTTGCATAAATTTTTGATATGTTGTAGATTGTAAGGTTCTAATCAAAGACTACCATAGGCAGAAAGTCGAAAAATGGACAGTTGTTGCGCTAGAGCTCTCCAAAGTTGTGAATATGAACGTTTAAATGTGATGTGCAAGGGTTTAACGAAATTATTTATTAACGCCAAACAACACAAATAATTACAACAATATGGGCCATAGGGCACTATTTGAGACCTAATCAGTATTCACTTCTATGGCGTTATTATTTGCGATGTTTGGATCATGTTGTTGAGCTCTATTAGCAGCGTCCAATATTTTATCCAACAAAGTTGATTTTGGATAGTGAATATCATTTTCATAACGCGCATGCGCCAAAAACCACGAAACACTAGCAATGTGCGCACATGTTCCAAAAGTTCTTGCACCTGATTTGCACGTACAGTATCCAAGAATTAGATCTTCCACATTCTCATCGGCTTCTTGATTTTAGGTGGGGTTGTAAGCAATGCACAATTAATGTTTTGTCGCATTGCGAAAGCGCGAAAAATGTCTAACTCTTATAAAACCAGGTTCATTATTTAGAGAATATATATGGAATTCTTCTTCATCTTGTTGCAACTTATTTTGAATGCAAGATGGGACCAGATTAACTTGATATAACCCTACAGTGAGCTCTCGAAGATAACTCAAAGTAAGATGAGGGAAGTCACCTAAATCATGCTCATTTATTAGAACCCAACGAGCGTTCCGTCTACGAAGAATTTCTACTTCCACCCGGGCTTGTATAATATTAAGAACGCGAGGGTGCTCCAGCAATACGATAGAAATCGCCAAGGTTTTGAACCTTTCTGACTTCAATGATCCAACTTGTTTTAGTTATTATGCGGCACTAAGTCGCTTCTTCAGTCGACAATTGGTTTTGGCCCCGTTCAAGAAAAGCTGGCATCTTGTTTGAAATACCCACATGGTCAAGCAGAGATATGGCATCTCGGTATCCACGATCCAACACAAAAATATCACCTTGGTGAAACCATGCTCTTATTGGATTGCCATCCTTATTAAATCATTAATCAGCATTTTGGAATCATTATTTTTAGAGTCCGAAGAATAAGGACCTTGGACTGCTAGTATCTATCCGTCTGGAGCTACAATTAGAGTCGGTTTTACTAAGTGGCGACTTTATTGAACGTTGCAAGATTGTCTTAAGACACGAAAGTTATTACTTTTTGATATATAGGGTGTTAGGTAAACATGCGAAAAAAATTCAAGGGTTATTTCTTGGCTTATTCTAAGAATATTTTGTCCTATGATGATTTTTGAAAAACCTCTTTGTTTCGAAGATACAGGGTAAACAAAATTTGCGACAACCATATTCGATATTTGTTGCAATCGATTTTTTTTTCATAATCGCTAAATCGACTTATTAGCTCATTTTACAACTTTTGGCCAAATTTTGGCAAGATCGGCCATCATGTCTGGATGTTTGTGTGTGTGCTCCTGCCTGTTTGTGTGTGTATAGATGTATGTTAGTATCCACGATAACTCCAGAACGAAAATACGTATGTACTTAAAATTTTGTATTTAAGCTTGTTTTCATTTGGCTTGGAGATTTTGCGAGAAATCCAGTGGCGGAGAGGGGGGGGGCAGGTTTATTAGGTTCAGTTTTTGGTTTTTATTAAATATTTCTGAAACAGCTGCATATTTCAAAAAATACCTAGATATAGACCTTAAACATATCTATTAATTATATTCTATGCAATTTTTTGATACGACGCGTAATTTAGCGGCAAAAAATACCTAAAGTAGAATTTGGACGATTTGCGAAATCGGATAATTGCTGGGTGTAACTCAATTAGAAACGATCCTGGTGTGTTTGAAAGAGTTCGGCAGCCAATAACGAGAAGATTGCATGCTTGTGTCCCGGCTAGAGGCAGTCATTTCGAACGTTTATTGTAGATTGAGCAACTTTACATGTACTTTTTGATAATAAAATGTTTTTACTGTCGCAAATTTTTTTCACCCTGTATCTTCAAAACAAAGGGGTTTCTCTAAAATCAGCATAGGAGAAAATATTCTTAAAATAGGCCAAGAAATAAACCATTGAACTTTTGCCGAATGTTTACCTAACACCCTGTACAGGAGTAGGTTCCGTCGATATATGCAATTGCTATCGATGTATTGGGTTTCGGATTACATAATTGGTTGGGAATTTCTGCTACATGGTTGACAATGTAATGCTTCCTTGTAATGGCTTGAAGTCCAGTATAACTAGGTAGGAACCTTTGCAATAGCGATTCTCTAACTGCAACAATGGCCATACTTACAGCGTGTCTACTTGGGTAGTGAAAAATAATTTTCTACAACTCGTCCAACAAACCTTGCCAAATCTTGCATGAAAACGTCAAGCGGTCCTTTTTGGTCACATAACTTTGTCCATCTTGGCGAGGTATTGAATCACAAAACGTATACAATTCCCAAAATTATTCTTTCGTAAAGGGGGCTACGGATTTGAAACCTTCTTCGCTAAAACTATCTTCGTCCTCGTATATCACTTTTTTTTTACTAACGAGGCGGATTACTTGAAAAAAATTCCTGTAATTGCTGATCTTTAATGACATATGGTCTATTAACAGACGGAAACCCTGGAATGAAATGCTCCAAAATAAAACCTTTGCCATCCAAGTACTGTCCGCAACATCGTACATTTCCCGGTATGCAAATGTTTAAAAGAATAAAAATATTTACTGTACACGATAACCTACGCACATTATTATTACCATTACAAATCAAACAAGTATAGCCTGATTTTTGTTTCAAAACATTTAGTCTTAAACAAGCTGGGTCATTTTCAACAAGAGCTATTTCGTTAGGGATCAGCCGAAAACAATTAGCGCAAGCTATGGTCAAATCTAGCGGTGGCCTTCCACTCTCATTTCTTCTGAAAATAGTTATTTCCCTTTTAAACAAATTATCGCCATCAATTCTATTAATTAGCCCTGGCCGTGGTGGCGTATTACAGACATAACAGGGTAAACGATTTGTTTTCAAAAATCATAATTTTTACGGCAAAACTGCTCAAACGAATTTCGATTTGATTTTCAAAACTAATTAAAAAACGTGACGTTTTCAATGACAATACTTTTTCAGGTATACATGTTAAGGCACGTGTTGCTATGCTTGTTATGACTTTTGTGAAAGCCATTTGCCATTTAAATCTTGCGGGGTCCTTTATTTATTTATCAACTAGGACAATTCCTCTAAAACCTTTCAAATGGTTCAAATTTACTCCAAAATTTCATCATCACTTGAAGGGGCTTAAATAAGAGTATTTAATGGTGTATTTTTGTATGTACGTTTTACACAAATCTATAAGTTTCGGTAGTACTTACAGTTATCGTCCTCAGTAGTAGTAAAATCTTTTAAAATTGTTAAAGTGTTAGAACAATTTTATGAAATACGACAAAAAATAAATACGCAAACATAAGCCTGCTATTAATATAACAGTTTGATAAACGTATATAGCTAACTATGGAATACAATTTTAGTAAAGAATAACTACATCATTAATAAATTAGACATTGTTAAAATGCCTTGAAGATTACTAATCAGTACACCCTCCAACGGACGAAGGCTAACAGTGAAAAATGTCATAATCAAAGAGCAAATTTAACAAAATTTAAACAAATTATGATGTAACTGTAAAGTTGCGAAAAACCTTAATTTGAAATGGATAAAAGCTGGGATTTGGCTATTTTTTGAAAAATGATAACTTGAATTTTTCGTATTTCTTGCAAATTTGGCGATTTTCAACAAATTTTTTGAATATAGTAACATTTTTAGAAAAGTATCAGCCAAAAAAAATTGGAATTATGCAACCAGGACTGTGTGTATAACATTCAGGCCCTCTACAAAAGGACACCTGTGGCCCTTACAAATTTCTTAGTACTGTAACTTTTCTAATAGTATTTCAGAAGGAGGATAACTGTAACAGCAACATATTTGCTTTATATTTGGTCATTCACATGATTTTTAAGAAAATATAATTCGGTTTGTTTGAAAAGAATTAGTAAAACAATTGTTTTCGAGTAGTTAACCCCTTGATCCGATGTTTGTAGCAATTAATTGCTTATTTTACTTTTAATACAACAGTATCTTACAAAAACTGTAGCAAAATTTCATTGTGAGATTATATTTAGTGTTATATTGTGCGTATGATGCATTTCTGATTGTATGAACATGTGCTTGTACAACAGAACTTTTTTTTTGAGCATGATGTAGGTGTAATGGGACTTGTTACGGCACGGAATTTTTAGTAAGATGATGAATATTATGTACCGATATTTAGATGTTATGTAGAAGATAGAGATCTGGAAGGATTACATTTGCAAGAGAAATGTTATTTAAGTGAGTCCCCTCTTGAAACGCGGATGAGTGCGGACTGTGTGGCTTTTATGTTTTTTGAAGAATCTAGGTTCAACATTGCTATGGACAAGTAGCGTAAGTGAATTAAGGCTATGTTGCTATTATATTAAAGTGTAGATGAAAAATATGTACTTTTTTTAAATAACTGTGGCTCTGAACAGACTAATCTTGGCCTATCATGCTAAAGTACTAAGGAACATCATAGGAAGATGGATAGGAGATATTGAGTTGCTAAAGGATGCTTATAAATGGCTACTTTAATTTTTATCGTATCATAAATGAGAGAAAAACAGGAAATAAGTAGATTACTCCAGAGCTTAGAGGCAGTATAGGAGAATGTGGATTGCGCCCATTTGGTAGGAAAAGTACTGCATATTGATTATGTGAATTAGCGAACCAAGTATACCTAGTATTGACAGAATTGACAGGGTTCTTCTATGCTTAAGTGACTGTATGTATGTCGGGTCATTTATAAGCCTAATCGCTTTAACACGATCAACGATAACGTGAGCGTACTAGGGATCATTGGCCCAGAAGTGAGAATTATATTCTTGATAAGGCGAATTTGGGCCTTATATAGCAGAAAGTGTGCTCGGGGGGTAAAGTGTTGCTTAGATCTGTACAGAAAGCCTATTTTACGAGCAGATGCTTTACCAGTTGACAGAAGATGGTCAACCCATGATTGATTTGAGGATACAATCATTCCCAACACAGTAATAGAGCCTGAAAGCTAAAGATCTGAGCCATTCATGCTTACAACAGGAAACGACATGTTTTGGCGGATACAAGGCAACACCGAGTTATATTAGCATTAAATTTGACTATTACTTGATTATTACTTTTCATTCAAAGATACGCTGAATCTCTTTGTTTGTTGAAATTCCGTCTTCTTTTGAAAAAGATCCATCAACTACGACACGTATTCATCTTGAGTCAGGGAAACTAGAATCTTAACTGAAACACGGTGAGTTTGACAAATAAACGCTTTTTCCAAACTTGGTCAAATCCTTTTGTGTTACCTCAAGCGACTACATCCGTTTCACCGGATTGTTTTAATGTATTGTTCCAAACTTGGGTAATATATGAAAGAAGATCACCTGTTGGGCGATTCTGCGTAGAACTGGTAGTCAATAAGGAATTTGTTAGTTTTAAGAAAAGAGAGCAGGTGCTGATTTTTGGCGTTTTCTATGATTTGCTAACTTGCACGATGAGGGAAATTCCCCAGAAGACATAGAGACCGAATAGAGCTTAAATAGTACTGGTACTAGTTTGGGAAATAATTTCATTAAGACAATAGCTGGGATACCGTCTGGGCAAGTAGGCTTATAAAGATCAAGCCTACTGTTCATCGATTTTAGGAGCTTGTACAAAAATGAATTGGTTTTATAGTGTACGACGAAGAGGGGACTAGGGGCACATCTTTTCCACAGAAAGATTGGTTTTGGAATCAGCAACTGCAGGTGCGCCAAACGACGTCATAGGGGGAAAAGAAGGTGTACTAAGGTTTTTATTGATGACTTTAGCTAAAGACCATAATTTAAGATTGCTCAATGGCGATGTAGCTTGTTTGTTGCGTTTTTGTTGTTCAAACAAATTTTTGCTTTAATTTTAACACTTTTGCAGGCATTTCCAGCACTAACGTATTCACCATGGCTCTCGGTTGTTTTATTGGATTTTCATTTAGTAGAACAAGCCTTATTGAACCATGGTTGGGAATGACAATGACTTGCACGATTTCAAATACTTGTAACGTGCAAAAATCGATATAGGATCGATTGTATCATTTTATCTGATTACTGTTAAATAAGTATCTGTGACTTAAACATTTAGTAATGTGCTTTAAGCTTACTAGCATCTATTTTCTTTCCTATAATGAGTTAAAATTTCTGTATTTACGATTTTACTAATGAGTATGATGGATTAAATGATATACAAAATTATTCCTGTACTATAGCTAATTGCTACTTCACATATGATTTTCCTTTATGACGTACGCTTTTACATTTTACGAAAATTATTTCTCTCTCGTATCTACTTCTGTATTTTAAAAGTTTACTCGTTTTTACAAAATTTAACTTCAATTAATACCTATAGCACCATCACTGAGATGAACGTAAGTTTTGGTTATTTTTAACATTCTTACATTTTATAGGAACCTGTCACTTTGCTAAATTACCACTAGAAAAAACTGATGTGAAAAAGTGATATAATTGCCATTTAAAGCAGATATAATAGGAATATTTCACTACACCTACACATTTTGGTAAGCCGTATTAGATCTTGTTAACCTCGTTATAATTAGGACCTTCAGGTTTCACACACAAAAGAATTTCATATTAGTTCTTCACAGAAATAAGTGTACCAAATTGTTTAAGACACTTAAACCACCGCTCGTATTCAATTTTAGAGGTAACACCTTCTCATTGAATAAACATCGTTTTCATTCTTTGTTTTCGTTTTAGCAACTAATTGAGTTTCTATAAACCTACGTTTCTATATATTTAAGTTTCCATCTATTGAAGTGTCCATATAACTTTACCGTTACTATTAGATCCTAGTTCATGTTTGCATTTGGTCGTCTTGATTGATGTAACAAGAGTATCCGTTCTGCATCTCGTTGGCTTATTGCTTGGATTGTGTTGGTGATAAACTGCGATCTGCAGCTTACATACTGGGGATTGTTGCTCGTTGCTCGGCTGCTTTGAAAAACGCACAAGCATTCGACACAGGTCAGCTCTTTCCTTTTTTCGCATGTATAAATCAATTGCTTTCTACAACGAAAAGAATTATCGGTATTACGATGGTTATTGTGCTGGTGCATTACTTAATACCATCTTGAGTCACCTTTGCATGGTTTGCTCATTCAAATCATCAATATGCAATACAAATTTCAGCTTGTGCTACCAAACGGGCTCAATCCACAGTCTTCTACACGGCTTCTAAATTCTGGAATGGTCTTCATAGTTTCTGTCTTAATCTTACTTAGGACGCGAAAAAATTTACGATAGGTATCTCTTGGTAATTCAATTTCCCGTATCCATCTTCCTAAGTGTTCCTGGGCGCTTCAGTATGGTAGTGCAAACCAATAAAGCTATAAACTCTAAAATTGCAAACTACACAAGTTCATTCTCTATTAAATAAATTTGTTTTTTTAAATCGCCACAAAGATGACAGATCCAATAAACCAGTTTACATGTTTCAAATATATCGTGTGTCCACTGAAAACTACGCTGATAGTATTTAGGAGAAGGTATACTGCAACCATGAACTAAATGGGAAGGTATAAGGTACGAATAGGAGCAGAGAAATAATTGTAATACGTGACTTACTCTATTCCTCATCAGCCTCAAAATTGCAAATAACACCATATCACCAATCAATGATATGATTTGACGTACTAGCTTGAAATGAAACAAAAACTAAAATTTATCTTTTTATTTTCCGACTGCTCCTAATAATTAAGCGTTTTTCAATTCTCAACACCACCATATGCAATGTAGTTGATTTTACCCATTAGTTCGCGAGAGATAGCTATTTCATTATTTTGCTTTATTACTCAAATATAAGTCCCTGTCTAGACGCGCTTACCTGGTGGCGTCTTTCTTTAGGACCGCGCGGGGAATTTTACTATTATAAGTATTTCTTAGAAATCTATCAATAAAATTTAAAAAATACACATTGTTATGTAGGTAATCAAAAGAAATGTCAAGGTGCCACCTTCAAGATTATCCACGAGTCAAGACGAAATCCCAGTCTAAGTTTCAAGTGCCAAGTGTGCGATAGAGTGCTGATTGTTCCAACGGATAATGAAAAGTGCAGTTTATCAGTGAAGGAAGCCAGTGTCTGGGTTGCAAATGCCACCGGAATGGGGTACATTGCCATGCATCATGCTATGACCATTCTCGATGTCCCGTTTACGACCATGTCTACCTTCCTAAGCAAAGAAGAATAGTTTGACGACTCTTTGCCAGATGCAGAGTCGCAAATACTGCAGAAAAACGGTGAATAACGAAGATTGGCCATTGAACTTGCACGAATCGATCTAGATGGTGTATGTGGACGGAGGTTGAAGGTGGTGAACAATGGGCCAAGCGTTCTTCTCGAAACCAAGGGACTTCTCTGTCTGGATCTGGAGTGATAATTGGCTGCCTCTCCAAAAAAGTGCTTTTTGTAGGAGTTAGAAGTAAGTTTTGTGTAATTTGTGCCAGACGTAGAGATGTGGTTCCAAAAGATGATCACCGTTATTTCAAAAACTTCAAAGGATCTGCTAGTGCAATGGAGCCCGACATTCTGAAGGAAGGATTCTCCAAAAGTATGGAAATGCACCAAGCACGTTACAAGCGGTTCATTGGTGACGGTAATACTAGTGTGTACTTCAATAATTGTGATGTGTACAACAACGATGGTCAAGACTACAAAATTGTTCAGAAAGTGGAGTGCAAGAATCATGTGCTCAGAAGAATGAACACCGAATTACGTGACACTTTCACTTAAACCGGGTTTCCAGTTATTGATCGAAAAGTTCACGACCAATACTCGAATCTCATTGGAAATTCGTGCGCATATGCCATCCAGAGCAACATTGAACTCCAGTGCTACGAGAAAGACAAAGCGATTTCCTTGAAACAAGACCTGGACAACATTCCAAATCATGTCACTGGAAATCATACCAACTGTAAAAGGCATCTTTGTAAGGATGGAATTCTAGTGAGACCGTCCTTTGGCCAGACGTGTAGTTTGTGGGATAATGGCACTGCTCTTCTACCAACTAAACCAATGAGATTGTCATCAAACTGTGCTTTATTCAAGCGAGTGCAAATGATTTTAGATGATGCATCTAAACACTCAACGTCATTGCTCTTCAACAAGACGACAAATGCAAGTAAATTTTTCAACACTCTTATGTCCATGTATCTACAAGGAAAGAGACGAAATGTTGAACAAAGAGGAGCCATGGTGCGAAAATCCAGAGCGGCCCTTCTAAACCACCAGTTTGTCGATCATTGTAAGTCCCAACCTTCAAACTGGCATTCAAAAAAAGGCGACAAAAGTGTGAATGAAATCTCACCAATCTGCGGCCAAAGAGCTGAAGAAGAAGAAAGTGAGAACAAGACTGTTTCAAATTGCTTTGACGAAGCCTGAGTTTTTCAGCCGGAGACCATTAGGTGACGAAAATTACGGTGACAATGCAAATCGAGTTAATGTGAGTGACGAGTTGTTGCGTGAAAAGTGCGACGCATACTTGTTAGTGAAGTCAGTAGCTGACAAAGAAGAACAATGGAATGGGCACTTGGAAACTCCAGTTCAATTCCATAATTTGGTGTATATAGAGCCCAGAACCATGATGATTACTGCAAGTGTGGGTCACGAGATTGCTGCAATGAGCGATTCAACGTCCAATGTGGGACAGATAGACAACATCATAGTGCCAAATGACTTTTCAAATCCTGGGACGGCTTGGGGCATATCAAGTGAACCAAAGGCTATCCGTCTGTACCAGACATTTAACGGCGTCAAAGTGGAATAATCTGGATTGTTTGTAAGTTTGGAATGTGGATTATTAGGTGCTAGTCCAGATGGTTTGGTTGGTGACGATGGAATAATTGAAGTGAAATGTCCATATATAGAAACACATGGAGATCCTGAGATTGTAGTTCAAAGAAAGAAGGATAAGTTCTTTGACGAAGTTACCGTCGACGGGAGAAAGTGTATTCGTCTGACAAGAAGCCACAAACATTATACTCAAGTAGTGATGCAACTTCATGTGACTGAACGTGACTGGTGTGATTTCGTGGTTTGGACACAAGGACCATTGAATCAACGCCAAATGCCAATAAATCCAAGTGCAAGGTTCTGGCGAGTGAGGGTCCTCAAAAAGGACACCGAAGACAAGTGGAAGGTGACGAAGACCAAGTTACTTCGATTTGTGTACTAAGATATTTTGCCAGAGATTGTGGACTCAAGATACGACAGAAACATGGGATATCGTCCGCCAGAATATCGTTTGAATGCTATAAGAGCTACAGAAGCTAAGAAGGTAAAGAGCATGCAGGTTCATGGTGCAATTCCTGGAACATCAAATTCGAAAGTTGATGACACGATTGAGAAAGTGATACGTGGAGTGGATGAAAGTGAAGTGAGTGACGAAAGTCACAGTGAAGTGTAAGTAAAGTTCGTGTGGTGGGTGGGCGGGAGTACTTAGCCCTACGCTAGTTGGTACTTTTACTCAAAGTTACACACATTTACATCACCAGCAAAATGTATACTACTTGAGATGATTGCCTTGTTTCCTTCAACAACACTCCGCATCTAAAAATAGTTTAGCGCGTAGAATACAGAGTTATTATAGGTGCCCCTTAAACATGATATCTCAATAGATTTTTTTTTTATGATTGTGTACCTGAACGGGCTAAATTTGGTCTATCGTGCTAAAGCACTCAGGAACACTTAGGAGGATGGATAGAGGGATAATGAATTGCCAATAAATGCCTATGAACAGCTACCTTCAATTTTCTCATATCATAAGTGAGAGGAAAGCAAGAACTAGGGAGATCCTTCCAGAGTTTAGAAGCCATGTAGAAACATGTGGATTGCGCGCGTTTGGTACGACAAGTGGAGATTTGTACTGCATACTGATGATGTGAATGAGAGAACCAAGTGTTTCTCGCAAAGATAGCCGGAGATGGTATCAAAGAATATAATTCAGCAGCACAATAGCCGTTGTAATAACAATAATACAAAGAAAGAACTGAAACCATCCTTCTATGCTCAAGGGACTGTATGTGAGAAGTTAAGGACGGGTCATTTATAAGCCTAATCGCTCTCTTTTGAATACGATCAACTATATCGAGAGAGTATTGGGGAGCACGCTTTATGTTGCAACATTTAGGAAATACGGGGCGATTCATTTGAATTAGTTCAAAGAAATTCTCAAATAACATTATAGAAAAAATATTGTATGTATTTCGTGGCAAAATTCGTGCTTTATGGCACATTCGAATGAATGTTTGGCCTCAACAAGTCTCCGCAAAAATTAACACTCTCATGTGACATTTACAAAACACTTATTTTGCGCACTAAATACAAACACAACTATTTATTTTTGTCAAATTCTGGTACTGGTATTTAATGGGTTAAATAAGTCATAGGTGTAATCAACCATCCTAGTCTCAAACGTAGTGATGAATGGCGTAATACATTATCGAGAATCAAAACTGGTTTATTATATTTTTGCCTTAAAATATTATTCACTTGTAATAGAGTTTAATTTTGTCCTTAAGGGCATTATGATTTAGGTTTGTTACAATCATAAATAAAAATACTATACTAGCTTAATTTAACACAAAACGTAAGACAATCTCTTTACAACAAAGACATGCGCTCTAATAGCACATAAAAGTCCCAACGGCGTTTCATAAAACATTGCGATATAATTGTATAATTTCTCAAAAATTGTTAACGTTAAAGCAGTATAATATTTCGTAATAAATATAAGATTTAATTAAATGCAATATGTGTGCGTTATAAATTTTTCCTTTTTAATGTTCCTTTATGTGATGAAAACTTGAACAAATGCTTAGGGTCAGTCTTAATTTATATTAAATTAATATTAAAAGGGGTTTGCCTTTATATTTTATGCAAAGTGATAATTTCAGTTTTAATTCTAGCTTTGGCAGCTGCTGTGGTGTATATAACCTAAAAAGTTTTTAATTAATAATTTAAATAAGGGAAACTGCGTATTTTATACAAAACTGACCTTATTTACTAAAACCTACAAAATTAATATAATTAAATTCTATATTTACATTGAAACATTGATGATTGAAAGAGTCAAAAATAAAAAATTTGATGTTTGTGCTTTCTAAATTTTATGAAAGGTGATTACAGAACTTAAGATGGAACACAAATATTACGAGAGTGGTTTGTAATATAAAAGGTTAATTAGGATTAACAACACGCAATACTGGAAGTGGTAAAAAATAGAACTATAGTAATTAATTAAAAACAAACGTTATTGGTAAGGTTTGAGAAATTGTTTAGTTTGAATCGTTTTGAATAGGACTGTGTGTCAAGAGCCTGGAAGGTGGAATTGTCTTATCGGGAAGTTTGTGTTATAAAGAAATACTTTCTATTATATGATTTAACTGAATTAAATCTCTCTTTGTAATTATTTTTATATAGGGTGGGCCAACTGTAACACCTTGGTCGTTTTAGGGAAAACGATATATTTTTCTTAAAGACTTTGTCCAAATGTATGTAGAGGGTCTACGTAAGTATGTTTTAAAATATTTTGAAATATACAGGGTCATTCAAAAAGTGTTTTTAGCAAATTTGTTATTCCACAGTCAATTACTATTCATGTATGTTCCTGTTCCAAGTCTTACCATCTGTAAAACATTTCACTTTTTTTTAAAAATGCAGAGGTTTTGCTAAAACCGAATAACTATCTAGCCTGCAGATAAAGTCTAATAAAATTTGGACTTCAAATTTACCAACATCATTGGTTAAGAGCTATAATAAAACAAATTTCTAAATGTTATACAGGGTGTCAGATATTCAAGGCTCAATTTTATCTAACTTTAAACTTATAAAACGTGCTTTGCTTAAATGGATCGCCCGGTATTTTCTTCAGTTAAACAATTGCCTATTTAATTATCTTTCAATCGATATCAGACTTCTCGATACCTAAACATAATACTTTGCAACGTGTCTAACCAACGACGTCACATAAAATGGGGTGGAATGAGTTAGCTCGACTAGTAACCCATCCAAACAGTCCCGAGACCGCAGACCACTCGGATAGCGTGGGCGTTTTGAAGTGTTTACAAAGAGTAAATGGATGGTTAGGCTAGTTAAAAGCGAGAACCTAATTGTAGGAAGATAAATAAGGAGAACAGACAAGGAATAGGCGACACAAGCTTTAAAGAATGCAAAGATAAATTATTATTTCTTGGAAGAGAGTCCCTGTAAAGCTTGAACCAGGTAAGCGTAAATTTATTTATGAATTTACCAACAATGAATAATCTTTGTAAATTTTAATACATATAACAATAACAGTGCATGCCTAGCAAACATGAAATTTGTCCCCGCAAACCCAAAAATAAGTGTAGCCTTATCTTACAATTACAGTGTGAAACACTAAAGTTTCGTAATTATAATATATTTTCAAGATTATTAATGATGAGGGCCAATCGCGAAATTTTACGGGTGATAAACTCACCTTTAATCAATTTAGCTAGTTTAATAAAAGAACGTAATGCCCCTCTCTGCTACGGTGAAAGATCTTTCATAAAACGTAACACTGAAAAGGAAAATTTATATATATATATATATATATATATAATATATATATATATATATATAACCGCGATAGTTTACGTTAGAAAGATAACGCTCCAACTTGGCTTTCGTTTCACAATATCAAAACACAAACCCCCCTTAACAATGACGAATTCCAATATTTAAATAATCGGAGAAGCTTGTTCAGTTCCTATCCTAACATGCATATATGAGTAACTAATGAATTTCTAATTCGAGACCAATGATCTGGGCACTGTTATACCTAATAAAACGAAACTTTGTACTTAAAAGCTAACAAATATGGTATAAATAATACGACATAGATAACCGATATATAGATATACAATTTCTGTTTTACGTTACTGCTACTGCGCAACGATAGCATAAATAATAACTCCTGAAGTAGTATCAAAGGTGGAAGCTAAAGTTAACACATCACTGGGTGTTTCATGTAAAAGTTCAGTAATAATACCTCTGAATTTGGTCAAATTAAGCGCACCAAATATTATTTAATAGTTGGAACAACTTATACCCGTTTTATAGTAGTGAAATCTTTTCGAAACTTAAATGAATTCGGCTATCAAAATGACACCGAAGTTGCAATAAAGGTAAACAATGTATTAAATTTTTGTTTGTAATATGATTAATTTAAACGAATTTTGGATAGATATTGTAGTTATCCCTGCGGAAGGAAGCGCGTAACCGATGATAGGTTCAAAAGTAAATGCAGTAATACAATGTTTACTAGTACGTAATGGGATAATCTAATCTTTTGATGGACGAGTATTGCAGTAGTTGATACCGTTTAAATTCCATCCTTATAATCTCCTGTGACAATGTACCATCTCCGACAACGAAACACCAGTAATTGAAGCATAGCTACTAGTCATGTACGAGTCGCTCCAATTTAAGAGCACATCGTAGCAAAACCAAAACTGAGGTAGAAAAGTACGTAACAAATAATCTTAACAGCGACAAATAACGGAAGAATATGAAGGAGAAGAACTAAGAAGGTAAGGGATACAATATTAATTTATTCATATAACGTTGTTTTACCTCTATAGATCGAAGACGAGCTATATGTGGTAATTTACCACGAACTGGTTAAATATACTTCTTTTAATTTAAATATCGTGGTTTAAGCCTAAAAGAAAGATTCTAATTAACACGAGATTGAAGAAAACCGAGCTAACTTACGATGTGTGTGTAAGTAACATTTTTTTAACATCCGCATTAATAGCATTAATATTTTCATGACAAATTCTCATCTAGAAGTGGCGATTTACACCGAGAAGACAGCGACCAGAGAAATTTTCTAAAATATATTATACACCACAAAAATGGCCGTGATAAAAAGAGCACCACCTTAGGAAAACAAAGGACTGCTACAAAAATGTACATATTAATTTTGTAATATTAAAAATGTTAACCTAATGTATTACAATACAGAATTTCAATACTCTGTAATTATTTAATGGTACCCTTGAGTGGTAATGCAGCAAAAGAACAGATATCTACAAAAAAGTATGAATTTGAAAGTAACCAGAACTTATGAACATCGCATGGATGGCGCTAGTATAAACTTTCATGAAGAAGAAAAGTAAATACGATAAATAAATAAATAAATTTTTATGAACGTAGAAAATGCGATAAAAGAAATCATTTAATTAATTACAATAAACGGCAAAGGCAGTAAATATAACAAAATTTAGGTAGAGAAATAAGTAAGGAGTAACCATTGAAACACAATACTAAATATTTAATTCACAGATACTTATTTAGTTTAGCTTTTAGAGACAGTAATCAGAGAAAAGGATACAATCGATCCGAAGGATCCGATATAGATTTTTGCACGTTACAACCTTCGAAATTTTAAAAGTGTTTCTGTGAAATATTGTTCCTCTTCACATTATATATTTTTTAAAATTAGGATTAGTCGTTGTCAGGTCTAACAGAAAGTTGTTCCCATTTTAGAGAGGATTGACTAGATTCTGTCTTTTATTGAGGTGCGTTATATGTGGAAACCTTTAAGCGTAAACCTTCACCGCTAATAAACAATTTTAAAAGTATTCCACTTTGTTAAAACCATACCAATGCGCTCTTCAACAGAGTAAGTAACCTTTAAGTAAGAAGTGTTGAGGGCTTCCAGTTTAAATGGGGCTGTCAGTTGTGAATTGAGCTCCTAGATGAGCCCCATCCGTTTTTTGTCTTTGGAAAATGAAATTTCAAAGCTATGACCAATTAAACACAAGCAATTACCTCATGGAAAAGAAGAAACACCTGTACAGCTTTAACGAACGCTGAACTGTAAACGTCACGCCTCTTGAGCTTAAAAACTCATAATCATAATGTCAACACTAATAACAGCACCCCTCAAACTCTTTATTTATGGAAAAACTGTGGAGTTGGAATCCTTAAAAAACCGCTCATTGTCGTTCTACTTCTGCTATTATAATCAACGGCACAACAAAAATACTGTGTATATCTAATTAAGCACATTTTTACCAAAAAAAAACAAACTATTTTGTTAAATCAACAGCTTTTGTAATGGTGTTTTTAACACAAATCTACATATAAACAGACGTGTGTGTATCCTCCAGAAACCATATTGAACTGAAATTGGTAAACTTCAAAATGTATTTTACAAATATTACAAATACTTCATTTAATCGAAATGGTTTTCCTTATTTTCTTATTAGCAATTAATTATAAATTTAACCCAACTATGCTAATAATTAGTATAAAAAACATGTTTTGACATGACGTCCATTTTCTTGGACGTAAGTTCTGATTCTTTCTTCAAATGATCTTCTGACAATCTGCAGTATGCTTGGTGTGAGTGAAGCGAACGCATTTCTAATTCTCATCTTCACATCATCTGTAGCAGTCGGAGAACCTTTGTACACAACATTCTTAACAAATCCCCAGAAAAAGAAATCCATGTCGGTAAGATCCAGCTGGCCAGTTACATGGACCACATCTTCCTATCCACTTGTTTGGAACTTTCTATTAAGAAAGGTTCTGACTGAGTGTCGAAAATGGCAAGGAGAAGCCGTCCAATTGAAGCCACATTCTTCTGCAAATATTTAGAGGGATATTGTCAAGTAGATTACAAAAGTCTGTGTCCAAAACCTTAAAAATGTTACACCATTCGGGCGTTCATAAAAAAAAATAAGGCGTTATACCGTAATCACCAACGGTAGTACCGAGGCACCATCCTTTCCATACTTTTTACGTCACAAGCCCCGCTCCCTGGGACACCTCACCTTTCACTTTTTATATGCCCACGTGGGGATCGTATTTTTTCACCCCAATGGTTTTTTTTCGGAGGGCATTTTCAACCCTTGATTTTCACCCTAAATAGTCGTTTTGTTTGTGTTAAGAACCTTTTTTATGGCTTCTTTTAGGAGGACATTTTCAACCCTTAATGGAATTTTCACCCTAATTAGAGCCCTTTTGGTTTTGTTGAGAACTTTTTTGTCAGTTCACACCTATGGCTTCTCTTCGGTGGTAATTTTAACCCCTTGATGCAATTTTCACCCTAATTTGATTCTATTAAGAGCCTCTTTGGCAGTTTAGCCCCATGGAGGGTAGGCAAATGCGTGCGCATACAATGTCATAAGACAGCTATAAGAACTTGTGTTAGGTTTGCGCCCTCTTGTCGTGGCCCCCTTGGCAGGAAATTTGAAATAAGGGGAATCTAATGCTAACTTGCAAGACAGCTATAAGAACTTGTTAGGTCTGCGCCCTCTTGTCGTCGTGGCCACCTTGTGAAATTTGAACCTGTTTGTAGCGCCACTTAGTAGTGTGTAGACCAATGAATATTTTTTATGTAATAAAGGTGTCGTCACCTAGCGGTAGGACTAATTAAGGTTTGTTTGTGGCGCCATCTAGTGGTGTATAGACTAATGAACATTTTCTGCAATAGAAGTTGATCATGCACGCCTCTCTCTTTCTCTCTCTCGTTTATTCATTTCTCGCTCTGTTTTTCTCAAACAAACAAATCAGTCAATCCGATCAATCTCAATTAGTCAATCAACTAAATCAATCTCAATAAAACCAGATCATACCTTACAGTTTGCGGAAACCAGCTTACAGTTCAAAAATACTGATTGTGTTTAATTAATTACAGCTTGATTGCTCAAGATCAGCCACAGTTCAAAATACCAAATTGCTATAACGGAAATATAGGACAAAAGGTTTTAACGGTTTATTATTATATACGAATGAATGAGTGCGAAGTTTAAACCCAACAAATAGGTACCGCACACTGCTATTAATTAATTTAAAAAATAGCTTAACACACACAATAGAAGTTGATCATGCACTGAATTTGTTACGGAACTCTTAATTAGAACAACTAAACTATTAAAAACGCTTCTATTTATCAGATCAGAATGGTTGAAAAACGTGTATTATACAGTAACTTGATTATCTTATCATTTAGAATTAAGTGTATAGTAAAAACTTATTTATAAGAAATCAAGAATTGGTAAATTATTACTTAATCTAAAATACAAGAACATTATCGTATAAAGACCACACATATCCCAATGGTAATCCTGCAACGTCGTTTTGTTGTAGCGGGACCATCTAGAATTATTCTCAAGTAGACGTAAATCGTAACCTAGCGGTGCTCGTCCAAAGGAATCAAAATATTCCCCATTACCGTTCTCGTCAATGTAGATAGTGGTCCAATGCTGATCTAGTTTGTCTGCAAGATCCATGTTTACAATAATTGTACACGATGTAGGTACGTGTCTGGGCAGATGATCAGATGCACATACAAGTCGGATCACCTTCTTGTGGCTAGGGATCGATTTCAAGCATCTCAACACTTGTACCGCATACATCTTTGGAATTGGTATGTGTCCAGTTTTGCAGAAATTTACCGTTGTCTCCAAAACGACCGAAGCGTTACAGGTGGTCCACCCTGCATACTTGTTGGCGATCAACGCGGGAGTGCTACTTTGTAAATTATTGGTATATATTAGAGAAAATTAATCAAAACCCATGTTTGGGTGTTAATAGCGCAACCCATCCTAGTGACTCACCGACATAAAAAATAGTTGCTTTGCAGTCGAATTTAAGTGTCACCTGTAAATTAAGCAAGAAATGTTATGTACAAACTACGTAATGCGGGCTGTAAGTGGAACTTGCTTTAAAACCAGTTTAAAGGTGCACACCAAGGAGTGAGGGAGATGGAAACTTTTTTGATTATTGCACAACTAGAGTACACAATCTATCAAGCAAAGAAAACCCGCAGTCGATATGTGCTCTGAGGGCTGAGTCACAGCGTGCGTAGACAGACAGACGGAAGAGCGAGGACATAAGCGCTTCCCAAATTTTTTGTGGGTCACCCTAAAAAGATTTTCTTATAACGCATTTGGAACAGACACCTTTTTGTTAATTTTATGCGATATGATAAGAAAAGAGGATATACTAATTACTAAACATCAAACAATAATAAAGAAACTACCAGGAATCAAGGCAGAGGTATAGTCGTAAATTCGCTATTGTGGGAACGCCTAATATTTGTGTCTTGTAATGTACAAAAAGCGCAATTTGGTTGTATTGTATTTATAGGATCGCCTATAATAGTACAGAGATCAAAAATCGGAGCGCACTTCACTAAGCGTTTATTGAAATTTATTTAAATTATTCATTCTTAGCCCCAGGATAGATGATTTCAATCAATTGATATTTTTTTATCTGTCAAATCCATCTTGCAAAAGGATATTTGAAATAACTCACGATATTCTGCACTTTTGAAATTTATTTAACAAGCCATAGAAATACACACTGGGAAAATAAAGTTATGGTAAGCACCATAAGTTTATTTTGACAAAATAAATTTAAAGTAAAATAGCGTTGCTCTCAAATGTTTACAAAATATTTGAAAAATAAATTTTCTTCTTTCACACCAGATTCATCAGGCTTAGCTTTACTAGTTCTTGTGTTATCACCAGAACGGTGACAACGCATCCGGTCATTCAGGATGGACAAGCTCGTTCTAGTAGGTGATATAATATTCATGCGACTGACAACTCGTTTGCACTCTGAAGAACTGATTAACGTGGAGCAGCAATTCATCAGTGAATTACCGTGTTATTCTGAAGATAGTCTCTGAAACTATTTTTTATTTTGTTCGAATTCAACCTGAACCTCTCGAATTTTTTTTCTATTTCAGTCCCGTTATATCATACATATTTGTTTGTAGGCCAGTTACTGCTTTCGAACACTTTTAATTCTAAAAGAAGAGAATTGTATTCTGGTTCACGGTATTCGATTTTTGAAGTTGTAGATAATTACTCCTTACTGCTTCTTGCTTTTAGAAATCTTCTTTTAAGGTTGCTTATTACACTTAAAAGCTATGGTTGATTGTTAATAACGATTAATTATTCCTTAGAGGCACGCGACAAAGTTGCTTTCGATTACCATTTTATTTGCCTCAAGACTCTTAGTAGGAAAATTATGTTTAAGTGTTTAAAAAATTGCAATTTCGTCTTAAAGATTTTGTCGGCATAAACAATCATAGTTTGTCTAATTAGGACGCAGTTCAGCTGGTATATCATATGTAATTGGCAAGTCGGACAGGAATTGAGAAGATTTGAGGCGTTTAATTAATCCGTTATACACGATACGCTCCGTTGGAGTTCTACTTTTATTATCGTGAGCCTTTTTGAAATGCAGGTACAACGCTTGATAACCATACCATACAACCGGTACTGATTTTAGAGAGCTTTTTACCATCTTGTACCTAACATGTGACCAATTTTTATCAGTAACAGATTTAGCGCTTTAGCACTCTCGGCTAGTCCTCTTTGATTTTTAAGCGATTTGCTATAAAGAGTACATAGCCTATCCAAAAAATTTGGAAATGATCAACAACCTCCACATAATTAATGGAATCACTTACAGCTAACTATTCTGTGGTTCATGCAGTTCCAAGGAAAAATTTTCGTTAGCTTCTCTGCGACACCAGACGTTTTCCAGCAAGATGGCGCGCCGCCGCATAGTACTAGAAGGGTGACGGAGTACTTGTCTGAAATGTTCCCCAATAGAGTTATTATTAATAACGGTGACGTACACTGGCCTGCACAGTCATCCGATCTGCCTCCTCTAGACTACTACTTGTGGGCGACAGTGAGACATAAGATTTATAAAACGTTATCAGCTGACCTGAATGAACTTCGCAGAAGAACTGTTACCACTTTTAGACATGATCAGGAGAAGCGATATCTCAAGAGCAATAGTTAATCTAAAAAAGCGAGCGGCGTTGTGCCTTGAAGTGGAGGGTGGCCAATTTGAACACTTGTTTTTTTGTTCCATTTTTCTTCTTTTGCTTAATATTTTCTTTTAATAATAATTGTTATTTTCTTTGGAAACTTTGTTTTGTTGTGTCAAAATAATGGTGGAACTGTCAAGTTTTTCGTTAAAACCATCCAACGTTGTTATCTATAAGGCAGAACTATTATATGTTTATGTTTTGCATCTAGGGTGCCATGGAAATTACGATGACCGATTTAGATTCCTTGTGAAAAAGTGCCTTCACAATGTTTTAGTTTAAAACGTCTAGCTTTAATGGTTTTTGTTTAAAAAAATGAAAACAAACCAAAATTTTCTTTTTTTTTGCAATAATTCAAGAAAAAGATGACGGTTCTAATTTTCTTTCAGATTATTGTTCAACATAACAATGCGCAACTTTGCCCAAATTTAACTGACTGTTAGATCCCCTATGGGCAATCAAAACGGACCCATATATATATATATATATATATATATATATATATATATATATATATATATATATATATATATATGTATATACGTATACTTTGAGCAAAAGATCTGCGAAGCTGATTTTAGATGGTCTCTTCCTATGTAAACGTAAGCGCAACGCGAAACTAATCATTTCTCAATTGCCTTGCTTACTGACTTCTTTACTTACTCGCTTCTGCCTTCCGACCTAGTTGGAAGCAGAAGCCGTTATTTCTACATGCCAACCCATTCACGGGTGACTTGTAAATTTACCGGATCATATTCACCAGACCAGTTTCCGTTAGAATATTTTTTTGCCGTGGCGAATTATAAATCGATCCCGCCAGCAAAACACCACCACACTTGTACACCATACATTTACTCGAGTGTATGCCCAGCGTAAACGAACACCTCTTAGTACTCAAAACCGTCCTATTTGCTTTGAGATTTGTGGGCTGAAAAGTGTATAGAATTCCATTGGAGATGTCTGCAAGGTGAAATGCTTGCGCAAATATTTTCCTACATGACTTATCTGGAAGGTGTATGGCTGCTTAGCCTAGGATCATAATTAACCAAAGGTTGTACTCTGGTTTGATTATCTAACATACCCTGTGGTGACGTATCTGACATACACACAAACGAGTTGGGAGACCAGCCAAGCCTCTGCAGACAGACAATCGCATAATAATCTCCAGAAAGTCCCGTTTCCGAAAGGAAAATTCTGTTAAGATAGATATAAGCTACGAGTTCTTTTGTACGAATTTCCTACGTTTATTATCCAGACTACTTAATAAAGATCATAACCCGTTTTCCGGAGGAATAAATGAAGTCCAATATTTTAAGCCAATTTCGATAAACCCCGAAAATCAATATTTCATTGTCCATTGGGCGGCCAAAATTTCAGCCAACACCACAAATAACGTTTAATCCCTTCCGATACGTTTCTCTAAAGCGATGAAGAAAAAATCATTATTGTAAATAAAATATAAACTTCTGCTATCCGGTTTAAGAGAAATAATAATTATCTCACTTCTTAGAAGTGGTGAATGAAAGCACCAACATTTATATTGTATTCATTTTCAATTTTAATCTTTACAGCAAGTCCAGTAAGTCAAATGAAAACTTCGTAAAAATAATAAGAATAACGAAATATTGTTTTCTTTGGATTTTCATATCTTGTCGAATTTCTTAACCTCCACTTTGGGTAAATAATTTAATTGGCTTAGTACATAAGGAGTGTTAAAGAATTAATTATCAGGCATCAAATTACATTTTGAGTATTAATAATTTTGAATTATTGCGAGTATTTCTTTTAAAAAGCCATCGACTCCAACGACTGTTGTTCGGAAGCCGCCCCACCCAATTTTTTTTCCTTTTTTTGTGTGTTTGTTTTTTTTTATTTTTCCAATACAAAGCATTTAAGTTATCTTAGTTAGAAATGTGTATTTATAGGAAATAGATAACGATTAAAAATCAGGTAATTGTCACAATAATTATTCGAACCTTAGCCTCTTCTGATTGAGCTATAGCTGGGAAAAAGCATAAAATAAGTAACAGTGGCCAAAGGTCTACTTTACACTATGAGAAGACCAAATTTACTCTAAATTGTGCAATAACAAGGTTAAAACGAGTGATGAATTGAAAAAAAGGAGTATCAACTACCTCTGGAAGAGCAGCTCCAGCGAAAACCACTGTAACGATAACACGCTTTTATGGAAAGGTACTGATAGTTGGGACACTTGCCATATAGTTAATTAAGGTCCAATGTAGCACAAACTAAGTTAGATTTTTATTGTGTACAACAGGGAGAATCATTTTTCAAGCTCGGGAAAGCAAATTGAGGGTTTTTCATGTTGGGCTTGGTTCGCTTCGTCTGGAACTAATTTTTGGTAAACTTTGAATTTTGATTGGACACAACGCTTATTGGTATTGTCTTAGAACTTGCGAAGCTTTAGCGACTTGGTATTCAGTTTGAAGCGTCTGTTGAAAAAAAGTGTAGGAGTGTCACTCTCTCCGGTTTACGGTTACTGTGGTATAAATATCCCTATATTGCAGGTGTCATCCGTTAATTAAACGTTGATGCGAAGCGTAGTTTTCCCAAGGTAAGCAACCCCAGTTAATGAAGTGAGAATTACGGTACATATTAACTGGTGGTAGTGAGATCGTCCATTGTGCATCTTTCTATGTTAAGGGAAGATGCGACTATCTAGTAAATTTGCGGTATTATAGGGGGACATTTGAATCTTCTAATCGATAGGTCAGCTACCGAACGACCTTCTGTAGACCACCCTGTTCAATTTTGATGTGTGAAGTGAATCAGTTCAAGGTAAATTATTCTATTTGAGTTTAATTATTTTTGTGTTTATTGTATCATTTTTACTAATAATTCTCTATACTGGTAACATAAATACTAGATTCTAATTCTATTTTTGTCAATATGAATGTAAAACTTTTGACTTAAGATCAGGTTCCGTCATAACCATTCAGAAGATAGCTTCAAAAGTTGCCAGATAATTTGCAGCGTTCTACAAGAGTTGTTTCAAGGGTTATTGTGGTAACATAACTATTAAATAAATGGCTTGTAGCCACCGTTCGTTTTTCGCACCCGCTTTTGGAAAAAGAAAAAAAACCTGAATGTTATTTAGTGTAACTAAACCTCATTTCCCTGACTTATTGGACCCTTTGCACTCGACGTACTCTTGTATGATACATATTATTTCTATTCAGTAGATACAACTATTACAAAGCTTTTTCCCTTTTTCTATTTACCAAAATACATCCCTTAAACGCACTGATTTAGTCAAGTAGTTAAATTAAAATTCAGGGAGTTAACAAGTTCTTGTTTGTATATCAGCCAGAATTATAGAGTTTAGGGAGAATAAAGTTATGGATATGGGTAAGTGCTTTTAATATTTGAAGTTTAGATTCTTTCGTAAAAGGAGAGAGCCGTGATCAAGGGGGTGAATTCAAGCTAAGTTCATTTTAGGCAATTTTAAAATACGGCGGTTCATATATTTGTCTGACCGCGTAAAATACATGTAACGAATGGTAATTTCTTGATTGTATTTAATCGTTTTCTTGTAATAAATTGTAAAATAGAATTTATATTCCATTTTTTACGTCAATATTTTTGACAAAAGGTTGTTACATATTTTTTTACTAACTTTTTTGCCGCGAACAGCACTATGGCTTGAACATGCCGGCCGCCTTGAAATGTGTACGTCAATTATATTTTCAACTCAAAAAAAAAATTCAAGATGGTATTACGAATTAAAGATACTATAGAACGCAATTTGGTTACCACATTAAAGTTCATCAGTATGAGAATTATTTACATTACATGTTAAAATGCATATTTTTTTAACTTCTTTTCACCGTACTGCCGTTTAATTTAACGGTAGACGCTCTGGATATTGCATTTGACCCAGGATGCAACAGGAGAAGTAGTCGTTATAGCCACTGAAGCACGTCGGTATTTTCACCTAACAGCAACACAACTGATCGCACTTTTAAATAAAGTTAAGGTGCATTTTTGTGATACATGCGTGTAGTTTTGATACACATTCGACACATCACCTTATCCAATAATTGAACAATGTTCTGAAGCAGAGGTCAAACTCCTTTCAATTAAGAAATGAGCAGAGGTGAGAGGTGTTAGATGGTCAGAGTCCGAACTTACGGAACATATTGGACGTGAGATTAATACTGATTCAATCTGCGGCAATATAGTCAGAAACCTTTCAAAAGCAAGGTGAGCGTTCCCAAAATTATTTGGATTGGCCGCCTACCAAGTGCCTCCGAAATGTGGAGCTCGTGTCATGGGAAAGTGCCAGGCAAAACTTTCGCTTTCTAAATCACACCTATTCCCGAAATTGTACAGGGTTACCCATTTTCGACACTTTTACTGGTAATTATTGAACCTATCAGAAAAATGATGTAGGTATCATGAGATGTATTTGGGAGAAATTAAAAATGGTAAAAGCAGAACTTAAAAATATTGGCTGGTTTAGACGATACGGGGGTAAGACGAAAAATTGTCAATTTTAAATTTATCCTCTGTATCTTTATTACTAGTAATAGAAGAAAATCTTTCCAATGAAAGTTTCTTAGTTTGCTAAGTAGAATATTATGCCGCCCAAAAATCGCATCTACTTGGTCAAGTTAAAAAGTTATCGCATCCAACATCTTATATGGAACACCCTGTATATTTTTAGCGAAAAAAGTTGCATTTTTATTTGTCTTTTCATACATATAACATTTAATATAGTTTATTATTTAAATACGTAAACAATTTTAATTTTTAAATTAAATCACTGGTAGGCTATGAATTATGATGTAAGAAAATGAAATAAAGTGTGGTACATTTATGGACGAAGGTACTCAAATTAATAGATTTTTGGCAAAGATTTTTAACCGATCTTAGAGCATTAATAATATAAACGGGTTTTATTTTTCTAAATGCTGCATAGATTGCTTCAAGAAGCTATTCCTGTGTTTTACTGACGCGGTCTACCATCAAATAAAATTACTGATCCTGTTTTGTTTTCATGGCAACTAGAGTTTATCAATAACCTACTAAACTATTTATTAAGTAGGCATTCATAGACATCGCACGATTATGAAGAAAAATTAAGAAGATGCTCTAAACTTGTAAGTTGCGTATTACTCTGAGGGGCACTAGTTTTCAGTGAACAGTTTAAACCTTCATTTCGTTTCTTGCCTCATAATCCATGGTATACTACTGATTTAATATAAAAGTTAGAATTGTTCACTTATTTAAATAATAAACTGTATTAAATGTTATACGTATGAAAAGACAGTTAAATGCAACTTTTTTGGCTAAAAATATTCAGGGTGTTCCATTTAAAAGGAGAAAGTTGGACGCCATAACTTTTTGACTTGACGCGTAGATGCGATTTTTGGACGGCATAATATTCCAGTTAGCCAAATAAGAAACATTCGTAGGAAACATTTTCTTCTATTGTTGGTAATAAAAGGTACATAGGCCAAATTTGAAATCGACAATTTTTCGTTTTACCACCGTATCTTCTAAACCAGCAAATATTTAAAAACTCTACTTTTGCCATTTTCAGTTTCTCCCAAATACCCTCATGATACCTATATCAGTTTTTTGATAAGTTCAATAATTACCGTAAAAGTGTCAAAAACCCTCTACATTTGCAACATCAACATTTTAACCGTTATCCGAATATAAATTTGTCGGTATGCTTCTTCTTCGTACTTTAAATGTGGCTATGAAATAATCCGAAGTTAAATCATTAACTAGCTCTAGATGTACTGCTTTCTGAGACGTCATATTAAGAGATTCACATAAGCTTTAATTAATTCGGCGCACTGTATGATGTGAACCTTAATGAAAAATGGCTCAGCATAGTCAACGGAAACATTTTGAAATGTAAAATACTGGCTTACCCGATACTCAGGTGTTTAATATCGCTTATTGGACTTCTAGCCGCCAAAGGCCAAAATCTCTCATGAATTGAAGAGAGTAATATAGTAGAACTACAATGAAAACACATCTATTGTATTCTCGCGATACTATTATGCGGCTTAAAAAATGTTCTTTCGGCAAAATAATCCAATATGTTTTGTGAAATACTTGGTTTGCGTGATAAAGCCTGGTCTTTGATCAATAGGCATATTATTTTCCAAACACTGGAATTCTCATAAAAAAGATTTTCTTTGAGCTCACTTAATGGACAAATTGAAAGAATTTCCTAATACTAATAAATTTCTGAATATTCGTTTTTTCAGTGTTTGCAGTTTAATAAGTGAAGAATGTCGTTTCCATGTATTAAAATCCTCAACTGTCGTACTGTATGCAAAAACTTGTGCTCTTACACGAGTTGCGCATAAAACAAGAGTGGATGTGGCTAGTTACCTATTATAGACAATAAAAACATATACACTGGTATAATTATACTTACAATGTGCCCAAGATAAGGATGCGCAGCATGGGGATCTGGAAAAAGGTAAAAGATACGAAGGCGGTTAAACTAGAGAAAAGTTGTATAATTTAGGGCATGTCCACATGTAGTTTGCAAAAGTTAATTATTGTTTATCGTTTCCGAGATTTATCTTAAAAGATTTTGAAAAACCAAAGGTACTTCTTCATTGCACTTTTTGAATTCTATTAGGTGGCGATGACAGAAATTGTGTAGTTACTGAGCTGATGTATTTGGATAAATATCCTGAACGAAGGCAACTTGGTAAATCCATTTTTAGACGTTTGGAATCTAATTTAAAAGAACTTGGTTCATTTATAAAACCTGTTCTAGCCCGTCAAAAACAATCTGATGACGAAGAAGCTAATTCCGTTTTACAAGCCGTTGCCAAAAACCCTGAAATGTCGACATGACAAATTGAACGTAGTACTGGTATAGCTAATTTACAGCACAATTCATTTTAAATAAGAATAAGCTATATACATAAACTTTGAGTTTGTCAGGGTCTTAGAATAGCTGATCAGGAGCGGAGACCAGGTTTTTTACGAATGGTATACTAAAAAATGTGACGGTGATCTAAATATTCCTTTTAAAACAATCTGGTCTGATGAAAGCATGATAATTAACAGTGGAATTTTCAACCGACGTACAAAACATTAGTAGGAAAAACAAAACCCTTATTTAAAAAAGAATCAAAATGTTAACATAGATTGGGATTTAATATGTGGATAGGTATTTTGGAACCAAGAATAACAGGACCTTTTATTTACCACAACAATTTAAATGCCGAACGATATCTGAACTTGCTAACGACTGATTTTGAAAATGCCTTGGATGAATTACCTTTCAACTGTTGATTTCAACAAGATGGTACCCCAGCACATAACTGAAGAAATGTACAGGACTAGTTATTGTGGTTTACAGGAAAATTGATTGGAGCTTACAGTGCAGTAGCTTGGTCAGCCCGACCACCCGATTTAAATCTACTTGATTTCTTTCTGTGGGGTTACCTGAAAAACCCAGTGTATGATGGTAGTTTTGAAAATAAAGAGCAGTTGTTAGTATCGGTTATGGCAGCAGATAATACAATTCGGCCAGAAATACTAGACCGTGTTTTAAATTCTTCAGTAAAGAGAGCTTACCTGCGTCTAGAAAATAACGGCAACCTATTGGAACAGTTATTGTAATTATTTAACTTTAATTAAATAGGTTTAAAAGATTGGAATTGTTAAATTTGTGCATAAAAAAATATCAACTACTATTAATCCGAATTTTTCTTAAAAATTAGCTTCAAAACCGTAATGTGCAATACATGGTTAAATTCATAATAGAAAATACTATCGAATGCAGGGTGTTCCGTTGGTTGCAGCGATATAAAAGATAAAGTTGATGATGGTTTCTAGGAGACGAAACGTCGAATAAATCATTTCTAAACCCGATCTAATAGAAAAAGTGACAAACCTTTGGTTTTATAAATCTTTTAAAATAAATGAAGGAATTACGAATAAAGAAAAACGCAAAAATCGCATTTTGTTTTAAATGTCGGAAACGATAAACAATAATGAACTTTTGTAAACTACGTGTGAACGTGTCCTAAATTATACAACTTTTTTCTAATTTAACCGCCTTCGTATCTCTTACCGTTTTCAAGATCCCCATGCTGTTCATTCTTATGTTGGGCACCTTGTACATACTAAAAAGAAAATTCAATTATTGGAAGAAAAAATGCTGAAAGTAGCTTAAAGGTACATAAATAATGCATGTATATTTACAAATAACACAAATCGAATTCTGCAGATCAGGTAACGATGGCCAAAAACTGGCCGTTACACGTGCCACTCAGTCAAAAACAAAGGAAAATGAATAAGATCCGGAAAATTTTAAACTACGACAAGCTGTCTGAAGGATTGAGACCCAAATCCGTGTTACGGTCATCAGCCAAGCATACAACCTTACTATATTTGCTGTAAGAGACACACCCACAATCAAACTGTAACAATACTAACCAGAAAAGGACTAAACTCTACGAAACAATTGAAGGTAAACTAAATCCAAAAAGAACTGAAAATGCAGACAAATCCCACCTTACTATAATAAACCATGTTTGCCTATATATAAACTTACTGTAAAATTAAAAAAATTGGGTCTCATATATTTGATACGGAACTGGTCAACATTCTTTCCACTCAAATCATGGAGTCATAAACGAGAGGAGATAATTCCTTAATAACCTTATAAGGAACATATTTCGGGACAAGTTTCTTAGAATACTGATTACTCGCAAGAGATGAGGTAAAATTTCGGGTGCACACAATATAACAAGTATTAAAAGTTAAGAGACGCTTACGCAAATTGTATTGTTTGTCATATCCTAGATATGCTTTATGCAATCTTTCCGTGACTTCATCATATAGTTCAGAAAGAAAGGCATTTTCTTCGGACCAAAAGAAATGATTTCCTAACTGTACACTATCGAAAGGATAGGGTCTGCCATAAACATTTCCTCTCACTGGGACACGACCGAACATTAAAAACGCTCGGAGGGTTACTTCATGACGAAACAGATGAATTTCTTGGGCAATTTACTAACAGAAAACGTGATTATTTCTTTACGCTTTTAGATCATAGATGGCGCCATCAGTCTATGGTGAGACAATACAGTTTTCTAATGTTGTACATGTGGTTTGTGCGATTATGGTTGGAAAACGTTATTATTCCGTAAAATAAAATTGTGTCATTTAACATGGACACCCACAGGTGAGTTCAAATCAAAATCTTTCAGGTATTTTTAAAAAATATTATAGAAAATACGAAAAAAGTGTGTAAGAATGGTATGTAAATATAAGTTCGGTTAGAACAATTCACATCAAATAAACTTTGGCGGTAAAAAGTGGGGTGTTCTTTAAAAAGAACATTGGCAAAATCAACTACCAATAATTTTATTTTTTCATTTATTAGAAAGGAACCCTCAAACTCCATCAATTATTAGAAGAAATTGAGAA
This sequence comes from Vesta saturnalis, assembly GCA_036346205.1. Taxonomy (NCBI): domain Eukaryota; kingdom Metazoa; phylum Arthropoda; class Insecta; order Coleoptera; family Lampyridae; genus Vesta; species Vesta saturnalis. The sequence goes on from JARFJB010000187.1 coordinate 1,366,710, forward strand.
TTTAGATTCAGATAATGAGTTACCTAACGAATGAATTGTTTTTCCGCTCGAAAATGCGAATAACGAAAATACAGACGAGGATGAAGAAAAGGTTTCCATAAATAATCTTCCAGGACATCAACTACGTACTGAAGTTGAAGTTTCTGATAGGGCCGATACTAAAACAGATATTCGAGCAACAGACGAATCTGATAGTGAAGACGATTTAGCGTTGCCTGCTCAAAGAGTTAATCAAGCTCTAAAGAAAAAGCGTGGTTAAATGAAATAAAACCTAATGGATTCAGATTTTCCTCTTTTCCAACCGTCATATGGGCCAAAACAATTATCGAGTCCGGTTGAAACATTTTTTTTTTGTTTTTCAATGATAGTGTTATCACCATGTTGGTCATTTTTTCAAGTATGTACGCTAATTCACACAATCGTAATGACGACACTACTGACAACAAATTTCGGTGCTTTGCTCCTTCCATCCAAGAAGGTCGACATGTTGGGGTATTCAAAGTACACGAATAATATTCTCGTTTGTGAAACAATATCTAAAAACCGATTCAATTTCATTATGCAGAGTATTCATTGTTGCGACAATAATAATTTAGTCGCTAATGATAAATTTGCAAAAATGCGACCTCTGTTTGGTGTTCTAAACATAGCAATTATAGATGTGGCCCCTTTTGAGGAATCACACAGCGTGGATGAATCAATGGTTCCGTATTTCGGGAATGACGGGTCAAAACAATTTGTAAAGAGTTAATATCATCTGTATGAAAAATATGAATAAAAATATGAGTTTATGCAAAATTGTTCAATCAGATTATTATAAGCAAATAGTAGTGTATCTTGCCTCCGTTATTTTGAAAGAACACCATTTTTTTTCAAAACCTTCAAGTCTAGACTTGCAAAATGCAAAAATTGCGTTCTTTACTTGTACTTAGTCCTAAAAATCAAGAAATAATCGGATAATTAATAAAAAATTGTTTTGGGATTATATGGGTTGTATGTGGAAATAGCAGTGCCAATGACTATTGACTCTTTCGGTAGTGTTAACTTGGGGATGGTATTATTACACCACAAATTCTGTACCTTTACACATTTCAGAAATGTACGAAATTCTTTGTAAACAAATTGTGATCCATTGTTGAATAAAAGTGTTTAAAGGACACCAAAAATTAAGAACACTTATTCCTTAAGAAAACGTATAATTGGTTAGCGATTAGCCTTACAAAGAAGTCGGACTAAAACGAATCTCGTAACGTAATCGATAACTTCAAATAAAAATGTATTTCGATTTCTACTTCGAGGGAAGGGACCCATAATATCCATACTAACCATTATCGAGCAAAGCAGACATCTATCTCGTTTACCCATTAATCCGGTTCTTGCTAAATTTGTGACTATCACAAATACTGCAAGGCTTAACATATTTACTAGCAAATAACTTTAACCAATAATATTTCTCAGTTATTCGAGTCACAGTTTGCGAAAATCCAAAAGGTGAAGCAGTCGGATCATCATGACATTTCTTTCATCATCATCACGATTATTCAAAGGTATAACTAACTTCCAATCAGAGATACTCGACTTAACGGAAAACGAAGACGGAAGATACTTAAATAAATCATTACCATGAACACGAAAATTTGAGTACTGATCTGGACTGAACTGTACGTTCTCAACCATATCTGCATACCATTTGTCGGGACGATGTATCGAGAAAAGATATCGCACCAGGTTAGGCATCTGGGAAACATTTTGTTTACCAGAACGATGCTGAACATCAAACGTAAATTGGGATAAACTCAAACTCCTCCTGGATAATCGACCAGTTGGCTGGTGAAGGTAGTGAAGCACTCAAGTGCTGCACAATCTGTAATAACGGCAAAATCTACACCTTCAACGTAACCACGACCAATACCAAATATAATTCTGAGAAGCTCTCTTTCTGTTGCTGCATATTTCTCAGTATCTGTTAATGCACGACATTCGAAAGCAATTGGGTGTTCCGAACCACCATCTTTCTGAAATAATACTGCATCAACAGCGAAATCGCTGACGAATGTATAATTTCTTAACGAAGTCGGGAGGCATAAGAACGGGAGCAGAGGTAATTCGCTGTTTAATTTCCTGAAATGAGGATTCGGCTTCATCAGTCCACTTAATAGATGATCTGTAGCAGGTCTTTTTACAAGAGAAGTTATGGGGGCTCAAGGTTGGGTGTAACAAACACGCTTTGTTTCGGTAGTATTCTCAGGATCATTACGTAGACATGTTGACCAACAAAAGAATTTTAAGACGAATGGGGAGATCGGCATGATTGACATTTCTCACGATTATTAGTGAGCAACCTTATTTAACACATCTAAACGTGACTAAAAATCCGGAGATCCAACTATAGTATCGTCTAAACATACCAACTCTTGTTGCCTAAAACAGAAGGACTCAATCATCTTTCCATACATCTTTGCAACGCCTGAGGACTATTGATACGACCCATCGGCATTTTCCTGAAATAGTGAATGCAGTTTTTGCACAACAACTTAGCTGAACCAAGAGAATTTAATATAGCGTCGGTGCGAGGTAAAGGATACCAACCTTTCTTTATCACACTATTAAACTTTCTAGCATCACAACAGACTCTTCAGTCACCGTTCTGCTTAACTGCATAGAAGCATTGGAAAAGACCCAGGTGTGTTCGGCTCTTTAGCCACACCTAACCGTAACACTTTATCCTCTTCATGATGTAAGACTTTTTGCATTGAGGAAGATAATAATTCTTGTTAGTTGCGATTTTATAGGTAAGGCCTAGTTTGTATCTATAAGATATTCAATTAATGCCGTACTACTTACTTCATCTGAAACTAATCCATCAAATTTTAAGATAGTCTTCTCTAACGTAATTTTTTGTTGATAGGTAGGGGATCCATAAGATTCAATCATCTTAACGGAAGATACACAAAGGTATTCATTACTGTCATACGAAGAAGCACTGGTTGAAAGAGACGTACTGTACAACGTAAATCTAATTTAATTCTAAATATAGAAACGAGGTCAATTCCTTAAATAATACTTTGACTTATAGAAGGTACCACTTCCATCCATCGAGTAGAGCCATTCAATGTAAACGGTAATGAAATCTGACCAAAACATTACTGCAGATTATTATCGGCTGTACTTACTACTAACCCAGAAGGGTTAATATTATTATATTTCATTTTTCCATTATTCTCAAGATATGGTAAACGTGTGCTACCAGTAACTGTAGCTGCTGCACCACTATCAATAAGACAAGATAACGAATGACCAAAAATTTTAACAAAAAGATAATGTCTGTTATCAAACTGTATTTCTACATGAAGACATGAAGGAATTAACGGTTGAAAGCCAATTATTCCACTAACCAACACGAACTGAAAATTGAAACTTATTTCTGGAACGTATGAAATTTTTAAATTTGTCTTGTTTGGGTTTAAATAAGGTCTGTGACGAGAAGATTATTAGTAGTTGGTTGGGAGTCGTTTGTCTCAATCGGTTGGTTTTCGATTGGTTGGAGCTGGACGAGAAACAGAAGGAACGGGACCGCTTTGAAATATTTTTGAATTGCAATAGTTAGTGTGGCTAGCTTTTCTACTACACTTAAAACAAAAAGTTTGGCGGGGCTCAGTACATTCACGAAGGGGTGTCCGTTCCTATCACAATTCTAACATGTACTGGACGTAATAACTGGAACTTCACTAACTCCAGTGGAGGTAGATGGTTGACTCAAAAATAAACAAACTAAGTCGGGTTCTAAAGACCAACGTATTTTCTAGGAGGTGACCTTGCTGTATAAAATTTTAATTTTAATTCTGCTCTACAAGCTACACTTAATTCATTAAGAGACTAAAATATTTTCATATTAATACCAATACGGAATGCGAAATATGTATTTCAATTTCTTTGAATTAGTGAAACAATTGCTGTTTCAGACCTAGGGGTAGATAATCTTTTAAAAAAGTTCCTCAACTGAAATAGTATACGCTATAACATTCTCCTCTACACCTTGAGTACGTGGATTTCTAATAAAAGGTCATCTCACAATCAAAAGGCAAAAAATCTTTTTTAAGGAACTAAACTAAACCTGACCAGGTACTAACTGTATGCTTTGTATTTCTTAACCACTATAAAGATATACCGAAAAATAGATCTTGTGCTGAGACGAATAAATATGAGTAACTCATACGACGAGCTTCACATAGCTTATCGACTTTTTCTAAAAATTACGTAACACCTTCCTCAAAATTAAATTCCCCATTTATGCACTGGAATTTGTTTTGGACTAACTGAATCGCCGTTGAATTCCTCCCAAGACCTAATCAGCTCCAGAAGAAATGAAAAATAAGCTTAAATACATACACATGCACGCACGCATGCACGCAAACACGCGCGCACGCGTGTTCGCACGCGTGCACACACACACACGCACACACATACACACATCATGGCCGATTTTCGTGAAACTTGGCCAAAACTTGTCATACCCTAAATTGACGATAGTGGAAAAAAACGTCGATGGCATAACCTTCTATATCTATATATGCATATATAGGTTGGAAGGTAAAAGTGCTACAATATGCCTAGATATACTCAAATAACGTAAATATATTTACAAGTAACAGTAATCCAAAACTTCAATTCAGGGAGCGATAGTAAAAAAATTGCCACATTACAGTTCATCAATCTGAATATTGCCGGTCATTGCCAAATTTTTACTACAAATCCAAGATGGGTCAGTCCACCAAAATTTAATATTCACTAATTCAACAGCAAATTGTTCACGCGATAATAAATCAGCACGGCTTTCATCCGATTTTTTATAGTGCAATTGTGCTTTGTCGGTTAAATTATGAATTTGGCTTACGCGGTTTCCGGCAAATCGACTGCAGAAACCACATGTCGAATCATACCATACAAAGCTCTGCCAACATACTCTCCTTCAAGTGATACATTCATTCCAACGTCACTCGGACTTCTCGATGCTTTTTTTTTGTAGAACGGTTTACCTTGGCCTTCAAAATGAGTCTCAGTTTAGGCAACTACTTCCTAATTTGAGCCAAATTTCTTTCCCTGGTACATCTTTTTGATGCTTGTAGGCGCTGGGGCCATATCTGGAGAGTACGGTGAGTATGTAACGAACCGCAATTCATTACTACAGAATTTTTTTAATTAATTATTTAACAATCAGCCCTCGTAAAAGAAATGATGTAAGATTTTTTAGTATTCAAACACCTGCAATACTTAATTTAATATTTCTTAGTACCTAATTTAATATTTCTTAGTATTTCGTTTGATTGCACAACCAAAAATTAATTTTGTTTCCCTCCAACGTAGATTTCATAAAACATCGAATGTTTTATACGTCAGAGTAATCTCCGCCAATTACGGATAGGATACCCCCAAACGGAATCCACCACCGCCTACCGAGATTCCCCCATAAAAACCTCGCCGCGCACCTTTTGCAAGGGAGATGAATGAAGAAAGCTGTACCTGTAAACCGGTAGAAGAGTTCCGTCGCGCCTCGTGACGGTTGTTTGAAAGTAAATCGCCGCAGACCTAGTGATAGCCGCCGCGAGCTTAGCTCCCTGTATTTGCAAACGCGCACCGCGAACCTTTTGTAAGTAAATAGCTATCCTCGATCTTTGTGATTAACGACACGTAAGTCTGTAGAGTAATTCATTACACACACATACACACACACACACACACACACTAAACCCCCAGAGAGCGACGGGCTAAGTCCCGAAGCGATCGGGTGTATACACACGTATAACCCACACAAAAACCCCCAGAGAGCGACGGGATAAGCCCCGAAGCAGTCGGGTGTATACACACGCATAACACACACTAAACCCCCCAGAGAGCGACGGGCTAAGTCCCGAAGCAGTCTGGTGTGCATACACGCATAACACACACTAAAACCCCCAGAGAGCGACGGGCTAAGTCCCAAAGCAGTCGGGTGTGCATACATCACCTACACATACCCACGGTGTTTCGACGGGTCGCCCCGAAGTCACCTAGATCACTACACTTACATTCTAAACACCTTCGATCACCAGCTCGCTGGCGAAGACCGAAGTGCCTGTAATCACAAACGAATTAAACGTAGAGTATCCGTCAAAGACCTGTAAAGAAGAAAAACCGTACCTCGATAACCAGGTGCTTAGTAATTGAATTTCAAGAAAACAATCAATTAATTGTTTTCCACCAGCTTATTCCGCAAGTATAAAAATCGCCTTCAATAAATACGCGTTTTGTACGTATACACTTAGGTAACGTTCGCTTGCATCTACGTGAGATTTCGTTCATTTACATAAAAGAAATCACCACCAAAAAATTACATCCCAGAAGATAACGCGCAAATATATTAATTATACAACCAAACTTGTATATTCCGCCCAGCTTAAATTTAATGCGAAAGTAAACCTATGAAAATATTAATATTATCGAACGTAGTAGATCGCCAAGGTAAATTGCTTCACGAAGCATACGCGCCTGTCCGTCTTCCAGTAATTACTGAAGTTAAAGCAGCAAGCAAGAATGCCGGAGAACGATGATCATGCGTACGACCATGAACTCGGGATACCGATTTTCACTAGTGACCTAGATCTGCGCAACCCCCGTTTTAATAACCAGTAGTTTGTTTATTCATTCTTTTCTTTTGTAGACAGGGCAGTATCCAGTATAAATAATTAATTAAACGCAACGTTATTAATCATTTAGACATTACGTTCCTCATTGAGTGTAACTAGGGAGTATTAATATTTGTTTACAGAAACGACTTCGACAAAACTAAGCCGCCTTCTCGAGTGAGTGGAAGGAATAGGACATCCAAATTCTCCGTCCTAACGTAGTGGATGCTCCGACGCCGCTGTCTAAGTATTAAATTCAAATTGTTTTCTCATTTTTCTCAATATTATGGTTATGTTGGTTGTTCATAATGTTATTAGCCTAGTTTAAGTGTGAATACGTTAGATTTGTATATAATAGGATAATATACTATTAAACCGTTTTACTATAATTATTTTATGTGCACAGTGTAAAGCTAAAGTTTAAATCTTTCGACGAACCCACCCCCCTCTTTAGTTTCTAATCTAAATACCGATTTCAGTTTAGCTGCGGCAAATATAAACATTGTGAGAAAGGACCTTACAGGTATGGAAGTAATTCGAAACGTAATTAATTCAATTTAACCATCATTTTCATAGACGCGGCATTGTCTTGGTGATACAGTTATAATGCTACGTATTTATAGTTTTTATAGTTTTACCTTTCTCATGATAGTCGATTAACAAAATACCATGCACATTCCAAAATACGGATACCATAATCTTGCCAGCTGACTTTTGAAGTCTTGGTCGCTTTGACATCCTTTTGATTCAGGTGGACTCATGTTGCATCCACCGTCACATACTAACCTAAAAAATCCTTGTCGTTTTGCTTGAGCAGCTCCAAACGGTGTTCTACATCGTCGATGCGTTGTTGGTTTGGTGTGAACATACGCGGCACCCACTCTGAAAACAACTTACGGATGCTCACATTTTCGTGTAAAATTGTAAACATACTACCTTCTGATATCTTTAAGGTCACAGCTAAATTACGGAACTCTACGATCTTTGAAAACTATTTGGTAGAGTTCATATGTTTTCCTGAACAACTGCCGATTTTGGAGCGTATAGGACTTGAGTGGATGTACAACCGGGTTTAAACTTGCGTACCAGTTAATAATAGTTGATTTCTCTAATGCAGAGTCTCCATAACGCTCGTCAAGCCACTGTTTGACTTCTTCTGATTCTTCTTGCTAATTTTGTCTTGAGAAAACCGCGGTTAATCAGGATGGTTTGCTTGAAATACTTCAGCTATCTCAGCTTGAGTGCGACTTCGGTCGCCATATCCGATCATCATTAATATCTTAATACGAAAGGCTTCCGTTAAATAAGCCATGCTAAATAATTTACTACTATGTGAAGATGTGAAAACTACACTAGAGAAATTATTTACTTAAATAAACGAGCAAAGAAAAATACAAGAAATAGACAATATTGTAATTTTCTAATGTGGAGGTTAACAAATCAATCAGGCAAGTAAAATCGAATACTAAAACACAGAAGATTAAGAGCGTTTTTCATCAACGGTAAGACCTGGCTTGCTGAGATAATAAATACATGTTATCACTACGGTACATTTTTACCTACCGACATTTCAATCATTAATTCCCTAAATTAAATACCATTGAGCCAAAGAAACTTGTTCCTTTAAGTTTTTTCAAATGCCCGAGAAAGTAAATACTGCGTTGTATTCCTCTTAATACAAGCTTTCACACGGTGTAGCACTTGATCTATCCTTACATTTGAAGAAAAAAGTTAGCAGTGGCTTTACCCCCGGGGGTGGATATATAGAGAAACTGTAACCCCAAGATTGAGGGCTGGGAACAATTATAAAGAATGCCTATCATGATTTTTCTCCCGGACTTCACGCCTTTGAGTTACAGAATTTATTCCACTTAGAGTATCCACTCGGATTTGGACGGAGAGCAAAATACGTTCAAATTGTAGTGGACAGCAAAATGTTCATTGAAATTGTGATTAAGTAGCAAAAAATTATGCCACAAAATCTAGGTCAAGTTCGTTAATGACCAAAATCCAACCAGGGGCGGGGCATTTTTAGGGGATTAGAAGATTAAAAAAATTCAATACTTCAAGTTTTAAAAAGTTACATAATTAAAGAACAAACTAATACGTCTTTTACATAATTTCAAAATAAAAAATATAATAACCAGTGGCGCACTGTTTTTAGGGTACAAAATTGTGCATTTTTTAATTTATCTACCGATTGTTTTGAAAGTCGGGGTATTGGGAGTTTTTAAAATCGCTAAGTATAAATCATCTGTCACAATTAAAAATCTCAAAATGGCGGATCAAGAATGGAAGATTATAGTGTTTATTTAATTTATCAACCGATTTTTCTGAAAGTTGGTATTGGGGGTTTTTAAGATCGCTAAGGATAAATCATTTGTCAAGATTAAAAAATTCAAAGTGGCAGAACAAAGATGGGGGATTATCGTGATTAAACACCGATATAATTCTTCAGGTATTTGTAGTTGTTTATTTACATATATCTGAAATCATTATGGCAAATTTTGTAGCGGCTTTTTGCTACTTAGTCACAATTTCAATGAACATTTTGCTCTCCACTACAGTTTGAACGTATTTTTAGAAATTTTGTACCTGATTATAGATCTACAAGTCATGCAGAGATTTTTATCAAGAATATATATTTCATTTAAATTTCCACGGGTATTAACTATTCCATTTAATTCTTCTGGATTCTCTTCGTGTTTGTTTTTCAAGAAGTCAAAAAGTGTGACACGTAGTTGACGTGAACAGAGTATGTTGATATACCGTATTATTATTGTTCTGTATCAGTAGATTGAGATCTACGTGTAACAGGACCATGTCGCTCTAGTGCAGAATCACGTGCTTCATTGTGAGTGATTGGTGTCATTTGTGATGATTTATACAAAAAGGAGCTGGTGTTATGCTTCGTATAAGAGGTTTGCATTTATCTTGTAGTCGTTGGCCGTCATCCCTTTTGTTTAAATAGTGAGATCGTCTTTCTATTTCATTGGCTTCTCTGATAATTCTTCTTTGCAGTGTGTTTTGTGGAGCAAGCAATTCAACTCTGTAATGTTAATTTTATGTCCAGTTTATACTGTATGACTTGTAAAAGATGATGATAGAACTTCTTGTCTAATCGATAAGTTATGTTCTTGTGCTCGTACAGAAATTCTTCTATTTGTTTGTCCAATGTAAGATTTAAAGGTCCATTACATTTTATTTCATAATCACAAAGGTTTTCGCCATGAACCTTATCTTTCGGATTAGAAAGTAATTAGGAAATTCTCTTATATAGCTTAAAAACGACTTTGAACTCATTTTGTGTAAATTTTCTTGCAATTTTATCTGTTTTGAGTTTGATTGATGTGACCTGTACGTAATCTTATACACAGTATTTTAACTACAGCGTTGAATTGCATTGGATGGTGATTAGATTTCGCATTAAAATAACAATTAGTGTGGGTATCTTTTCTACAAACTGTGCGATCGAAACTACCTTGATAGTTTCTTATTATGAGTAAGTCTAGAAAAGGTAGTGCATGGTTTGTTTCTTCCTCTACAGTTAATTTTATATTGGGATTAATGTTGTTTATGTGAGCAAAAAATTGATCAATGGTATTGACACCGTGTGACCAAACAGTAAACACGTCGTCAACACTCCTATACCAACATTTTGGTTTCAGGTCAGCAGTGGTGATTGCTCGTGATTCAGAATCATCCATGTAGATATTAGTGAATGCAGGAGAAAGCGGAGAACCCATCGGCGCGCCTTCTATTTATTTATAAAATTCATTATTGTACATAAAATAAGTAGAGTTCATGCAATGCCTTATAAGTTTTATAATACCACCATCAATATTACGTTTGTGTTGGAGAATTTCAATGGTATCATTAATTGGAACTTTAGAGAACAAAGAAATAACATCAAAACTAACTAAAACATCTTGGGAACTACATACTATTTGTTTGAGCTTTGTTAAAGTGTCAAACGAATCTTTATGTAAGATTTTGATTTTTCACAAATAGGTTGTAATATTCTGGCTAAGTAGCGAGCTAGCTCGTGTGTAGGTGAGTTATATGCGCTTATAATTGGTCTTAAGGGCCAAGCATCTCTGTGTTACGGAGGCCGTATATTTTTGGTATCCTGAAACCTTTTTCCCTTGGAATTATAGTTTCTTTTAATCTTATCATCAAATGGTGATGAATTGATAATTTCTTTGGTTTTCTTTTCCAAGGAAGTAGTTGGATCTGTTCTGCTCTTTATATATTCAGGACTATTTATAAGTGTAAGCGTGCGTTGAAGGTAATCTGTACCGTTAACAATTACAGTGGAAGTGCTAAAACGTTTAACTTTTTCTTAAGTTCGGATAAAGGTTTTAATTGGATAAAGGTAATGTTGGGTTTAGAAATGTTGTTTCTTCTAAGAATATTATCACATCTAACTTGATATTATCTGCTTTATTTTGTTCAGATCCATGAATGGCTGCTTCTATATTAGTTATAATACCTGCAACAGGAGTTGTTTTAGGAGTAATTGCATAATTGTTACCTTTTTGTAACATTTCAATTGGATTTTTGTCAATGGATTTTCCTTTCGATTATTCTATCAATTGTGTTCCAAATTATGTTATATATATATATATATATATATATATATATATATGTATATATATATATATATATATATATATATATATATATATATATATATATATATATATACAGGGTGTTTTAATTTTTCTAGTTTTTTTTTAAATTACTCCTACAGCGTTAAGATATCGATTTGACATTTGGAACGCTTATTACTCTTCAGGAGATTAGGAATATTTTAGTTATGTTACCGATATTTAATATCTACAGAGTGATATATTCGGGGGGTTAGGTTCACTTTCTGCCCACCAAGTGTGGTTTGGTTATGCCATTGATCTTCAGCGATGAAGGATGTGTGTTCCACATTCGCTTTAGAAGTTTGTTGTCTCCTGCATTTTACCGAGAAATGCATAGATTTCGAGATGAATGCGAAACTGTCATATAAAAAACAGACATTCTATCTCCTACCCTCGGAAATGTATCACCCAGTAGATATTGTTTATTAGTAATTTTGTTGGCGGATCATGCTTACTTTCAAAAATGAAACATGAAAACCAATGCAATGCAATTACCTTTACAACAACGCGCATTAAACAATTAGTTAAAGACTTCATTTTGTTGTTTACGCTGGAAGACGCTAAAAAATGTTTTCCATTAATTTTAATTTATGTAGCGAGCAGTATAAAGATAGGTAAACATTTTCTATTTACCTTATGAGAGTATTTGCAACAACCGTGGGAGTTAAATAATTTAACTTAATTGTAAAATATTAGTGAATTAAATACAGCGTATACAAGCAATTAAATTGCATACTGTAATAGTAATAAATATTTAATATCGTAAGTACTTTTACTAGTTCACAAAAAAAAAATTTAATATTTGCAAGAATGACCAGTGTTTTATTTCTAATCGTTAAAAAAAACTGTTCAAAGTATTCAATTGTTCAATGTAAATATTAATTTGACAGCATCTCGCATCATTGTTATCTGTCGAATTATGTGCAAAATTAATCACGAATCAGTATTCCAATGCCGGGATGACCGACATGCATTTCATGTATGGACTGACTGATGGCAATTCTGCAGAAGCTCGGCTCCTGCACGGTGAACAATATCCTAACCGTAATGTTACTGATAGAAGACTTTTCGAAAATATTCATCAATGTCTGCGTGAAACAGGCAAATTGAATCCAAATGGAGGATTAGGGAGACCAAGGACAAAACGAACGCCAGAATTAGAAGAGAATGTGCTGAACAGGATTGAGGAAAATCCACGACTCTCTACCAGAAGAGTTGCAGATACTCTGCACTTGAATAATGGAACTTTTTGGTACATTCTTAGAGAAAACTTGTTGTACCCATATAACATCCAACGCGTTCAAGAACTGCTCTCTGCTGATTTCCCACTTCGTGTTACATTCTGCCAATGTCTTTAGCAGAAATTGATTGACATTCCTCAACTATTGTGTTTGATTCTTTTACCAACAAAGTGAGTTTTTCCCAGAAATTTTCACTACAACCATGTCTGGGCTGATGAAAATCCACATGAGATATGTCAATTTCGTTACCAGCATCAATTCTCGTTGAACGTTTGGGCTGTAATTGTGGCTGACCGGAGAGGTATATCGCCTCTTTTTGCAAAATACGCTTCCTGACTAATGTACCATTAGCAATACGATATAGAATGTGGTGCACCACCGAATTTTAGTAGGGTGGGCCCACCCGTTTTTAATAGCAGTATACGGAAATCGCTGGATCGGCCGAGGTGGACCTAATTTATGGCCTGCACGACAGCGGGATCTAAAACCGTTGGATTTGTTCCTATTGGGCCATCTGGAGTTGCTGGTGTACTCAACTCCGGTTGATAGTGAGGAGGATTTAAGAAATCACATCCTCGTTGGGTGTAACACAATACGAAACGACCATGGTATTTTTGAGAGAGTTCGTCAATCGACCAGATGAAGGTTGGACTCTTGCACTCGAGCTGGAGGTGGTCACTTTACACAGTTCTTGTAATGTTTGAAAATAAAACACTGGTCATTCCTGAAAATATTTAAATTTGTTTTTTTTTGTGAACTAGTAAAAGTACTTACGATAATATAGATAATAAAGTTTTCACTATTACTGTATGTAATTTATTTGCTTGTATGCGCTGTATTTAATTCACTAATATTTTTCAATTAAGTTTGTAATTTATTTAACTCCCAGGATTATTGCGCATATTCTCTTAAGGTAAATAGAAAATGTTTTCCTATTTTTATACTGTTCGCTACACAAATTAAAATGAACCAAAAACATTCTTTAGCGTATAATTGCTAATACACAATATCTACAGGGTGATATTTTCGACGGTAGGAGACAGAATGTCAGTTTTTTATATCAGTTTCGCATTTATCTCAAAATCTCTAGGTACAAAAAAGTTTCTAAATCGAATTAGGAATACACATCCTTGATCGCTGAAGATCAATGGCGTAACCAAACAACATTTGGGGGACAGAAAGTTAACCTGACCTCCAAAAATGTTCACCCTGTAGATATTCAATATCGGTAACATAATCAAAACAAAGATCTCCTAAAGAGAAATAAGCTTTCCAAATGCCAAATCGATATCCTAAAAATCGCATGAGTAATTTAAGGAAAACTAGAAAAATAATAAAACTTCAATATCCTGTATCTTCTAAACGAACCGTTTCCGGGCCAATGTTTATAGGAAATTTATTTCTTAACATGACCTATTGGTATGTCTTTTTTAAACACCCTGTATACAGTGTGGGCGAATTTCCAACTTCGTAAATATCAAGTAATTTTTTGTGCTCTTTTCCATTCTCTGATTAAACATTAAAAATCCTGTAGAGTGATTTTTTTAAATGGAACATTTTGAATTTTATTTTATGCATTATTTTGTGTTTCAATTGTACAATGCACGTCATACTATGACAATTTCTTTTATTGTTTCTAACTAACTTATTCATCACTTGTCACAGCTCTTTTGTTTTTTTATGCGAGTGTTGTAATGAGAGAATTGAAACGAGCACAAAAAAATACTTAGAAGTACTTATAATCAAATGTAAATATCCTGATATTATCGAAGTTAGCGGCTGTGTAATGCAAATTCGCCCACACTGTATATATATATATATATATATATATATATATATATATATATATATATATATATATATATATATATATATATATATTTGGTGCCCGTCTAAATCCCCCCCGACGTATTATGTGAACCACAAAACTGAAATTAATAAAATTTTGGAAAACCAAACTAAGGCACATATACAACATTTTTGATTGTATTGAGTGACGTAATCATTAAAAATAGCGGACAGGAAATGTAAACCTTCACTATTATCACACATAATTAAATACTTATCTTTTTTCGGTTTTTTGGATGGTGTATTTTATTTATTCTATTTTACTTTTACTGACGAAGATAACTGTAAGCGTTATCGAAACATTTAGATTGTATAATTTAAAATACACCATTAAAAAAACACAAAAAAGATAAGTGTTTTAATTTTAAAGTGGGAGCATATGGCAAGTAATACCTCATTTGAAAGCTCGTTTCATGTCCTTTTCAACGACATTAAAATATTACTACTGATTTATGAGTTTCAATACAAAAACCTTGAGACGTTAATTGGCGTTTTTGGGTTGAAACCCATGAATCGGTAGTAATATTGTAATGTAATTGATGTCGTTGAAAAGGACTTGGAACGAGATTTCAAATGAGGTATTACTTGCCATATCATCCCATTTAGAATTATTTAACACAATGGCGGCTATTTTGTAAAATAATTTTAAATGGGATCATATGTTAAGTAATACCTCATTTGAAGGCTCGTTTTAAATCCTTTTCAACGACATCAACAACATTAAAATATTACTACTGATTATAGGTTTCAACAAAAGAACCTCCAAATATTATTACGCCCATGACCACCCCATTCTGTTTACCGGCTCATTTCAGATTTTCCTATCACATCAGTGCTTCCGCTAGCCTACTATTCGAGTTTTGAGGTTGGTTGCGAAAATACTGAATCTCCAATCACCTAAAGTCAAACTTTTCTCGTTACGTGACGCAATTCGTTAATGATATTAGTATTGACTATCTACAAATCAAAAAAGAATGAAAGACAAGCTTATCAATGTTTATTAAATGCACCTTGCTAATCTGTAATGTAAATTTGAATGCTGGCTTGAAATATGTTTTATACGAGGGATGTCTGGTTACGAAGGTACATTTGTGAATTACAGACAGACTACTTTATTTATAAAAATCATATATACAATAAGTAGAAGCGCGAACTTTTAGCTACTTTTCAGCGTAAAGACCGCCAATGTTAATGCACTTATCGTAGCGAGGCACAAGCTTCGGTATTCCCTCTTCGTAAAAGGTACAATCCAAATTTCTAAAAAAGAGCCTTACTTCATATTGAAGTTCGTCGTCGTTTTTAAACCTTTTATCCAACAAATGAGTTTTTAACGGCCCAAACAAATGAAAATCAGAAGGAGTCAGGTCTGGTCTATGAGGCGGATGGACAATAACTTCTCAATTGTGTTCCTGAAGCCAGGGCTTCGTCTGAGCTGAGGTGTTCGGTCTTGCATTGTCATGCAATAACCTGATTCCTTTTGTCAACCTTCCTCTTCGCTTCTGTCTAATGCCTTGCATATTCCAGAACACAGTTGCCATTGCTTCCACGTCATCCAGTCTTTTTTTGATTCGGAATTATGGTGGTTTGCCCAGGTTTATTCTCCTGTAATGATAGACTCTAGAAATCCGTTTTCCTGACGATAACGCGATCTCGTGGCTGCTTTTCGATAGTCTGAGATACGATTTCTTGAACAGAGCTTTCAGGAATACCGATCAGTAGAGAAATTTCCCGTATTTTCAACCGACGATATTCTTAAATCAGTGTGTCGACGTTTAATTGATTCTCACCCGTTTTTGTTGCTGATGGTTTTTGTCGCAAACCTTCGGTATCATAGTTCAGATTTATGCGTCCTTTTTTGAACTGCTGACACAAAACATAAACTTGTTTTAGTCTCATAATGGTGTTTCATTATTCAGAAGCACAAAACGAATGACCGCTCGTACTTCAAATTTGGAGTAAGTTTCGGTTGGCACTGACATTTTGCGACTGTCACTTAGCACGTTGTACACAACCTAAAACAATGACAATAGGCACCTAGGCAACGCAGCCGGTGCGCCGCGCAAATATACCTTAGTAACCGGACATCCCTCGTATGTATGTAACACCATAAGAAAATTGTGAAAATACGTGTAATAGTAATAACTTTTTAAGAAGGAAATTTTTAATTTATCTCATTTTCTCTCTTTAACTACCCAGCAAGAACTGTGTACTAAAAGCTTTAACAAGAAATTCTTAGTTTCTTATTTCCTGAGAATCTAATCTGAGAACAAGTAATTAGTAATTAAAATTAGTGCCAATGAAACAACGCTGCGTTTATTTGGTTAATACTACAAAGAAACCTACTCCCAAAAGCAATTAATATTTTCTCGTAATAATTATTAATTCAAATCCACAAAACCATAAGCAGGCACCAGTATGGCGCAAACTAGGACCTAAGTGAATAAAATTAACTGAAGTACAACTCTCATCATAATACTGAAGGTATTATCGTTATCCCTAACTTAGGTACAAGAGGAATAATTAAACAAAGGGTGTCAATTATTCTATTTCTCCCAAGGTGATTAAACTACAATTAAACATTCCAATTATATATTGCATTTTCGTATAAAAATATATATTTCAGATCTGTTCTGAAAAGGCGGATTCACTACGAACCACTGTTAATATTATTTAAAGAGGGTGCGTGCAGTTAAGTGCATAAATAATGAAATAGATTTTCGTGTTATATATTTTATTAATTTCTTTATGTCTGTCCCAGCAATTGATAAAATCTATATCGGGGCTCTTAAAGGTTCTTTTACGTAAAAACGTAATTAAATTATATTGATCAAGCTAGGGTGAAAAGAGAGACGTGCAAATACTGTTAAATGTCGCAGGTTTCTTAATAACCACTTTCTTGCCTAAAAATTGAAAATATCATTTTTATCGTTTCTACTAAAGAATATCTTAAAAAATTATGTGTAATAACCCTTTTTTTCTTTGCTTAAACGAAAACGACAAGATTTTCATTAATACGTTTATTAATAATTAATTGGTCAAACGTGTCCATTAACTTGTCGACATCAATAATTAGCAGTGAACGAAATACTTAATTTTAAATAAGACAGTAATAAAAGAAAGAACCTTGGATGAAACTCCGCTCAAAAACGTTTATAAATATTTAAAAGACTTGAAAGGACGTCAAGCAAATTAAAAAGGGGAAAACAAAAGTAATATGAGTAAATAAGAATGGAAACTACCTCCGATATAGAGTATTGATACCAAATTGTGATCGGAAATGCAATTTAATACTCGTTGGGTTTAAGGTAAGTCTAACTAAACTACGCATAAAATTATCTGGATATTACTTTCTAACTTATTAGTCTAAATTTGCAATAGTTATTATTCTTCAAAGTTGTAAACCTAATGCAAGAATACAATGTTACTGTTAATGGAGTCAGAATTCGAATAACGTCACTGAAGCTATCGGTTACCTTACTGTGGTTTTTTACCCCTTAACCTTATTTATAATATAAAATGAATAACTGACCCATTAAATATTGGTTTAGTGTACTTTATAAAGGACTGAACAAATACTACACACTGATGTTATATACTCCCTTTACTTAGGAACAATAACTAACATGATGCTTTTGATCTCTTTAAGTTAAAACAATTGAGGTATTGAAAAATCCATCCATGCCACCATGAATTTAATTACAATGAAAAACTTAATTCTCCGCCACAATCAAGTTAATCTACAGATTTCTATCCCGCTTTATATCGTTGTAGTGTCTACTTAAATTTACACTAAACTAGGACAATGTATCCTAAGGTACAATTCGCCTACGTTAATTGAAACTTTAATTTATACTTCGCTTTAAAACCCATTTTACAGATTTAAATGTCAGATTGTAACTTAAATAGAACTAGACTATACCATTTACGTTATATTTAAACAGAATATTTTAATGTATTTGTAATTTCTTTGAAACCCCTACCAGTGGCGTATCTTGCTTCCTATATATTTAAATTTCTGTTACAAGGTACATGAATACTGCATACTAATTTGAAAAAACCTTTCAATAAACATTGCATAATTTGCATTTCAATCATGCCAAAACCAGAATACACTACCAAAAGCACATAACCCAGAAGGCACCACTAACCTATTTCTAAATAGAAATATTCTTCCGAAATCAAATAAACCACAAACGCTTGCTGACTTTACCGATTCACACTTTGCATGACAACCACACACCCACACTGATACATCTTAATACCAACGAAACGCAAGTACTGCGGGTAAATTTTTCGATGTACACATCAGAATTTCCGACGCTACACTACTGATCGGGCAGAGGGATCAGTATCCTCACCGCTCCTTCTAAAACCCTTTGATTAATCGACTCTTACTAAATGCAGTAGGTCACCAACACAAACCTGTCTAACATAAACACAATATCAGTAAACAAATGATTATGAATCCTATTTAATAAAACAAACAATAACATATTTACCGCACAAAATGTTGCACATCATATCCCTATTCATATGTACGTATATACGTATGTACGTATGTACGTATGTACGTATGTACGCATGTACGCATGTACGTATGTACGTATGTACGTATGTACGTATGTATGTATGTACGTATGTACGTATGTACGTATGTACGTATGTACGTATGTACGTATGTACGTATGTACGTATGTACGCATGTACGTATGTACGTATGTACGTATGTACGTATGTACGTATGTACGTATGTACGTATGTACGTATGTACGTATACGTATATACGTATGTACGTACGTATGTGCGTATGTGCGTATGTGCGTATGTACGTATGTACGTACGTACGTATCGTACGTACGTATGTACGTATGTACGTATGTACGTATGTACGTATGTACGTATGTACGTATGTACGTATGTACGTATGTACTTATGTACGTATGTACGTATGTACGTATGTACGTATGTACGTATGTACGTATGTACGTATGTACGTATGTACGTATGTACGTATGTACGTATGTACGTATGTACGTATGTACGTATGTACGATGTACGTATATACGTATGTACGTATAGTAGCGTATGTACGTATGTACGTATGTACGTATGTACGTATGCGTACGTATGTACATGTATCGTAGCTATGTACGTATGTACGTATGTACGTATGTACGTATGTACGTATGTCAGTATGTCGTATGTACGTATGTACGTATGTACGTATATGTACGTATGTACGTATGTCGTATGTACGTATGTACGTAGTACGTAGTACGTATGTACGTATGTACGTAGTAGTACGTATGTACATATGTACGTATGTACTTTATGTACGTATTACGTATGACTATGTACGTATGTACGTATTATGTACGTATGTACGTATGTACGTATGTACGTATTGTACGTATGTACGTAGTCGTATGTCAGTACGTACGTACGTACGTATGTACATAGTATGTACTATGTACGTATGTATTTATGTACGTATGTACGTATGTACAGTATGTACGTATGTACGTATGTACGTATTGTACGTATGTACGTATGTACGTATGTACGTATGTACGTATGTACGTATGTACGTATGTACGTATGTACGTATGTACGTATGTACGTATGTACGTATGTCGATGTACGTATGTACGTATGTACGTATGTACGTATGTCGTATGTACGTATGTACGTATGTACGTATGTACGTATGTACGTGTGTACGTATGTACGTATGTACGTATGTACGTATGTATGTGCGTATGTACGTATGTACGTATGTACGTATGTACGTATGTACGTATGTACGTATGTACGTATGTACGTATGTACGTATGCGTAGCGTATGTACATATGTACGTACATACGATATTTTCGATTATCGTTCGTAAATCACTTTCAGAGCCTGATGACCCATCAAAATAATTACCTTTGTCACCAGTATTCAACAACTCTTCAATTTACTCGTGGTTAAGTTATTTTCGACCCATTTTGTTAACAAACATACTTTATAACAAATAAAAACACTTTGATAATCACTACTGAGTAAACTAAAAACCGCATGCTCAATCGGAAAATCATGTTCAGACCTGTTAAATTTCATTCGCAGATTATGTACAACGTGAACCAAAAATACGTACCCCTGCATCAAGTGTATATTCTACACATAAACGGAAGATGAAAAATCTTTCTCTAAAATGTATGGCTACAAAGTGACAGGCCCTCAAAGTTGAATTTTGAAAATAGTTTTGCGCAAATAACTCGAAAACCTTTAGGAATTGCAAAATACTATCTCCAATGAAAATAATGTGTTTGCTGACGAGTATTTTTCTGGTTTGTTCGGATTGTCTATGAATGTACCGGAAGTAATAGTTGTAACATTGTTCCCGTATACATTCTATTCCATCTTTTTTGTGTGTGATTTTTCAGGTATATTGTGACTTTTTTGGGTGCGTTATTCAATTTTCTGCAAATTTGGTCCTCTTGGTTCAAGTGAAAACTTAGTAATTCAGGCAAGCAATGTGATACCAACACGACGGGGCAGGGGTCCATCATTAAAGGGAGGTTACAAATGTATTGAACGAAATATTTCCTAATAGATGGGTTGGTAAGAATGGTCCTGTTGGGTGGCCTGCACGGTCGCCTAATTTGACAAAACCTGATTATTTTTGTGGGGTTACGTTATATATATATATATATATATATATATATATATATATATATATATATATATATATATATATATATATATATATATATATATATATATATATATATATCAGTACCTCAGAGCTAAAATGCATTAACTCCTCTTTGGCGTACTAAACAGTATTATATCCTATTGTATTGTGAGACTTGATTTTTCTATGGTCTTTAGTGAACGATACTGAAGGAATTTCCTTACCAGTACAACTTGGATCTACCACTACCGCTTTCAGTGCTACATATCTTGATGAACAAATTCATGCTAATAAACGCCTGAATATGGTTGCATTCATTTTAGTTAAACGTAAAATTTCTGTTTTGTTTTCAGTAAACGAATTCAGTGAATGTTCGGACTCATCCGCGATTGTTCTCCGCGTTACTAGCTCCACTTCCGCAGATGTTGATAAAGAAATTCATGTTAATCACACAGAGGAGGCTGTCTGTGACTCTGATGATTCAACTGATAAGACTTATGAACCATTGCAAAATGACGAAGCTTCAGACAGTGAATCAAGATCATCTAACCCCAGAGGCAAAAAACCCAAAGCGAATCCCAAAACCTGGAATAGGAATGTTCGCAAAAATAAAATTGCCGCAGGGCAAGAACGTCAAAGCAAAAGGTGTACCATAAAAGCAAAGTAATTGGGTCCACCGTGTGGTTAAAAATGTTGTCATAAATGTACAGAGAACATATTTGCTGTTGAAAGGCAAATTATACATGATGAATTTAGGAACCCTAATAAATCTCTGGACATGAAAGGACAGTATGTTGCCACTGTGGTACAATGTATTGCTATTGCACGTATAAGGGAAACTACGGAAAAACGAGCAGGACAGAGAAAATGTACCAGATGTTTCTCGTTTGCTGTGAACAACGTTAGAATAACTGTGTCAAAAATTGTTTGTTTCGACCTTAAGTATTTCAAAAACATTTCTCACAACGGCCCTACGAAAAAAGACGTTTAACTAATAAAGATCAAAGAGGCAGACATACCCCTCCGAATAGAGTTCCAGAATTTAATTATGGAGACTATCCGTGCCCATATCAGCAAGTTTCCTGTAACAGAACCTCACTATTCTCGTGAGCGATCAAGGAGGAAATACTTAGGAAATGATCTTATAAAGTATGAACTTTATCGCAGTGAATGTGTGGAAAATAACATTCCAGAAAGAAATATCGCTAAATCTTGGCTATACTCAGAGATGGTCAACAGCGAATTTAATTTTTCTTTTAAACTACCTAGTAGATAGATGTGATGAATGTGATAGATTCAGGCTTGCGAAAACCCAAAATACAGGAGTACAAAACCACACTGAGTATGAGTACCAGCAACACCTTTCAGAGGCAAGTAAAGGATACCATCTCAAAAAGACAGATAAGGAAACAGCTTCTACAAGCAGAGGTACAGAACATTTGCTGACAATTGATTTACAGAAGTGTCTTCCCACACCTGTTCTTACCAACCAGCAAAGTTTCTATAAGTTGTAATTATGGACTTACAATTATACAATTTCCGATTCCTCTGCTAATCTTACTACTTCCTTCATGTGGGATGAATCAAACTCTGGACTTGGAGTTTATGAGATGGCATCTGGTTTCGTGAAATGGGCTGAATCACTGCATGACAATGTTTCTCAAATTACGATATAGTCAGATAATTGTCTGTCCCAAAATCGTAATATTATCATGGTCATGGATTACTTTTGGATTTGACATAGTCATCCCCACGTAAGAAGTATTAATCATAAATTTCTTCTACGGGTCCACACCCACATGGAAGTCGATAGTGACCATTCACTTATCGAAAACAAACGGAAACGAACACCTTTTCTCAAAATAATGATTCCTTGGGACTGGCAGCAACTGGCCAGACTTTGCTGTCGACTAAAACCATTCACTGTAGTGAACATGGATATTAAAGGTTTCATAGATTTTCATTCTTTATATTCCAACAACACTTCATTTGTCTCTAGAAAAAACACATAAGATAACCAAGAATTACGTATATCAGAAGTAGTCCATATGCAGCTACGGCAGAAGGAACAAGGAATACTTCTCTTCAAAACCAATTTTGATGCAGAAACTTTTGAAAGTGTTGATTTGAGGAGTAGCGGTGACGTGCAGCTTTTTCAACATACGTGAACAACCAAAGGAAATATCCACAAAAAAATATAATCACCTTCAAAGTTTGTTACAGTGGGTTCCAACCCAGTTTCATAATTTCTATAAAAAATTGTCTCATTCAGATAGGGCTAGTGAAGATATTTGGGGATGTGTAGTCAGAAGTCTCAACTCGCAGAGATAATCTTGTTTCAGTTTGTATGTTTCATTATCTAAGTTTGTATTTGCCACTTCTATTTAGAAATAAAATGTTTCCCAAAATTTATAGCTGTATTAAGTACAAAAACTAAAATGAATTATGTTACACAAACCTTTCTCCGGACTAAAGTTTATTAACTCCATGTATCTCACAATATAATCATAACACAAACATGATTTTACAAGTAATTGATAGAGCAGTAGTTATATAAAAACTGTTAATACTGACAACCACCTCATCAATTGGATGAAAATTTTATGCAGAATTAACTCCTTGAAAAATTTTCAAACCGTTCCCCTGTACAATTCTCATTCTGTGAGTTAGTACAGCTTAGCTCTGACGTACTGATATATATATATATATATATATATATATATATATATATATATATATATATATATATATATATATATATATAGAGTGTGTCCGAGATTCAGCATGCATGTATTGCTATATTCGTTAATATTGAAGATAGAATGTCGGTTAAATGGGGAAAGTTTTAGAGAATTTTATGGCTATCATCATGGTAAAGTCAGATTTGAAGTAACTTTTTTTGTTTTTGAAATAATTGAAGAAAACAAAAATTGTGCATTTTCTACTACCCCCTGTAGCTCTTTTATTTGAAGTCTGACAACATTTTGATTTGTACATTATGACACTTTTAAAAGACAGTTTTAAAAAAAGTACCAAAATTTATCTACAGCCATTTGTTTTTGAAATACATACACTAACTATTGTTTTTCATATGGACGCCATCTTGGATTTTTACATTATCGAATAGTATTTTTTATCACCTTTTCAGCGATGTATCACATGATACGAGAACTATCAAAAATTTAAATCCTTGCTAATTTATCTGTTTTTACTTACAAAATTTAATACATTTCTAACTTTTGTTTTTGGACGCTATTTGGATTTTTACATTATCGAATAGTGGATTTTAACACCTCTTCTACAATGTATTACATGATATGAAAATGTAGAAAATGTGTGGAGTGTAGAGGGGGACATATCGAGCATGTTTTATGATAGTTACTATTATCGGTTTTGTTTTTATTTTAGTTATTAGAAATTACAATAATTAGGAATCTAATTGTATAAATTTTTCATTTATTAATCCATGCCTTCTCAAGGCCTACTATTTCAATTTTATATTTTTTAAATTTTTGATAGTTGGAAGTAAATTCTCGTATCATGTGATACATCGCTGAAAAGGTGATAAAAAATACTATTCGATAATGTAAAAATCCAAGATGGCGTCCATATGAAAAACAATAGTTAGTGTATGTATTTCAAAAACAAATGACTGTAGATAAATTTTGATACTTTTTTTAAAATTGTCTTTTAAAAGTGTCATAATAATGTACAAATCAAAATGTTGTCAGACTTCAAATAAAAGAGCTACAGGGGGTAGTAGAAAATGCACAATTTTTTGTTTTCTTCAATTATTTCAAAAACAAAAAAAAGTTACTTCAATTCTGACTTTACCATGATGATAGCCATAAAATTCTCTAAAACTTTCCCCATTTAACCGGCATTCTATCTTCAAGATTAACGAATATAGCAATACATGCATGCTGAATCTCGGACACACTGTATATATAAATAGATTTGATTTGATGAAAGTAACGTGTCGACAAAATCCCAGTATGGAAGTTTGAGATCTGCATTTCAAGCGTCGGATACACAGAAGAATCCATTTTAGTTGGTTAATTAATTATGTAATATTAAATAAAAGAAGCATTGCTTCAATTTGACACTGCACCTGCAATTTTTATCAAAGAGATTTCAAAAACCAAGTCGAGATAAATGATGAATAAAGGATTGAGAACCTTTTGTAATTATGTGTCAACCGCTTGAAAATGGCTAATATAAAACATGGTTTTAAAAACAAGGATAATATTATTATTACACTAAAAAAATTGGAGAAAAGCTGTTTCGATTGGAATATATATTTCGTAATCTAATTTAAAATAAATTTCCCTTCATTTCACTATAACTTCACGAGAAAAATCTGTTTCATTTGTAATATGTGCTAATGACCGCAATTAATTCTAGTTTAAGTTAAATTAAAATAAATTATTCATATGATATAAAAAAGTAGAATTTAGGACAATAGTTGGTCAAACTAAAATCGTTAAAAACTCGTTATGTAATCCAGTAGAGTTATTCAACAAGTAACGAACGAACTTGAACGTTGTGGTATCCGGTGCTAGATCGAAACAGGACGTTGATACATATTTGCCGGATTTTTGAACTTTTACAGTTTCCTATAAGAGCTTGAAGATAAACAGAATATGAGGCTATTAAAAAAGAATTTATATCCAAGTTTCCAGCTGATTTTATTTGTGTTGGAGTAAGTTGCAGGAAACTACATGAGGTCTTTTTAATGCAGATATTTACAAGAAAATAGTATGCTGACCGCTGGACTGATTTTGCTTTACATGGAATTATTTGTTTGCTGTAAGTAAATAAATTTACATACAAAGCGAGTATTTGTCAAGTTGTTCTATTTTCTGCTTCAATAGCATTTTAATGTAACTAATGCTGCTAAAACGTTTGATATCAGGGCAACTGATGCCCCTGCACCGGGTCGCAAACTCTAGGGGCGGTACTTTGACTGTCAGAATGCATATTTCTTTAAACATATTTTAATTAGGAATATATGTAAGAAAAAGCGCTTGCTCCCAAATTTCCTTAATCTTAAAAAAATACATGGGTATGCTTTGGAAACATGGTGCTTGGAATATAACTTATTTGTATAGAATGCTCAGTACGTCGGACATTTTTGGTGCAATGCATAAAAAAATAAAGGTATTTGATAAGGTTGTATTATAGGTTCAAATTAGAATTTCGTTTCATTCAATAATTGGTGATGCATCTTCAATTACCATTCTATTAATAACGTGCTATTATGGACTATTCAAGAAATATGAATTATTTGGCTATTGTAAACATCTGTTCTTTGTCCTTTAAAAACGCAACAGGTAAGAACTTATAATTCTTTATATTTCTGTCGATTCCCCTATTACAAAAGCAAACACGAAGACTTGTTTGCTTTATTTACGCAGTTACAGTGTTTTAGAAAGGTGCGATTAATTTAATTATTTTACATGTAGTTTTATTGAATCAATTTATGCCAACTAAAGGTTTAGGGGTAGCTCGAAAAGGTATTTCCAATTAATGACAAAACTACAACTTCTTATTGTTATTTTATTAATTTTTCTGAATGAAGTCCATTTTTCTGTTTTTTAAATTTCTTTTAAACTTTAAACAAAATTTGAAATTTTAGGTAGGAAATTCGTAGTTTATGGATATAGCAAACTTTTAACTTGTAATGTGCATTGAACGTTAAGTGAACGTTGATCTGAAAATATTACTGACGCGTGATAGAATTCGTACCAGGTGAGGTAACATCCGCGCACACGTAATAACGTGAATACTATTATTAATTTGTTTTATCTCAAACCATTTTCAACATACATTTCCTAATCCACTTTTAAGTTTACAAAGGTGTAAGTAACCACCTCAAACGAAAAAAAGTATCTCCTAGAGGTGGGAGTTCCGCAAAAAGCAAGGATACAGTGTAAAGTATCAGTACTTCTCTTTAAGGTTCACGTAAATCCACAAATGAAGCAGTACTCTTATCTTTTGTATACTTTGTGACATAAAAAATGCAACACCAAGATGGCATTGGAATTTTTGGACCAAACGGCAGAAATATTTAAATAGGCAAATGTAGTGATTGATTAAAATTTCATTCAAAACAATCCAGTAGCCATGGAAAATTTGACGGTTTACTTGTTGTAACAGAGGTCGCATTATTGGCTTACCTGAAGGTGGTTTTTCACTCAGCGAAATCGCTAATCGTCTTAACCGTAATCAATCCTCTGTAGTACGGTATTATCGATCATGGTCTATAGAAGGTAAAGAACGTCGTAGAAGAGGAAATGGTCGGCAAATACAGACAAATGTGATCCAGAACCGCCATCTCCGATTAATGGTATTAGGAGACCGATTCTCGACTACAAGATCAATATCCGATCAATGGTTTGGAAACGAAGGGCGTCCCGTAACCTTTGGTACTGTTTACCGTTGAATTAGAGCTTTTGGATTGCAGTCATATCGACCACATCTCGTTCTTCCGCTGACGGATCGTCATCGATAGCAAGGTTTGGAATGCAGTACCTTACGACTGGATTGGGACGTGGAATGGCATAGGGTGGTCTTAGTAACGAATCTCGAATCTTGGGAATGCACGATGGTCGCATGAGGGTCAGATGTAGACGTGGGGAACGTCGCAATGTGCAGTTTTCTGTTGAGCGGCATGTGGACCACACTGGTGGGGGTTACGGTATGGGGTGCTATTGTTTATGGAAGCAGGTCTCAGTTGGTATTCATCCGAGGTAACGTGAATACCCATCGTGTTGATGAAGTGGTGGAATCCCATATCATTTCATTTCCCCAGGAGCTGGAGGACCCCATTTTCCAACAGTATAATGCCCGTCTACACATTGAAAGGCATTCTATGTAGTGCTTCGAAGAGGCTAACGTCAATATGCCAAGAAGGGTGCGGGAGTGTGAAACTAATAGAGGTGGTCCAACACATTATTAATAAAAAGTGCGTTTATCTTTTGTTTAATTTCTTTGAAATTTTAACCAATTACTACATTTGACTAGCTAAAAATTTCTGCCAAGTTTGGACCAAAAACTCCAACGCCATCTTGGTGTTGCATTTTTTATGTCCGAGAGTATATTTATGTTTACATCAAATAATTTGTTTACATAAACTCAAAAATTACGACACGAGTTGAGTGTCATCTATTAATTAATCTCATAAATCCTTATTGATAAACAACTTTGATAATGTACACTTACAACTCAATTCAACAAAATATGTATTATAAAAACGCTTGAAACCAGAAATAACCACAAAATGACGTTTCTAAATCATTTCTCCCACGTTAACTGGTATTGTTCAATTATTAACTCTTAAGACGGTAATTGGCGAATTGTTCATTACAACTTACTGAACATAAACGAAAATCTCCAGATAAATGTTTATTAGTAATTAATTTTCTAAGACAGAAACTAAACGAATAATAAGAAATGATTCCTTTAGGTTAAAAAGCAGTGCTTTGTGTCTCTGTTGTAATTTACGGTGTATTTGAATGTAAAGCATTGTAGTATAATTAATGTATTGCGTTCTAATTATAAACAACTTAATTATATAACTCTAAATAAACCCAAGGCAGTTAATATGGTATAAATTTAGACCGTGCGAATACAGTATTCTCTATGAGCTCTGATTATTACCAAACATTTGTCCTTCCTGATGGTAACTACTAATTACCCTATTAAGCCCTATTAATGCATTATAAATATTATATCATCCACATAATATTTAATTAAGTACGCATCCTTCCAGCATTGCCTTTAAACCTGACATGATTTATAATGTGAACCATAACAATAACCAATTACGTAATCCTAAAAAATGTTTAGATTATCCAACTATTTCAGCATTTTTGGGTATTAAAAACAATGACATTCTTCCCTCTTATTACGTGTTCTAAGTAGCTGTATACTTATACAGATGTTTATCATGAGTAAATTGTAAGACTGCTGGCTCGATTACGTTTTTCTGAATTTTAGATTATGAAATTAGGTGAAATTTCTTGTTATTTAAATAACTCCCTGAATACTATAATAACCTGTGGTCAATTACAATTTTTACAAAACGACAAACAAAACGTGCGTAATACAGTTTTACAATAAGAAGAAATACAAAACTTGGTCGTTTATTTAAAGAGAAGAATAATTTATCTGCCCATCTTAAAATTTTAATTTTAAATGACGATTTTCTTTTCATACCACAGCATGTTTGAAGCTTCGTAAAAAGGTTCATAAAATAGTAACTGCTTGTGACATTAATAAAACCAATAAAGCTCTTCCGCCTTAAACCAAAAATTTGTGTCTTCCCACTATTGATCCATATTTAGATGAGATTCTATGAATATATTAGATTAAGTGCGTTACTGTCTTCTTTAACACGTAACTAGCACATAATAAATAATGGCTATTCCATGTTCTATCATCTTAAATCAAGAACATTTTTAGATTCAGTTCAAAAAGTTTGATTAATTTTGTGTTTGTTTTTCTTGTATATGAAGGTGGGTTGCGTTAATAATTCTTTTATGCTTAGAAGGGTCAGGTGTTTCGTTTGCTAGTCGACGGAAGGATCGCATCATTCTTTATCCATGAAGGATGCTGGTGTCAAGACTACGTTTTCTGACAATTTCTTAAAATATCCCATATACAACAAAGCGAGTTGAAAATTTTCGCTTATACAAGATTTTAGTAACGGAATCATGGATAATCTGATGAATAAATCAATATTTATTAATAAGGTCACCTTTAAAGGAAGTCAAGTTTACAATTAATTATTTATGACGCATTATTAATTATGCTTTTTATAGAATAAAAATCTGATCAAGGGTGAATATTTTTTATATTTTACCATGCATTGCCCTAGTTTAATTAAGTGGTAGTAGAAAAAATTTAAATCAGTTACTGGAAAATTCAAATATACAGATCTGTTTAAAGTACGTAATTCGCACAGTATCTTACAAAACTTTGCATTATTTGAAATTTACTAAAAGCTTCAAAATTGGAAACAGGGTTAAATAATTATGATGACTTTCAATTTCTTCCCGATCGCTAAATTACGGTCTTTTAAATTGTTTGGACTCACAACTTGTTGACTTTTAATTAAAATCACTTTATACAATCACATTTCACAACTATTGAGGTGGGAGACATGTTTAAGATGAGCGGTTGGTGTACTCCATGGCAGCCAGGAAAGTTAATATTAGTTCTCCCATCGAAACTCTGTAAGGGCTGCGGGTCACTCTTTTCTTATCCTTAACCCATTTCCACCCCTTTCTTCCACTCGACCTCACTGTATCATCCTTCTGGATTGAGAGTCAAAAGTTAGCAGAAAGATGGGAACGGTCCCTATGGCGAACAAAGAATTCGACGGTGTCTGTTTAAACATCCTGATCCTGCACCTCTCACACTGAAGAAATTTGCTATTTTATTTGGTTTCACATAAATGATATCCAAAGTCACTTTAGACCTATATTTACACCATTCCCACTTATTTATAAAACATCACTACTGCCTGCACTAGGTTTATTTGACCATTGTCTAATAGAAATAACTTTTACTGCCCCAAATTCCTCTGTAGTTCAACATGGACAGGACCTTGAGGTGTTTTAATTGACTTACATGGAGTGATCTACGGGATTTCTTCGAAACCCTGACATATGAATAATGTTTCGTGCTTCGTGATTTGTGATTTGTTCTTTGTGCATTGTGCTTTATGTTTTGTGCTGTGTGTTGTGTATGATTGAGCGTGTGAGTGTTGTAATGTGCCAATTATTTACTATTGTTACCTTAATTTGTGTTAAATTTTTGGCTTTCATTACCTTAATTAGGTTTTGAATTTGCATTGTTATTGATAAATATACTTACACTACATTAGTATCTTTAAACATTTCTTTATCTTCAACAATTCAATTTTTTTATATCTCGATATCTTGACTTTAGCCTACATAATTACGGACGTTCCAGTGTATATTAAATAATATCTATTTTAGTTGTTTTAAGCGCTAACGCGTTTTGAACACGCTTAATTCACTTCCTTTATCGCTATCTTTTAAGTTTCGCTTCCCTTTTATAAGGTATGTAAGGCTTTTAACTACATTTTTGTAAATATTATATTTAATAGGGTAATCCCTTGGCAGTGGCAAGGTCCTGAAATTGGGAAGGTCCCCAATATGGTAATAATTTCGTATCGTTGCAAAAGGTGTGCTGCATGACGGCACGGAAAATGCATAAAATGACGCATGATAATGCATGTATAAATGGAGATACCCTTAATTTGCATAAGTCACACATGCTGTATATATTCTGCGTTCGTCGACAATACGTGCCGCTTTAGTCGATTAAATCTGGTTAAGTTGTTTAATCTACATTTCCATTATTGTAGGTGGAACAACTTACTTTAATATATTCGTTTATTTGTACGTTGAACACAACAGGAAATTACATTTACATGATAGTTTGCTTGTCATGTGAATAGAAATGAAAATTCTCAAGCTACACTTCGTTTTAAGACGAGATTAATGTATTTATTTTGAACAAGTATCCTTCTAGCGCATTGTGTGTGTGTGTGTGTGTATGCGTGTGTGTACGTGTGTGTGTACGTGCGTGCGTGCGTGTGTCGTGCGTGCGTGCGTGCGTGGTGCGTGCGTGCGTGCGTGCGTGCGTGCGTGCGTGCGTGCGTGCGTGCGTGCGTGCGTGCGTGCGTGCGTGCGTGCGTGCGTGCGTGCGTGAGTGTGTGTGTGAGTGTGGAGTGTGAGTGTGTGAGTGTGTGAGTGTGTGAGTGTGTGAGTGTGTGAGTGTGTGAGTGTGTGAGTGTGTGAGTGTGTGTGTGAGTGTGTGAGTGTGTGAGTGTGTGAGTGTGTGAGTGTGTGTGTGTGTGTGTGTGTGAGTGTGTGAGTGTGTGAGTGTGTGAGTGTGTGTGTGTGTGTGTGGTGTGTGTGATGTGTGAGTGTGTGAGTGTGTGAGTGTGTGAGTGTGTGAGTGTGTGTTTAGGAGAACCCGAGCGCCTTACTTGGCATAACCCTGGTATTCTTTTAGTGAGAAACCGAACCGATCGTGGAGTAACCCATTATCTTCGAGCTGGCTGTCAAACACCATCGTTCAGTTTTCAAGGCCGAGAAAGAACTGCCAATCACTTATTCATGACTCTAGGTTTCGGGGAGTATCTCACGTATAGATGAATGATCCATTTCAGCATAACCCTGAAGAATCGAATAGAAGGACAAGAACGAAGACCAAAATGAAGCTAGAGAATTATATTATTATAAGTTTTTTTTAGAGAATTAAATGTTTTGGGTACGAGTCGAACAATGATAGAAATTGTATTTAGTTAAATAATGACCTGAAAAGGTGTAATAACTGTTAAGGGGTACTCACCTCCTGTAAAGACGAGAAAGTATGGAGCTATTAAGACACTTTTTATATTAGTACGTAATAGAACGAAAATTAAATCATTTAGTTAGTACAAAGGTTTATGCATAATTTTCAGATGTAAAACCATAGTAATGCTGAATGTAACTTTACAATATAAGTTTGTAACGATTACAGCTTCTTACACGCATCTGGGTCACAAAATGGCGTTGTTGAAGAAGACAAGAAGACCAAAAGAAAAATCTCCTGACACCTTTCCATATTTCAAGCAATAAAAATTTTATTCGTTATCAAACTTTGAAATTGAGGCGTAAAGGTCTATAATTTTGCGCGACATTGCCATCTCTTTCCGACTCGTACTAAATATGTAGTGTGTTGCCTACCAACAGGCATAAAAAATTCTTAAATATGAAACCACATAAGGAATCTAACTTAACACTTTACATGTTTTTGTTATGAACGTATAAAAAAGAGGTTGCACAGTTATCATTGTTAATTAAAATTTTCGTCCATGACAATTAAATTTCAGGAAAATTTAATGATACGTCGCTTACGTGTCTTAAATATATTAAAATAACAAAAGTCAACCACAGATTAAATGAAATGATGTTCAGTAGTGTTCATGATCATGTGTATAAAGTTACACAAACATTAATAACTTTCAAGTAAAGTTATGCTAAACGAGGTCAGGTAAATATTTGGAAACTCAATTTTTCGAATATTAAACTTTTGAATTCCAATATTTTAAATATTTATTTAATATTAAATGAAGTATAATAAAAAAGGTACCATAAATAGTGACCATAGATAAATAAAGGTACAAGTACCTACACATTTTAGATTTTAGTACGTGATGATAAATTTTCACAGTAACCATACGAATATTTATCGTATCAGTCTTAAAAAGAATACAGTTACATGTTCTGAATGCACCACAGATATGGAAAAAAAATTCGAAATACTTGCAATTTTGTTATAGGTTCACTTTTATTTGCTAATTTCTTGGAGAACGTAGCTTATATTAGATCAAACCATGATTCATTCTTAAACCACGGAAACTAAGTAACCCTCTTAACGTCATTACTTAATTAGTTTAGAAATATACAATTAACCTATTCAGTTTTTGTAACTAAACAAATGTTAACGAAATTCCTTCATTCATTACTTTTAATTTATCTTTGAAAATAAAGCAGCCCTTATACCAAAGGTTCTCTTAAATCGTTTCAATCTTTTTTAGTACAATTGAACGTACTGTTTGAATTATTATTTTCAATTTATTTAATGATGGTATGGCGAAAGAAGCTTTTGTGTTAAAATGTATTTGCGGAAATTAATCTTTAAAATACAGTCAAAAGTACGTATCAATGAAATGAGAAACACTTTACCAAAGGTTTATATTTAATGTTATTTTAATTAAAACAATTTCCTATCGCTGAAATTGCTTTTTACGCTAATGTGAAAATTTGGGAAAAATTGCTTTTCTATCAAATACTGTTATTTAAGTGTAATTAGAATTTTATACGTAGTCCTCACTACACTATATATATATATATATATATATATATATATATATATATATATATATATATATATATATATATATAAATGAATGCCTATTATCCTTGGTCACGCCATAACTTGAGAACGACTTTACAGATTTCATTGACTTTTTTTAAGTTTTAACGACTATTTAAACTTCGCGCGTTTGACAGTTCGCGCGCCGAAAATGTCATTTAACAGCTGCATAGTTCGGGATTTATCGATTGAGGGTGTGTTCTTTGTGAAGTGTAGGTATTCATTAAGGAAGGGTTTTTCGAAATTCCATCCCTAAGAGGGTGAAATGGGGGGTTGAATTTTTTTATGGGTTGATTGACTTGAAAATTGGTAAACATACTCTTCAATTAAAATTATGAGACACGTGAATCACAAAACCTGAATATCGCTCCCCCCACCGATTCTGAGATCGCAGCAACGCGTGACGTGTACTGCTAGTTTCTTTAAATAGAAATGTTAAACCGTTTTATATATAAGTAGGGTAAAAGCATGATCTGCTAGAAAATAGTATAACCAGTTTGTGACCATATAGTTTTCTTGTAAATATAATTTTTCCTTGAACAAAAGCAGCATATCACTGTCTCTAAATTCTAAATGGAGGTAGGTCGATTAGTTTACAACTTCAGAAAGAAATCTGATCTGTACAACACATGACCTCACAATACAATGAAATTGATAATTTAAACAAGCACGAGTAAAATTGAAAGAATTTAATGTGTTTTATAACTAGTGTACTGTGTATTTTTTTGCTACTAAAAATTTTATACAGTTTTTTCATATCACTAAATTGTTTGATCGTTTTATTAAAAAAATCGTAAGACTTCGACAGAAACAATTAAATATGACAACCAAGACACATTATCTTAAATTTAAGCTATTATTTAAATAATACCTATAAAGCTTGACGTACTAAACGAAAATTTTTGACCAAAGGGCCAAACATTTTTTTCAAAAAATCGTTTCAAATGGTCAGAAATGGCTCAAAACGTGTAAAAATGAAAACAAATTTCAAAGTTTTTGGCCAAAGGGCCAACATTTTTTTTCCAAAAATCGTTTCAAGTGGCCATAAATGCCTTAACACGTTCAATAAGATAAGATAAAAAACTTCGTAAATTATGCGTCTTGAACCCGAGATACCGGGACATCAACCAAACGCGCTGCCACTGCGCTACCGGAGGAGTTCACGAACAAAGCAAAAACGTGCCGGTTTGCTACGAATAGCCGTTCGTATTTATACACTCTATAATAATCGAAATCTGGAATTTCTTTTGACTGCACAGATTTCGCTTAAAAGTCATCATTCCGTCTACTCGTGGATCCGAACCTGAGTGCCAAATTTCATGACGATCGGATTACCTTTGTGGATGTTATCGCGCTGGAACACATACAGACAGGTATACATTTTGAAACTTTCATGTTTGAACCTATTTTTTTCCAACTTAGTGGGTTTTTGATGACCATCAATAAAGAAGCATTGTTCTATTTGTGAATGTTGATATTCACAGTCTAATAAATATATGTGAAACAAATAATGATAACAACAGTGAATACAGTACAAGAGTTAAAGAAACAAAAGATGGTAGAAAGCATCGTATTGAATGTGGTAAACGAGATAAAAATATCAAGAAAAAGCCAAAGCATTCAGCTGACTTGTTGGAAGGTGCAGATATAGGCTGCAATCATGGCCTTTTGGATGCAAAGGAATACAATTGCATGGAATCATCGTTATGTAAAAATGATATAACTGGTAAGTAAAAATAATTTATAAATACAGGCAGGTAGCTCATTGTATAATTGAGCAAGACAAAGTTCTTATGCAATTTCTTGAAATTTCCACCCCCAAGCGACGTACTGTTACGGAAGAAGACAAAAAAAAACGACGACGGATAAGTTCCATATCATCAAATTAGGATCTGGCGAAAAATCGTATCTCTGCAGATACTCTCCAGAAGATTACTGGGTCTAATAAAGATCGAATAGCCATTAGTTGCTAAAATATACTTAAGCGGAGAACCTTTAGTTGAAAAAAAGGGGTATAATAAAGAAAATGAACGTAATGAAAAACTGACAGACATGGTTGTCAATGATATAAAACGATATCGTTGCCGAGAATCCCATTACTCTAGAAAATATAACGCTAGATGGTGCCACCTTTATTACAGAAAATACCCAGTAGTCCACACACAACTAGATGACGACACAAATTCAAATTTTCCAACAAGGGGCCACGACAGGAGGGAGCAGGCCCTAACACAGGTTCCTATTTTTGTCTTACAAGTTAGCAATAGGCCCCTTATTAGAATACAAGTTCAAATTTCCCCTCATAGATGGCGCGGTAAACAGATTAAAATTTTTGGTCAAGGAGCGAAGGCCTGAGAGTAAGTTGCTGAGCCCTACATCTGTCTTACAAGTTAGCATTATGTTCCTTATTGCAATCCAAATTCATATTTCCAGCCATAACCTGTAGAGACTTAAATACAAATTCAAATCTTCCGCCAATGGGACCTCGACAAGGGGCAAAGCCCCGAGAGCAAGTTGCGCAATCCTACACCAGTCTGACAGGTGAGCATTAGACCCTTTATTATATTACAAATTCAAATTTTCCGACAAGGGTACTACGACAATACACGAAGACCCACGAACAAGTTGCGATCACAACGGACGAAGACCCGAGAACAAGTTGCGACGCCTTACACCTGTCTTACTATCGCAGTCAGTTTTCTAAACGATGCATCGTAGGTTTTACCGAAAATAAAGCCTTGAGAGAGCTAATGTGTAAAGGTTATTGACTTTCGCATTAACTGTAACCGCGTTAATGCGATTCTTACCTATATGAAAGCATCGTATCGCCAAATTTTGCCTATATGATTAGATTTTATGTTTGTTAAAGAATTTTTGGACATTTTTCACAATAAAGTCCTTACCCTTATCCGTCAGTATACTTTGAGGTATATTTTCGCATCTTTGAAAAATAACCGAAAATACGTCGATTATAGAGCATGTAGTTTTTCAGCTTTAGAGCTCGTGTCCACGCCATCTTGCTAAATACATCGAAACCGTCAGTATATAATTATACCCGTCTTCATATTTACTTAGATTTCTGATATCGCAAAAAAATCTCAAAAAAAATGTTTCCCACAATGTACCTATTTCGAGTAAATATCTCACTGCAGGTTTATGTATAGTGTACGCTAATTGTTTCTGTAACCGCGCTATACTATCTTCCCTAGGGTCTGTTTATAAATCTAAGTTCCTTTTTGACGGGGGTATTTCTGCTAGGCACAGCTTGTATGTAAAATAGGCTTATGTGATGGTATGACAACCCCATTATCGATAAAACCCGAAAATTTAAAAATACTACTCTAATAAACGGTCATCACGCATGCTTAACCTGATTATTTGTTTTTTTTTGACAGTGGTATTTCTGATGAGACAGAACTTTTATGTATGTAAATAATAGAGAGGCGAAATCTAGCTTAAAGAAGAAGACAGGAAATTTGCTGCATACATCGCAATATTAAATAACCTGTTTCCGCTAATATATTTGGTTTTGGTTGTTGACGGTTTACATGAAGAGTTTGATAGACATTTTATTCTAAGCTAGTCAGTAATTTAATTTAATTATAACAGCTTCGAAATTGCATTGCATCTCTCTACCTAATCTAGCCTGTGATAGCTAAAAGACCCGATATATACATGTACGTAAATATGTACGGTGTTTATTATTATTGTTTACGTCGAATTTCGAAATCGTACATTCTCTTTTGAATATTATTAACTGATTACGCACACAATTATAAAGAATTTAACAGCGTATTTAAAATCAATTATCTTCATCTTCATCAAAATACGATCCCCACGTGGGCTGCCAAGACATCCCAGGGCCACAAAAATTCAAGATAGCAACATCAATTAACACGATGTCGACGGCTAATTCCTACTATCCATTCATAATGAAGTTGTATAATTGTTTAATAATAATAAACACATATTAAGAAGCTCGCGAACAGATTCCCGTCTTACTTATTAGAATACAAGCCCGAATGCATAAATAAATTAGGCCACAATCTGTAGATGGGATTAAAAGGAATGTAATAATAATTATGCAATCTCCTTTGATAGAAAAAACCCTAATTAGTACCAGATTAAATCTTTTTCCACTCAGAACACTGCATGCGGACGCATTTACATACCCTCCAGGGGTTGAACTTAAAAAATTTCTAAATACAGCCAAAATGGTCCTAATTAGGGTGAAAATTCCATCAAGGGGTTGAAAAAGGCCGCCGAAAAGAAACCATAGGTGTGAAAAAATACGATCCCCACTTGGGAATATAAAAAAAATGGTGGGTTTTCCAAAAAAATCCATGATGGCGGCGCAAGGTTCTATTTATAAGTGAAGATTATTTTAATTTCTTGCCACATAAATTTGCATTATAACTTGTACATATTATTATTACAATTTAATTACATAATTACATAACCGCCGCTATTCGTTTGCTATCGTAAGCAATTAATCTTAAATCAATTTATTGCTTCCTCCAAAATTTATTTGGTTATTAAGTCAACGAATGGTGTGATCATATTACTTGTTTAGCGTTAGTTGTGTTAGATTGCAGAATTAAAATGGTCAGATTTGGACATATAACACCCATGTTTGCTGGTTTTACAGAATTTAAAGAACACCTAATTAATTATGATACCATGTCAAATCATTGAAACATGGCTCTCCAGTAAAGTTTCTAATGATGTGTTTGCAGTTAATGGGATTACTTTTCTACGTAATGACCGATATGGCATAGGGGGAGGTATTGGGGGAGGTAATGATGCAATAAAATTAACGCTGATACATGCTCACCCCAACCCTCTAACTTTGAACATCTCTGGTTGGAAATCTGGATAAACCAATTTTCACTTGCCCTTGGTGTTATTTGCAGAATTACTACCAAATTTTCTACAAGAATTTGAGGATGTACTTTCTTATATTGTTCCTTTGCATGATAATATTATCTGCATCGGTGATTTTAATATAGATATCCTTAGAAATAACCCTGCATCCCTAAATTTACAATAAATTCTTACTTCTTTTAACGTAATACAATTAGTGCGTAATGTACTAGTGGTACAGAGCATTCTTCTACACTCATAAACTTTTTTGTTACGTCTCTCTCTTCCGAAGTTTTGATGAATCACAGCTTGCATTTAATGGAACCATAGCTTAATTGCTTTTGATGTTGCTATACCCGTACGCAAATCTGCTCTAATGCGTGAATTCCGGAATTTAAAAAATACCAACTTGGATGCATTGGACTTTGAGATAAAATCGTTGAACTGGGACCAGATTTGTAAATTCACTTCGATGGATGACATGGTTCTTTTTCTTAATAGCAATATGTTACTCATTTTGGATAAAGTTGCACCAAACCGTACAGTTAAAATAATAAAGACGCAAGCAAGCTCCATGGCTGACTGACAACATTAAATTATTAATCTCTATTAGAAATAAGGCATTAAGGAAATTGAGGAGTACATCTGCTATTCTCCGAGAAAAAAACTTATTTGAGCTATATAGCAAAAGATAGACGTCCTGCAAAACTATGGAATTCTCTGCATAAGTTGGATGTGGTGAATAATGAAAAAGTAGTTTGCCTACCGAGTGAACTGCAAAATGTAGAGTTACTTAATAGTCACTTCTTAACATCATTTACTTATACTAATAATCCGCTAACTACTCAATGGTACAGCAATAAAAAAAGTGTCACTCTAGCGCAGTTTTTGATTTTAGAACAATCAGTTCGACCGAGATATTTAGGATAGTCTCTCATATGCGATCTTCCTGTGAAGGCACTGATAAAATTAATATTAATGTATTAACCCTTTTTATTCCACATGTCATTAACCACTTTACTTATGGAACACCAAACTATAGACTACTTGAATTCCTGTGACATTATGCCAAGCAATCAATCTGGATTCCGCCGTGGATTTAGCTGCTCTACAGCTTTGGATTCAATTACAGATGACATTGTGAAGGCTTGCGACAAAAAAAGTTAACTGTGTTGATTTTATTAGATTTTACCAAAGCATTTGACACTGTTTCTTATAGCCGGTTACTTTCAATCTTAGGTTATATTAGTTTTAGCGATGCTTTGTCACTTCTTCGTAAAAATTATTTAACTAATAGACACCAAGCTGTGCGTTATGGAAATCTAACGTCATCTTTTAAAGGTGTTTCTAGTGGTATGCCTCAAGGCTCCATTCTTGCCCCACTTCTTTTTTCTATGTACATTTCACAATTCAACGATTACATTACATACTGTACGACTCATTTTTATGCAGACACCACACGGTTATATCTGTCGTTTCACTTTTCCGAGATTCAAAATACCAATATATATATAAATCAAGATGTAGGCCTCTTTATGTAGTTTTGCT
This sequence comes from Vesta saturnalis, assembly GCA_036346205.1. NCBI lineage: Eukaryota > Metazoa > Arthropoda > Insecta > Coleoptera > Lampyridae > Vesta > Vesta saturnalis. Next base: position 1,407,161 of record JARFJB010000187.1, read on the forward strand.
GCTAATCATGGTCTTAAAATTAACGCCTAGTAGAGCACAGAAGTTGGAAAGTTATTGCTTAAATGTTAAAGTCAATGGTGAGTGTATTAATCCTGTGGACCAAGTTAGTAACTTACGTCTCTAAATTGCGCTTTCGTGCCCATATCAATAAATGCATAAATGCTGCATATCTGGGATTAAAACGCTTATATCCCCACAGACAATTACTTAACCGAGATGTAAAAAGAATTCTCTGTGAATCACTTGTATTGTCCAACTTAAACTACTGCGACATAATCTACGGTCCATGCATTACTGTATTCGATGCGAATAGAGTTAAAAAATGCCAGAATTACAGTTTAAGACTAATTTTTGGCATCAGACGTTTTGACAGCATCACTTATAAACTTTTTGACTGTAAGTGGTTGAATATGGAGAACAGAAGGATCTTGCACTCTGCATATTTCTTTCAGAAAATAATTCTCTTTAAAATGCCCCCTTATTTGTACAATCGCTTTATATTCAAGACAAGCGTTCATAACTTAACTTTCAGATTCAAAGGCTTAATATCTTCTCCTATGCATTCAACAGTAATGTTTGAACGTAGATTTTCTTTTAATGTAGCACAATTATATAAGCCTGTAAACATGGAACTATATTTTCGTAAGACATTATTTGACCATTTTTTCACTAAGTAGTCGTTAAACATTAGTTGAAACATGATTTTGGTTATATGACCAACTTTAACATTAGTTAACCTTATATTTGTGAGTACTTGTATTTTTTCTGATTTCATTTCTGTTTACTGTCCGAAATCTGGACCTTTGTCAAGGGTTAAGTGGTAGAGCAGAGTGTTGGCAATAATTTTGTCGACGATTCTGAACTTCCCCTTGGGTTTCAAATTTACAATACTTGAATGAAGGCATTATTATTACCATTATGAATGAACTGAGACGAACTAAAATGATAAGTGCCGTCGTCAGCAAATCAGTGGACCTGATAAGTCGTTGAAGAAATAAGATCATTGATGTATAGGAGAAACAGTCTAGGCGCTATAACTGATCCCTGTGGCATGTCCGCGTTAATTCCAACTTCTTTTGAAAGAAGGCATCAACTACGACACGTATTCGTCTTTTATCAAGAAAACTCGAAACACATTTGATAAGCATTCATCTGTGAGTTTTGCAAGTAAACTCATGCCAAACTTAATCAATTGCTTTTGAGTAGCTAAAGCCACTACATGCGTTTCACGGATTATTCTAGTGTATTATTCCTTTGTGCGACGGTGACGTCCCACCGTTATCGAGTTCACTAACGACTTGGCCGGTGCCAGTCATTCGTTAGTGCCTTTTAGTGACTCATATGTTGTCAAAAAGCAGTGACCGTTGACATAGGTCCGGTCATTTGCGCTTTCAATAATTTTTCCGCGTCAGCACCACACAAGGGAATATGTATTACTCGAAAACGGTCCATTTTGCTGATGTAAGATGTAAAGTACTAGAAGATAGGTGATAAAACACGTACTAACGATTGGTACCGATTCGGTAGTTAGCGCATGGTGTGTCTATATCTTGAAATCGGCCAATTTCGCTGATGCAGGGTATAAAACAGTAAAAAAAATTAATGATTGACACTGGTCCGGCCATTAATTTTTTCAATCACTGTGCTAAGTTTACCGGCCTCCAATACTCCACTACCGGCTGAGGTAGCCCATGTGCTTTGAGGACAACATTCACTTTTTACATATATCCAGCGACCATTATTTCATAAAATCAACTACCTATCATCTGCACTTGAAGTTTTCGTAGCGGTGCATTATGTAGAACGTCTTATACTTATCCATAAATTTAACATGCTTGAACTATAGGTAAAACTTATCTGTGACAAACGTAATAACATTTATTAGAAAATAAATTTAAGGAACGGGTCTAGTAAACGCCATATGTGTTTTTCCCTTCCTTAGTAAATACTGAAGGATTAATCAAGATCAAAAATAATTAAATAGTAAATCGTTTTAAACACCACTTAATAAAAAAAGTAACAGATGTAACGAGATGTAATACAAACATCTTCCTCATTACGTTTAATTACTAATTTTATTATCTTCATTAATATCCTTCTATATAAATAAAAATGTTTGTTAATTAGTCGAGTTTTAAATCTAAATCCTTTTACTATAATTTGTTTAAACAGCAGAAAAATAAACAGTAGTAGGAAAAAATAATCTCCTTTTTTAAAGAATCCAGTCTGATATATAGTATCTAATTAATATTCAAATTACGGTAGGAAATAATTTTTTATAATTACCAAAATTTAATTATAGAAATTTTAGACGTAAATGATATTTTAATCCAGGTTCATTTATCACTTTTATAACTACACAGAGATTATTTCATAATAAACATTGATTGAAACGGAAATAATTAATAAAGTACGTGTGCAGAAAGTTTCAGTTCTATTTAATAAATAAGTTTAATTACACGAGGGAGTATTTTTGAATAGACATTTTTATTTGTTGTTCTTAATTTTTTTTTGTGTTGATTTCATGATTGCGTGAGTGTATCATACTAAAAAAGACGAAACTGTTATAACGTTATGACGTGCATAGTGAAGGTACTTACACTAAATGATCACTAAATACATGTTATGACATTAACAATTTTTGTAAGGTAATCTAATAATAATAATATGGTTTTATTATTGTTCAGTTGTCAAAGAATCAACATTTCGATTAGATAGAACGGATATTCTGAAAGACGATTTTTTATAGTTACATGCTTAAAGGATTACTTTTAGAGCACCTTCCTCTTAGTGTGCCCTCAAGCTGCTTAATTAACAGATTTGGGTGTTTATGATCCTTTCGGATCAAAAAATGCATGATCCTCATGGAATTAAAAAGGATGTGTATCAGTGATGTAGAATCCCACGTTGGTTTTAGAACTGTTGCAATTATCGTATTGTCTGAGGAATACACGTGTTTCCATGTTTTGACTTATTGAGTAAATGCTTAAGCATGATTATTAATTCACATACTTTAAGTAAATGTTTATCGGGTAATAGCTTACTTTGCTCAAATTAGTTAACTTCTTCTATTAAAACGAACCAGTACCTTTGATTTTACTACACAGAGATGACGTGGAACTGGTTTAATATTACAACCACCTTCCTTGCTTGGCGATTAACCCAAGTTAGTTCATTTCAAACCAGGAATTGTTAGCACGGTGGATAGGGGGATATAGAATTGCCAAAAGATGTCTATGAACAGATACCTTAAATTTATTCATATCATAAGTGGGAAGAGAACAGGAAAAGGGAGATAGTTCTAGAGTTCAGAAACCCTGTAGAAGAATGTGGATTGAGCCAGGTGGTCCGAGATTGTATCAAAGAATGTAATTCAGCAGCGAAATAGTAATTTTAATACCGTTAATACAAAGAAAGGACTAAAACGATTCTTATGCTCCAGGGACTGACTGTATATCAGAAGTTAAGGACGGGTCATTTATAAGCTTAATCGCTCGTTTTGAATACGATAAATAATATTGAGAGCATATTGGGGAGCACCAACCCAAACGTATGAATTATATTCTAGATGCCATCGCATTATTCAGCAGAAAAAGTTGTCGGGAGGTAAAGTATTGCTTAGAACTGTCAACAAAGCTTGTTTTACGAGCAGCTGCTTTAGTAGCTGAGAGAAGATGGTAAACCTATGATAACATAGTAGTAGAGTCTCAAAATTACAACAAGAAACGATCGATCATTTTTGGCGGACACAAGGCAAGTAATGCACAGGGTTATTTGTTAAAGAAATAAGATCATTTATATACATCAGAAAAAGTGTATGGCGCTATAGATGGTACGTGTGGCAAGCCTGCGTTAATGCTAACTTCTTTTGAAAAGAAGCCATTATCTACGACACGTAGTCTTTTGTCAAGAAAACTGGAAACGCAATTGATCGTTTAACCCAAACGAGGAGAGTTTGGAAAGTAAACAGTTATGCTAGACTTAGTCAAATGGTACCATAAATGTTTTCTATCGTAAGCGGGAAGGAAACAGGTACTAGGGAGATCATTCCAACGTTTAGAAGCCGTATAGAAAAATGCAGATTGCGCCCGTTTGGTACGACAAGAATGTCTAGCAAAGATGGCCCTAGATGGTATCAAAGAATATAATTTAGCAGCGGAACGGCCATTGTAATACCGACAATACACAGAAAGAACTAAAACGATTCTTGTATGCTACAGAAACTGTGCGTCAGAAGTTAAGGACGAGCCTAATCGCTCTTTTTTGCATATGATTAACAATGTTGAGAGGGTTTTGGGGAGCACCAACCCAAAGGTGAGAATTATACTCTAGATAAGGTCGGATTCAAGCCTTGCATAACAGAAAGAGTTGCTGGAGGGTAAAGTACTATTTAGATCTGTACAAAAAACCTATTTCACGAGCAGGTGCCCTAGTAGTAGACAGAAAATGGTCTCTTCATAGATTTGGAGATAATGTTATTCCCAACATAATAATAGCGTCTAAAAGCTTAAGACCTGAGCTATTCATATTCATAACAGAAAATAGTAGATTTCTTAGGCGCACTCAAGGCAACACTGTACCTTTTTAATATTAAATTTAACTAGATTCTTACTTCCCCAATTAAAGAAGAAAGTTGAATTTCGTTGTTGACTTAAATTTCCATTTGCTTTGACTTGAGATAGAAGATAGATTACCATTATAAGTAGACTGATATAATCCATAATGAAGAGTACTTTCGTAATCAAAGCAATGTACCGGTTTAATCGTTGAACGAATAAGTCAGTTTTGTGTACCAGAAAAAGTGTAGCGGCAATAACTGATCTCTTTGGCACGTCTGCGTTAATGCCAACTTCCTTTGAACACGACAAGTATTCATCTTTTATCAAGGAAAATGGAAATTTGAGAGTGTCATTTAACCGAAACGAAGTGAGTTCGGCAAGTAAACACATGCCAAACTTGGTCAAATTATTTTGAGATATCTAAATCGATTGACCTGTTTCTTCAATTTAAAGTTAAGAGTACATGTAAACGATAAATTCTCTCTGTTAATTAATCTAGTAGACTGTTACTATACGTGTGGGGTAATTAAAGGTTTTCGGCTTCCGATTAAAGTATCTTCCTCAACATAGGTGTTGCAAATGAATTTGGTAACTAACGCAATTCCAAATATTCCATCAAAACATTTCCAGTAAAAATAGTCTATAAAAGCATCTTAGCTAAATATTGAAATGTATTATTTTGTCACTTAAGTTATTGTTAATATAAATTACTGCATCAAAACCGCCAGAAGTTGATTACTGAGAGGGCAATTCCAGTACCTACGTAATGGGGCTACTCTAAAAATGAATACTAATATATGTTAAAATCAAAAAATAGATTCAAACAGATGACGCTAAAATAGAAAAATTTAGAAACAAAAAACCTTTTTTACCGTAACTCCGGTAATAACTCAAAAATTATGTGAGATTTTTAATGAATTGTAGAAAACATCAATTTGCCACATCGTTTTGATTATTTATTGGCGAATATGTGCGCTAACACACTCGAAAAATAAAAAAGTGTCGTACCAAGTTCCGTTTCAAGCAACTCATATAGATTGACACTGGTCCCCTTACATACGGTACCAACTTAAAAATTTTAAAGTCTTATTCAATAATGAATGTACATGTATGTATAATTATCATGAAGAAAAAGCCTTCTTCATAAAGTCGTTAAGAGAGCAATTAAGGGAGCAGCAGCAAAATAAAGGAAGTCTTGGCAACAGATTTGTAAAAAATTCTATACCACATAATTGTTGCAAATTAATTCCTGTAAAAGTGCTTGCTCCAAAAAAAAAAATAGAAGAATCGTCAAAATCATACTATACTAACGATGTAATGTGCTATCTACATGAAACATTCCAATATGCTACAAGTCAAAGTCCCTATCAGACCATCGATGAGGCAATGACCAAGTTCTGAGGCACATCTACCTCTGGAACCCATCAAGCGAGAAATATGGAAAACTTGTAATTCGATAACCAGTTACGTTACGGAAAAAACATCTATTCTAGTAGGTAAGATGGAACAAAGGTTGAGAGGACGTCATATGAACGTGGGGTAAGGTTCTACGAAAGGAAGAAGTTGATATCTGTTGTGATAAATTGTTTACACTGGTGAAGTTGATTGACAAGATTCTTTTTGCTGAAGTTGGCACTTGCACGCGAAATGGAACAAATTTTCTAAAACTTGAAAGCAAATGGAAAGAAGGTAATAAACAATGGTAGGATATATACGTAGATCAGCAGCTTTTCGTTGCCTAGATACGAAAAAGATATTAGTGTTTAATAACTACCATAATCCGAAAACTGTAAACTGGCGAAAAGTAGTCAATTTCTTGTCCTCAAGCGATAGCCCTTTATACCAAGGGTATGGGAGGCGCTGACCTTTCAGATCGAATATGTAGCCTTGATGACCTTGACAGTAAGTCAAGCAAATAGTCGTAAAAAGTTTTCTATAAGCTCCTTACGACGACAATAGTAAATCTTTCTGTTTAATACAGTGAAATTGTACTCAAAAATAAACTATTTCTAATGTTCTTACAGTTGGTTGGATACGGTAGAGAAAGCGAAGACGAGAGAAACGTTCACGATCTTCTAAAACTCTCTACAGTATCGAAGATCGTTTACCGTCTGAAGGAAAAAAGCGGAGAAGATCTTTTTGTATGTGAGAACTGGAAAAGAGAACAAAAACTATTTGTCTTATATGTGTAATACATTATTATGTAAAAAGTGTTTATAATTATTTTTTATGTTTATGGAAATATTTTCATATGTTTGACATCTAATATAGGTAAATACCTTTTTTATACTGTTGGAGCTGGTGGGACACATATTTCCCATGCTTGTATTTACAAAATAGTGTTTTGGACAACCTACAAACTACTTACGAGCTTATCACAAATTAAATGCGGCAAAGATTTCTTTTGTAAGATGAATACACAGAAACCGTCTTTAAAGGGTTAACAGAAACCGTAGACTAGTAGACTGATGTGAACAATGTAAGAGCAACAAACGTTGTCCTATTAACCATAGCACTTATGGTCCAGGAAATGAGGCAACTCCGTTTATTTGGTCATACTATAAATCTAGAAAATGCGCGTGAATTCTTATTTGAACTATGAATGGTTATGAGAGTTCTGACTTTGAAGAATTGAACAATCGGGGTCTACATGTCATAGATTACACAGCCATTGGCGCTTGTCCAGCCTAGATAAGCATAGCCTCAAGCCAATTAGTACTGGTGAACACGCCCATTGTGGTTTTAGCTTTTCGACCAGAGAACTACAAAACATGAAACAATGATCACTCATGGTTTAAAATATCCAAGGATAAATATGAACAATGCTGGAATTTCGTCACAAATTGTATTGCTTGTATTTCATTTTTATATTTTAGTGTAGAATAAAGCTAAACAAGTATTACTTATTTCTTCTTTAATAAGATATCCATACCGTCAGAAAATATTACATAAATAAAAAATAAAATTGCATGTACGGTTCTAAACACATATTAAACTAATAACAGTTCTTTACTGTCGAAAAAATCTTCCTATGATGAACTGCGACTGTCGGTTATTATGGGAGGAGCGACATCGGAAGCATCTATAACTTTTTCCATTTCCCAATCTTCCAAAATTGGTTTGTCGCAATGTAATTTTGCCAATGAATTTGAACAACTTTTTGAAGTGTTCCAAGTCCGAATTACACCATTTAACGCTCCAATAGCTTTAATAATTTCTTGAACGTAGATTCACTTACTTCCCGACCAAACCATTTCAATGCCGATGCACTGGCAGTCATATGGCGGTGAAATTTTGTGACCCATTGTTTCTGCATAACAGTCCAAAAACAATACTCTCTGTTTAGAAACCTAGTTTTTATAATTCCCCATAGCAGTAAGGCTATGTTCACCCTGGTGCAGGAACTGACGTCATACCAATCAGCGACACCAGCGATCACTTAAGCCCCGCCCACTCCGGAAGTATGCGGTTGGCGGACGAATGAGTGACGAGGGCGGGTCCACGCCCAGGTGACGTCGTACCAATTAGAGAGGAGTATGGACCCCTTCCCTGATAAGATTAGTTAGGGATCTGGACCACATACCGGCCAATGAGAGACGTGGACGTCATCTTGGATGTATACTTCAGTCTCTCGTAGGGCAGGGCTCCTCGATATCTCCCTATGGGGATGTTGCATGCTGTGGGGCCATTCGGGTAGGTTTTTCTCCGCCGCCGCTAAAGAGCTGCTTCCGTTGCTGGAGAAGCCTTTGACCTCGTCGCCGCCGACGTTGATGCGTGTTAGAAGGATAAACCCTGAAAAGCGTTGTTAAATATGTAATGCAAGAAGCTGGATATATATATATATATATATATATATATATATATATATATATATATATATATATATATATATATATATGCAGTATGTCCCCGGATCGACTTTAAAAGAGGGAAAATTCTCTTATTTTTGATTTCTCAGAAAATTTCATTCTTGTTGATTTGCCCTGCTTGTTTTCAAACCCCCGAAACAAAAATTACTTGCTATTTAACTCAAACGGTTCTCGAGATAATATCATTTTTCTTGAAAAATTCGATCTTTTCGTAATTTTTTGAAGTAAATTGATTTGTTTCAAAGGAAAAATCAAATTGGTCTCACAAGTTTTAATTAATAAAAATTGATGGTAAAATGAAATGAAATTCTCAAAAAACTGAACTATTAATTTTCTATTCGAATAATCCTCCTCCTTTTTCCGCACAGATTTCAATGCGAGCTCTGAATTCATTGAAACTGCGCCTTATTTCTTCGATTGAAAGGGACTGGACCGCTTCCGTATCATATTTTTCAATTGCTCTTCATCATTGTCTAATGGCTCACTGTACACCATTTGTTTTAAACGACCCCACAGATAAAAGTCCATTATTGTGAGATCAGGACTTCTCGGCGGCCATAAAATGGGACCATCTCTTCCTATCCAGTTATCATAGAACTCTGTATTGAGCCACTGGCGAACAGTACCGTCATAATGAGCAGGGCACCCATCGTGCTGGAAGAACATTTCAATTTGGTAGTTCAATGGCAATTCATCCAGTTTATCAGTTAAAGAATTTTGCAACATTTCCAAATATGAATAACGGTTTAAATTTTGATCAAAAAAATATGGGCCAATAATTCCATGGTACGAAACCGCGCACCACACATTAACTTTTTTCAAACATTGTCTGCGACTAGCAAGTCGGAAGTTTGGATTCGTCCTACTCCAGTAACGGCAATGTTGGGAGGAAACGACTCCCTTAGTTGAAAACAAAAATCCAGACGGTTGGCTTCATCACCGTTCTCTAAAGTTTACCTAAATTGCGGCTTAAATGGTAAAATTTTGTCCTCCTTGAAGATTCTTTGTAAATGAGATTTACCTATCCCAATTCGTAGTGCCCTCCTTCTTAAAGACAACCTTGTAACTTCTGTTGCAGAATGAACGGCGAGAACAGTAGCAGCGTCTTCTTTATCGAACAACTTCTTTGGCTTCTTTAGGTTTAAAACCGAGCCTGTTTGAAGGAATTTAGTTACCAAGTTTTTTGCTCCGGCATTCGAAATGGCAACCTCCGGGTATTTTTGGTTGAATTTTCTGACAACAACTCGGTAGCACTCTTCCCCAGTTCCGTAACATTGAATTAGATAAATTCTTTGTTGTAAAGTCAACATTATAGCATACAATTCAAATTAGCATGAATTAATTTGCAGTTCAAGAGAATTATCACATTTGACAATTTCTGTCAGTGGTGTTTTTCAATGAAATCCGCCTACTAAAGTTACTTCTAAAAATTAGGAAAATTTCAATTTTTCAAGAAAAATGATATTTCGAGAACCGTACGAGTAAAATAGAAAATAATTTGTCTTTCGGGGGTTTGAAAACAAGCAGGGCAAATCATCAAGAATGAAATTTTCTGAGAAATCAAAAATAAGAGAATTTTCACTCTTTTAAAGTCGATCCGGGGAGATACTGTATATATATATATATATATATATATATATATATATATATATATATATAGAAAAAAAATTTTTTTATTATTAACTAATTGCTTAGTGTTATCAGGCTTGCGGCTAACTAGGATCTTAATACGTTTAAAACTCTTTGATATTTGCCAATATTTCGGAAGCTTTTTATTTTGTTCCTATATCAAGGCTTCTGCAATAAAACAATGTTAAAACAAGTCAAGTTGCTTACGTTACTTAGATCTAAGTTATTCTTTAAAAACTAGCTGGTTATACTTCATAGAAAAATTTACATTATTTTGTTTATTTACCATTAAACTGTCATTGTTAATTGATGATTAACAGAAGCTGGAGTTGCATTTAAAATTAATTAAAACATTTTTTTAATTTTATACCATGAAAGACACATGTGCTTGCATTGTTACAATTTTTCTGTCACGTTGGTTACATTTAATTTTACTTAGGTTAAGTCACTGATATAAATAAATGCGGCAAATTTGAATTCATACAATAACTAATTGTGTTCAACATTAAAATTAAGGATGTAAGAATATACTGCTGACAGTTGTTCAGTATCAGATTTGTGATTCATAGAGTTACCCTCTTTTTTTATGTGGCACATTTCCAGAAATAATCTGGATCTGTATACTTTTTCAAAATTGAGAATTTTGACATTGTTGAAATCGGGTTGATGATTTAGTGTTTTACTGTGGTTTGCGAGAGCACAACTATTGCTTTTTTTGTTAATTCTACAGTCACTTCTGTGTTGTGTAACCCTATTTCGCAGCCATTGCGACGTCTGTCCTATGTTTTGTTTACATTGATTTAAGTACGTATCAGCTATTTGTTAAAGTCAATTGTTGTCAATTGTGTAATGGCTGAATTTGAAGACAGGAAAGCATTTTATGTGTTGGATTATCACATCAACCAATCAGTTATTAGCGTGCAACGTTACTATAGAACCAAATTTAATAAAGATCCTCCTAGCAGTCACAAGTGGTACTTGAATTTTAAGAGAAATTGGTGCATTTGTAAAAAGAAATCAACTGCAAGGCCGTCAGTAAGCAATGACGCTGTACAGCAGGCAAGGGAAAGTTTTGCGCGTAGTCCACAGAAATCTACTGTTAAATGCAGTACACAGCTTGGTATACCACAGTCAACAGTTTGGAAAATTTTACGTAAACGTATAAATTTCAAGCCTTACAAACTTCAGCTTCTTCAAGCATGAAAAGCAAATGACAAAGTTCTAAGACTTTCTTCTTGTGCGAACAGGTAGGCCTTGATGGAAAATTAAAACTATGTAAAATGTATAGTCTTTAATGATGAAGCCACATCCCACTTGTGTGGTAACGTGAACAGACATAATGTCATAATATGGGGCTCGGACAACCCACACACCTACATCGAGCACTTACACTCCGAAAGTTAATCTGTCTTGTACTATCATTTACAACAAAGTGTACGGACCTTTTTTATTTATTGGACAAACAATAAATGGAATAAATTATGGACATGATGACGGAATGGCTTCTACCGAAATTAGAACAAGAATCGCTAAACTTCATTCTGGACTTCAAAATCGGCTGCCTGGTAGATGAATCGGTCGTGCAGGTCCAAGTGATGGTGCACTCTTGAACTGGCCTCCAAGACCTCCGGACATCACCCCCTGTGAGTTTTTTTTTGTAAGGATACATCAAACATAAAGTGTATACACCACCAGAAAGCATACCTGAGATTCCAACAACGGATTACCAGAGCCATCGAAAGTATGGCAAAAGCTTGATAACACGCTTAACATCTGTCGTATCACAAGGGGTTCACATATAGAACATTTCTAATTCTTGGCATCTAGGATGAAACTTCTTGAGTTTTTCTTGAAATGTAACTATTTTATTTTTTTGTATGATAAATAAAACTAGATTTATGTAACACGTGAAATCATGAACATCATTTGTAATAACCCTGTATATTTTTGACCGCCTATTTATAATATGTTGAATGACAGAAAAATAATTGAAGTAGATAATACTATAAAATTCAAACATGATTCATATCTTCATTATTTCATTAAAAAATTATGTTTTCGATGTGTAAGATTGAAATTGTTACTAGGTGAATATTTTTGATCAATTATTTATCTTTTCTCGAATGGATTATTAGAAAAATATTTTTGCTATACTAATTGGTAATTCATGTTAATAAGTTGCTATAAATAGCGGAGGTGATGAACCTACAGTAGATAAGACGTATCTGCTGATTATGAAATGCAAGCATTGCCTTTACTAACTTGATATACTATTCTTGTACAAAAAATGTAATCATCGCTATAGGTATATTAGTTTGATTCTTAATCAGCGGAAGTAAAAAATAAACACAACATACAGAATGAAAGTAATAGTATTAAATGGCGAGCGAAATAATAAAAAAAAACATAGGTATGTAAAAAGTAACACTTATGGTGAAATTTCATACAATGTCTTTCTATAGTACATTATTGATAACGCTCTTGAAATTTTTACAATACAATACCATCCGGAGCGTGTGTATAGGAGTGGTACACAAATATGGCTTTATCTCAGTCGTTATCGTGATATTAATAGGTAAGTTCTTTCCATTCTTTAAAAATAATAATAATTAAATGTCAACATTAATCAATGTTTAGGATTTCTCGCTACTCCCTTAAGGATGGATCTTCTAAAGCAATTAAATTTGGTTGGTAAAGGCCAATTAAAACCTGTATTAAAAGTTTCTAATATATGATTATTAATTATAAATACCGGTTCAAAAATATTAAAATTGTTAGCACTCAGTATGGAAGAAAAATAGTAGTAGATACTGAAGACAATAGTATATTTCTCCCGGAGAGATTAACAAAAGAACTAACGGATGAGCAGGTGTATGGTGTTCAAGGATGCATTGAACAAGTCGCCATCGTTTATGGAGGTAGCATACAGATTGATAAAGCCAAAATGATGGCTAAACCATCCTTTGTTAATAATACAGGGAAGTTATTATTAATCTGCATTTTAAAATTAATAAATGAAATTTATAGTATGTCCTGTCCCATCACCGTCATCGGTACCTTATATTATAATTATTGTACATAAATTTCTGTTTATGTATTGTATATAAAGAAATTATAATAGAATATTTGTAATGTCTAAAGTTGTTTACCCATTTCTACAACTTATAGGCGTTAATATAAAACTGTGTAGGTAAAATAAAATTTACGTTATCATAATTAAACGAATTCATTTATTGCATTGGAAACAATCTAAAATTAAAGAGGTTGGTCCTTCTATGTGGTCAACATGAGAGGATTTATTCTAGTGCTTCATACATCTTATTTTGGCGTGTAATTTCCTATCATCCTGATAGTAATTCGGCAACTTATTCCATATTGCCACCAAATTTTCAACCCTTAATTGTAGCAGTTCTTATCTTATTGTACGTCGAATATTCTCAATCGTCGATTCAAACTCTAGGATTATACGATCCATCTAAAAATAAAATATGCTTGCGTACTTACGCTATAATTTCAGCTACTATATGCACTTCCAATCACCTGCATAAGTAATTAACAAAAGCATGCCGGCTTAAGGATGCACCGAAGCTTCATTCTCATTATAATGGAGCCATACTTATATATTATTATAACATCACAGTCTGAAATAAACCGATAGAAATACGGTAGTAACATAGTTGAATAATTAGTTAATGGCAATCAATCGAACGATGTGGATGCTGGATTAGGTGAGTGTTTAACGGATGTGATAAATAATAACCTTTATTGAGAAAACAACATATCTAATTTTACGTACAATGCTATTAACGCAATATGTCGAAGTATCGGCGACAAAGGCCGAAGGTTCAAATTTTAAATCGATAACTACGTTATGAATACTCTCGTTTTGACGAGTGCAGTTAATTACAAATATCGGCTGACTCTTAAATTGTTTGTAACTAAGCATAGAACCTTGAGGCATATTAATATATTGATTTCGAAAGTTTAAATACTCTTCGTAATCATCCACGTACCTGTTGTCAGCGAAAATAAGTTCTTACTGTTCGTATGGGTATCTTCTATTATTAATATTTACTTTTATATTCGATATATTTTAGTGATCGAATTTTGCCGCACTCTCTTCCCTGTTATTACGCTTCTTGGTATGGAAAGCAAGCAGTAGCCATTGAGGTCGTTGAAAGCCCGTACTGCTCTTCACCGCCCAAACCATTGACGTTGATGACGGTAAGGATGGGTATATGTATGTATAAATCTCGAGCGTAAAACGCAACTAGTAATGGTGCAGTTTAACCGTTAAGGTGGTTTGTTTTGTAGACTCCATCCTGCATGCGATGAACACGTACTCTGATGATAGGTATATGAGAAAAATCCTTTAATGGTGCTGATAATTCCAGGTAAACGTACAGTTTCAATCACATGATCGCCTAACATGAATGTAATCTAATCTCATCAAAGAGGAAGAGAGACGCATTATTCGTAACGTTATACCATTTGTTTCTTTCCCAAGGGATCAGAGTACCTCCCAAATATACAACACTATCGTAAGTAGCTGTAATAAGATCTGCTTTTTGAATAATCAGATTAGAGTTGCTGTATGCGTTTGTTGTGTAAGGATGATAAGTTCGACGATCGCATTCCACTACCATATCCTCGATGAATAAATTTTGCAACGTTTCTTCCATGTTTTAATACTTTATATCCGAGATATTATATAAACTGATCGTCGTTTTCGGTTAACGGGGAAGGACCGATTACATCTTCGTTGGCTTGGTATGAATAATGCATAGGATTCATAAAACAGATTTTGTATAACATGTATATATATATATATATATATATATATATATATATATTCAAATAATAAATAATTTCTTAATCTATGATAATAAATTTGTTAACTTATAATATAATAATAATGATGATGATTATAATAGCTAATTTCTAAACCTAAATCCATAGTAGCGGGGATATTGCAATATCCCCAATCGAGATAGAAGCGTAGTGGTGACACGACCTGCGTAGCATTAGGGAGGTAATGTGTTCGATTCCCGTTACCGTCTACCTTGGATTAGGTTCTTTCAGGAGGTTTTTCTCATACACATGTAGCGGCATGGTCACTGCGTATATGCACACCATGTGCGGCTACTTAGGCGAATGCTGTATGTTGTGCTTCTTTTTACTTCAGCTGATTAAGATTCAAATTATTATACCTACGGCGATGATTATATTTTTTAGTGCAAAAACAGTGTATCAAGTTAATAAAGGCCATGTTTGAATTTTATAATCAGCAGATTATATCTTATAATCTTATCTACTGTAGGTTCATCACCTCTGCTATTTATAACAGCTTATCAACATGAATTACCAATTAGTATAGTGAAAATATTTTTCTAAGAATCTATTCGAGAAGACATAAATACCTGATCAAAAATATACACCTAGTAACAATTCCAACCTTACACATTGAAAACATAATTTTTTAATGAAATAATGCAGATATAAATCAATATGTTTAAATTTTATGATCTTATCTACTTCAATTATTTTTCCACCATTCAAAATATTATAAGTACCTGGGGCCTATTTCACCTTTCACCTTTGCACTTTGCGATTTTGCGCTTTGAGCTTTTCAGAAAATGGAAAATAGAAAAAAATTACGTTGTACCATTTTACCATTTTACTTAGCACTTGGCAACTTCGCCTTTATTTCTGAAATTTCTAATTTTCAAAAACTGCGTTTTTTGCTGACATTTCTAATTGTTAAATTTGTCAAAATGAGTAGGAACGGACAAAAATTGAAAAAAACTAGTTGTGTTGAAGAGACTAAAAACGAAAAACATATTCTGTTTGATTGTTTCAACGGTAATAAATTGAACAAAAACGAAAAAGAACTTGTGTGGCAAAAATTTTGGGAGAAGTCTCAACCTTAGAGGTTGAAAACAAGATTAAGATGGGAAGTTTTTTTGTGAGTCGCTTTTTGGTGTTTGTAAAAGCAGTGCTTTGTGGAAAAGGAACAATGTAAAGGAAACAAACTGGAACAGGCGGTGGTGTCAGCGTGAAATTTGAAGAAGTGGGCGAAACAGCTTTTGAAATAATCGATAAGGAAAACCCTCTTTAGAATGGTTTAGATATTGTTGAAGTTTAAGGAAGTGGTAGTAGCGAAATTGTTAATAACGACAAAACCGAAAAAACCATTGAGGAAAAAGAAAAAGCCGTTAAAGAAAAGAATCAGAAGAAAAGTCCTGATAAAACTACAAGAAAAGAAAGAAAAAAGAAAGATTCATTGGCTACTTTAAAAAGATCGCTTTACGAACATGAAATTTATATAAACAAATTAAAAATTGCGAAGTTGGAAAAAGAATTGTCAATTTCAGCGTCAGAATTCACTAAAGAAATTTATTCGCAGAATTGTATAACAAACCGGAAAATCCTTTAGGTTGATGCTTTGGATGAGAACGATTGTTCTGAAGAAAATTGAATAAAGTAATGTAATAACTGATTAATGTTAAATGAAATAATTTTGTTAAATAAAATAATTTAATAACTGATTAAGTTTTGTTCTGCGCGTTAATGTCTGGATTTTCTTTTTCTTGTGCGAAATCATTCTCTTCGCCATCTGAATTATTCACATCAAATCTATGTTCATCACCATCCTCATCATCGTCTCTTCCAATTTTTCTTGCAATGTTGTGCAAAATTGTACAAGATAGAACTATTCTAGGCGCTCTTTCGGGTTGAACTCTTAGATAGTTTAAGCATGGAAATTTTTCCTTCATAGTACCGAAAGTATCTTCTATCAACCTTCCATTTCTTTTATGGGCTACATTGAATATACTTTTTGCATGATTGTCCTGATTTCTTCTTAAAAGCGGTATTAGCCAATTTTTCAGAGGGTATGCGCTATTCCCAAGTATGACAGCTCCAAGAAAAGGTCTCCAACCATTTTCAAATATTCTGAACACGGCTGAATTTCTGCAGACCCTGGCATCATGCACACTTCCGGGTCAATTAGCGTGTGCGCCATATATTGTGTAATCTGGGCCACAAACCATTATAATGTTTATTGAACTTCTTCACATTCACTGGGTGCGTCATGTTCTATTAGAGTTCCATCAACACAACCGCAAACTAGTGGAAAAGCACCTTTTCGCAAAATAATGGAGCCAAATTTCCGGGATTTGCATACTAACGCACAAATTGGTGTAAGCAAGTCTCTATCAATATATTGACGATCAAATGAAGTTTGCGGCAAACCGTAGATTTATCGATGGAAGAGATTCCATGGGTCTGACAACCATTACTCAACCAGTGCAAAACGAGAAGCAATTGCTCTCTAGTGCTCAGCATCTTGTTCCCATCATTTTCTTTCTTGATTTGGTTACTAATCAACTGAAGAACAAATTTCACTTGAGCTTCATTCATTCTAAAAGCTTCTCTGAATGAAAAACCATTATCAATTTCAAAATTGTTTCGAATTTTGTATCGGTTTCTACGCGGCTAAACTATATCGTGTACGTCTTCATCACTACTATCGGATAAAAAACCGTTTTTTTTAATAGTGTATGAAAAATTCTTTTGACAGAAATAATGCGAAACTTTGCAAAGCTTGCTTTTTGGTACAACAGAAACAGCTTTTGACATAAGGCAACTTTGCGAGAAACACTCTACTTTGCACCTTGCACTTTTCGTAATGGTGCAACAGAAACTGATTTGTAAAGTGCAAAGTGAAAATTGCAAAGTGCAAAGTTGAATGGTGTAATAGGTCAAAAATATATACCTAGTAACAAACACAATTCTTTCCATAGCGGATACTTCATTATAAAAAAATATAGCACCCTAGTATTTAAAAGCATAATCGATGCTATTTATTTATTAACCCATAGTTCCTTTTAACCTTCAAATTCATTATTTTTTACTAATAAATGCTTTGCTTCCAATACCTATTGATGTTCTATGTTAATTAATTTTACATTTTTCAACCGTAACACTTATATACGCTGTGTAACGTCTGCATAAATATTTATATATGTATATATATATATATATATATATATATATATATATATATATATATATATATATATAAGGTAATGGTGCACATTTATCATGCTCGCTTTCCTTGGTTCGACTCTGGCGACAAGCAAACAATTTTTTTCAGGGTTTATACTTCTAACGCGCATCAACGTCTGCGACCGCGGACAGCTATTTAGCAGCGGCGGCGAATAATCTACCCTAATTGCCCTGCAGAATAAAACATCCCCAAAGGAAGACATCGACGACCTCTGCCGAAGACATTACCAGAGGCTGCGTGCGCGTGCGCGTGCGCGTGCGCGCACACGCACACGCACACGCACACGCACACGCACACACACACGCACGCACACGCACACGCACACGCACACGCACACGCACACGCACACGCACACGCACACGCACACGCACACGCACACGCACACGCACACGACACAAGCACACAAGCACACAAGCACACAAGCACACAAGCACACAAGCACACAAGCACACAAGCACACAAGCACACAAGCACACAAGCACACAAGCACACAAGCACACAAGCACACAAGCACACAAGCACACAAACACACAAACACACAAACACACAACACACAACACACACACACACACACACACACACACACACACACACACACACACATAAATAGAATTTTATGTAAACCCTACATTATGAGGAGAATGGCTTCCTTACTGCGCTGGCGTAGCAATGCATATTCAGAAATTTTAAGATTTTATCGTGTTTGTGATACCGGTGACCATTAAAATTGTTATGATATACTAAATTATATTGCTACTTAATAATTCCGTTGCCAGATTTTTGATAGCTATTCTCACAATTCATTTTCACGGAAGTGTAACCTTAGCAATAATTCTAATTATTAATAATACAAACGTAATAATTACATTTCTAGTAAATTATAACTAATTTAGAAGTAATTTCAAGTTGAATAGTGCACTTTGAAATTCTTAAAAGCGTTGATAAATGCGCTTTTACGTCAAAGTCAAAAACCACCAGCGCAGTAGTGTGTCTTGTACATACGTATGTATATATATATATATATATATATATATATATATATATATATATATATATATATATATATATATATATATATATAAATCACTTAAGCGACTACAACGAATTACATGTACTCCAAGCAGGCAAATCAATTCTCAACACTGCATGTTATGAAAATATATTGTGATATATTAAATTTTGAAAACTTTCAAAGTGTTGGTGATATCTAGTTTTAAGAATTATATTTCGAAAATAATTAATTTTAAGTTGTAACGGAAAATGAATTGGATACGCCAGAGTTGCTAACAACTCTCACCTGGAAGGTTTTATACTATTTGGTTATATTCCCTCTGTCTAGAAAAAGTATAAAATTGGAACAGGACTCTAATTATTGATTCATATTTTAATTAACATAGAATTGATCTAACTAAATATACACGACTATCTAAAAAACAAGTCGTTAGCATTAATTAATAAAACGAAACTTTAAAAATGATAATTAAGTTTCATTTTGCAAGCAGTGTGCATGTGCAGGCAGCAGTATTTTACTGCAATAAATCAGGAACATCTGCATTACAATAGTAAAGTAAGAAACAATATTCAGTTAAATTTAAAATTCAAATAAAAAACACAAAACTTTTGTTCAGTCTCATCAGTGTAAGTTTGTTTAAGATGACTTCCATTTTTCAGTTTTTCAGGTTAAATGATAAAAGAACAGATTGATTTGTGTCGTTTAGAGAATGTAAGTGAAGTTTCCGGTTTAAGAGGTTTCCCAGAATTGGAGCGCATCTTAAATTGTAATTACTTCTGGCCCATATTTAGTAGATACCAAGTGTTTTTAATGTCTTTAGGGAACAAATGAATCAGGATTGTGTCTTCTTATTTCACTCGGACTTGGTCTTGAAGAGGTTAGCTAAGTCCTGACTGAGATTTGTGTATTTCGAATACTTCTTTACTAAATTAAACTGGAAAACTTGATTCTCATCTAATTTCTTCCTGCATATTTCGAAATTTAAACTGTCTACGAGTATTGACTTTCTTTTTCTAAATTGAAAAGGTTTTTATTGTCACATGTACTTATGTACTTGTTTCTGCTAACAAGACAAAACAGACTTTTAAGTTAATAAAATCTTTGTTCTGTCTCTTTTAGACATAAACTTCGTCATTTATGTGAGCAACTCTAGCAGTTTATCAAAAGTGGAAAGTTTCTGCTCCAGAGAAAGCGCAAAATACTGTCTCACGTGCTACCACCATTACGCAGACATAGCCAGTACATTAATTACAAACTTTGCACAATTACTTATTTAGTTTGTGATAAATATGAGAAAATCTCACATTACTTCTTGTTAGGCAAGATGTTAAAGCTTTACAAAGTTTATCATAAATTCATTCATGTAACGGTTATATTTACGATTTAAAAAAAACGGTTCTTGTACGTTATGAACTCTTTCTGTAATACAACGTCTTAATTACACAGTCCCTGATTGTGTTACCTACAACACTGAGTGTCTATAAAAATAGAGTATAATTTGCGTGTTTGTACTCTAGTGAACATCTCAAATATGTAACGTAAAGAAATTGTCTTTAATCATGGTTTTTCTGTAATAAATCTTGAATGTGTAAAATTATAAAGGTCTATGATACTATTGCAGTGTCCCTAGGTATGTCAAAAAACATAACCTTAAATTTAATGTCAATACTTCATATCTTACAAAAATAGCCATTTATTAGTATCTCTACATTGTGTTAAGTCCCGTATGGATGAAATTGTAGAATTTTTTTTTGGATATCAGTATACTTGGATATCATATGTAGGATTTTAAATCAATGTTAGATTACCGTGATTTGTATTGTAAAGTTTGTTATCGCAGTTTAGAGAAAAGTAACCAAATCTCATTGGAGTTGAAGAGAATTTTATGAAACATAATATACGTGTTTTCGCAGTTAAAATTTATTTCTCTTATCGTGCTTATGTCCGTCACGCGTTGAATAATTCATGGTATATTGGAGTTAACCAGTTCATTCTGGGTAAAGTTGTTGCTGGGAAGCGTATAGAGAGTTTATTTGAGTAGTAGGGTTTCTTATTGAAAAACGGAATAATTGCATCTCAATTGCAGGTACCAGGTCTGTCTTTTTCCTGAGAAATGTCCATTGCCCAGTTTAGTATGTAAATCGTTACTCTGGAGGATAAGAGGAAGACGTGACTTTAGTGGGGCAAGGGGTTTTGTATTTCGATTAGGTAGTTAAAGTTAGGCTGTGACGAGAATAGGTTGGAAAAAAGTTGGGCGAGTGATATCGTCATCGGGCGCACAGAGCTTATCCACGTTCTATCCGGGTTACTTGAATCTATCGTGAGGGAACCAGCCGTTCAGTGTGTGTGGATTATAAGGAGAGTTCATCCATCACGGGAAAATATTTGTATTCTTGTTCGTCGGTTAGTAGTGACATTTTCGTTTCCAATGAAGAGGAATAGTGTTTATTTTAATACTTTCCTAATTTTTGAAGTAACCTCGCGCTTAAGCTGGTTGTGTTATTGTTTTATCCTGTAGTTTGGTAAATTTGTTTTGCATCGAGAAGGTATATCACAATACAATCACAAAAGGTTGCTGTAAACATATCGCTACAGTAAACGTTGTGTACATAAAAGACAAAGACCTTTGTGTAAATAAATTAACCTTTCTGTAGCTAAATTCAGCTGAAGCAGTTATTAAATCACCTGACTTTGGGATTCGCCATTAAATCTGCGTATATAGGTTAAAGGAGTCGGTTAGTGAAATTGGCGATAGAGGAGTTGCGAGTCCTGCAGGGTTGTGTCCGAATCAAGAGATTGAAGGGGTGCTGGTATCCCCCCTAAGAGACGGAAGGGAAAAAATTAGACCGGAAAATTTTGTGCGAATCGAGGTAATTAGTATTCTGTGTTTATTTTTGGTGATTTTAATGAAGTTGCATTTCTATACTTGATTAAATGGACGAACACGCTTTGTTTTGTGTTTATTACTGTATAAACGCCCACCAGGAGATTTATATAATTTTAGTGTATTCCACTGTTTGTCGTAACATTACATACAGGGAGTTTTTTTATTCTTTATTACCGTATACTAATATTTACATTTCGAATATTTGTCAAATTAATGTTTTCTACGTTATCATTATACCGATAGAATGGTAATCAAAATTGAGTATTAAGTTAGATGAGCTTAGGAATTCTGAACCTTCCAAGTTTTATCTCGACGTTTACATTTAATATTTAAAATTTTACGTAAGTAAGGTCGCGCCTTACTTCCTTCCAGAAGTAAACTTATTTGTTTGTGATTTGGTAACACTTGTACAGATACTCGGATTGTTTATGTGTATGTATGTGTGTGTGTGTATATATATATATATATATATATATATATATATATATATATATATATATATATATGTATATATTTATATAGTGTTTGTTACGTGTAGAAACGGGAAGCGGATAGAAAAAATGGAAAAAAAGGAGAAGGGTCACTACTCACCTACGGTTATAAGGATTCGCCGGTATCGGACAGTTTGGACGGGCTCGAGTTCCGGTGGAGATAGCAAGGGCGCCAGTAGCCGCTCCCCAAAAGAACAACTCACCGTTATCCCAGCTGCTCAATAACGATGTCAGAATGAGGCCGGTAGGTAATCGCAGGAAAAGAGACAGGAGAAACTAATAGGGAAAAAGAAAAAAAAACTGTTCTGGGATAAAACAGAACCTATAATTATTACATCACATAAAAAGAATACATATAGAAATGAAACGTGTTTCAAAAATAAGTAAATTCTAATAAAAGGCAAATCAATTGGTAATTAACGTCCAAAAGGAGGTACGTGCGCAATTAAACAAAATATAAGTTTATAAGTGTATAACGTAGATACATTGGCTAATTTAAAAATTTAAAGAACAGAATAAAAACAAAACATCGACAACACAAGTTTAAACAAAATTATTTCGTATAACGTTAAAAGTGAGAAAGGTCGTCGTTAAACAAAGATTTATACACAAGATTTAACGAAAAAGTAAGTATTTAGTGTGATACAGTAACACACCATTCTTAACAATTATAATCATGTATTGCAAACAAAACAACAAAGAAAAAGGAAGTCGAAAAAGGGATTTCAGATAAGATTAAAGGTAAATAATATTTTAGTGAAAGTCAGGAGTTATTCTAGTAGTTTTTCTTATATTAGTATTACGGGGGTGAAAATTATGATAAAAAACGACTCACCTTTTTGTTGATTTCTACGATGATGGATGATATTCTACTTAACACTTTGTGGGCAGCAATTTATAAATGCATGTTTTTAACGTATAATTTTACTTATACTGATAGAAGATAAGTCAACAAGTAATATATTTTTTTTTCAAAATTTTTGTTTCATTAGGTTTTTCAAAAAATGGTAGTATGCCAGATATAGCACTAAGCCATGTAGTCAGCTTTACATTTTACTAAACAACATTTTTATTTTTTATGAAAACAGTTTTTTTTTAACAGAGAGGCATAATGGGATACCACAGTGAGCACACCTTCGTAGAGTTCCATACACCGGCGTATGTTGAGACTGGTCCCATCTCTTTTCGAGTGGTACCATGGGTTTATAATTATTCAATTTGGGCTGTTCCACACTTGGTCTTCCTTTTTTTACTGTTTCTTTTCCAGCTCTTACTAATCCGGTTACCACAGTCAAACGAAATGCTTTCAAAGGTGTGCTGTTAGTGTTTCCACATCGCTGCTGAAAGATAATGTAAGAATTGACTATGTTGACATCAATGAAGTGCCAAAAAATCCATGGCCACCATTTTCTGCTCTTTCTATCAATTTGGTATGTTTTCTTTAGCATGTCTGCTTTGTCGACAAAGCTCATCTTTTGATTGTAATTTTTCAAAACTTGTGGACAAGAAACATTTTCAGTTTCACCATTCTTCCTTTTCCGCGCAACATAAGATGAGATTGAACGGTCCTTAAAATTGGAATCTTTCAGAACCACTCTTTTATCCAAACACTTTACATATGGAATGTCATCATCAGTCATTCGGCAGTCAAAATCACCACATTTCACGAATTAGTGTTAATTATACGGATGAGCTTTACAAATTCATTTTTTTGTTTTTAACGATCGAATAATACTTGTTGTTAAATTAACCATATCGCTACTACTAGGAATAACCTTACTCATAGTTACCTTCAAAACTATACTCAACAATGTAAAAATGTGAAGCACACACACTTGTGTAACCATTGATTACGCAATAATGGACTTTTAGCAAATATTCTATTTATCATAACTAACACTTAAATTAATAATGTACGTAACTATAGAAGTACTTAAGGATTACAACTAAAATCCTCGTCACGATTGCAATACACTGACGTATAAAACTGCTCTTTATCTATTTACATGGTCACATAAACCGGATTAAAGGTCAAATATTAAAAACTGGTTATAACTTGTATTTGACTTTACTAAAATTGTAGATGTATATATAGATCAGTTCTTTCTTCAGCTCTCGAGGGGTCAATGACCCTCAAAAATTGCCAAAAAAATACTTATATAGTCTGTTGAATTTATTATATTTCATAGACTTTGCTTATGCATGGGTTTCTTGTGGGCATTTTTTATTGAGTCCGTTCATCATACCCACCACTTATACTTATTGCTAATTTTGCTAACGTTAACAGATTTACTTGTATATATATATATATATATATATATATATATATATATATATATATATATATATATGTCCCAATAGTGTGTATTCGTCGATAGCTCCTTAACCATTAAACTTAGAAGATAAGTTTAAGTACGAAAGTTGTCTATTTTTATAAGCTGCATAATCTGAAAATTTGGTTTCTACAGGGTGTAATATAAAAGCGGTACAATGTAGAACTTTTGATTTTTAAATAGAACACCTTACATATTACATCTTATTCATTATCATTACTTACAAGCTAAATCTTACAGTTTTTGAGATATTTGCAAAGTTAACTAAAAACTGACATTTTTATGTAGTAATTCAAGTAGGCGTATTTCAGTTATTTTTAAAGATAAAAAAATAATCTTTGGTATAGAATTTATTAATACATGAGCTTACTTTAATCTATTGTCAAAATTGAATTTCAACATATAGAGTGATCACAAAAATTAATTCAATAACATAAATTTGCAAATGCTTAATCTTCATTTTTTAAATGGCACACCCTATATTTTTTTAGTGCCTTGTCTTCGTCTATTAATCGGATTTCATTTCTATTAAATATGTTCTATACCTATCTCTAATAGTTTCAGAGATATTTAAGTTTGTTAAATTTTTTTCGTTGATAACACTGAAGAAGAGTAACATTAGTCGGTCAAAGCAAGCTATGAATACATAAGAAACTAAAAAACATTAACTGAAATACAAACACTTAAAATTATAATAAATGATTTTGTTACTGGCAAACATGAAGTCTTTGAATAAACGGGTGATCACAAAAATTAATTCAAAGACGTAAATTTGAATATGCTATATCTTCATTTTTTTAAATAGCGCACCCTATATTTTTTAACGCCTTGTCTTCGTCTATTAGTCGGTTTTAATTTTTATTAAATATGTTCTATATCTATCTCTAATAGTTTCGGAGATATTTAAATTTGTTCAATTTTTTTCGTTGATAACACTGATGAAGAGTAACATTAGTCGGTCAAAGCATGCTGCAGCTACATAAGAAACTAAAAAATGTTAACTGAAATACATAAATTGTAATTATTATAAATATTGTATGAAACCACCATTTTTAAGAGATATTTGAGATATTTTTGAACGATTCGTCGTAAAATTAAACAATATAATCAAAAGAGCGTAAAACAAAAGATGAACGAAAACAAATGAAGAAATCAAACTTGTCAAAAAGTGCTAATATTTGTGTAGTATTGTATACTTACTTCCTAAATTTCAAAATGAATTTTCGAAAGAAGAACTTGATAATATGATTTATATCCTTGGTGAAAGCGATAAAAAATGTCTTTTAGCTCATCGAATTTATAATCAAAAATTTCCAAATGCACGACACCCGCAAGATTCAACATTTGCAAGATTGAAAGAGCGTTTCGAGCAAACAGGCAGTATTCATTACGAAGACAATTTAGAACGAGAAAGAACCGCAATTAACGAAGGTAATGAACATTTACTTCTTCAATCCGTGATTGAAAATCCTCACGTTTCTTGCCGACAATTGGAATTTGAAGTTGCAGTTTTAAAAACATCAGTTAATAGAATTATGAAAAAATATAAATATCATCCATACCATGTCCAACTTGCACAAGAATTAGACGAGGATGACTTCGTTAATAAATTAAACTTTTGCAATTGGGCCATAAATAAAAATTTAGAAAAAACCAACTATTTTAGCACGATCTTATTTACTGATTAAGCTACTTTATACAAAAATGGATACGTTAATAGACATCATTTCCATTATTACGATACTGAGAATCCTAGATTTATAATTCCTGTTGATCATCAACACCGCTGGTCACTTATCGTTTGGGCCGGAATTATTGGGGAAAGAATTATAGGGCCATATTTTTTTGAAAACACGGTAAATGGAGATTCATTTTTAAACTTCTTGCGGAACGGAATTAAAACTTTTATTTACCTTTACAAACCCTTAGAGGAATGTGGCTGCAATTATATGGCGCTCCTCCGCATTATAGCAGAAGCGTTAGAAATTATTTAAATATCCAGTTTCAAAACAAATGGATTGGAAGAGGAGGGCCGATATCCTGGCCTACAAGATCGCCTGACTTGACAAAGCTGGACTTTTTCTTTGGGGCTGGATTAAAGAAAAAGTCTTTCAAACTCCTCCAACGACTGTAGATGATATGAATGCAAGAATTAGAGACGTCATTCAAAATATAAATATTTCCACGTTACGAAAAGTAAATTTGTCGTTTATTCAAAGACTTCATGTTTGTCAGCAACAAAATGGTGGTCACATTGAACATTTATTATCATTTTAAGTGTTTGTATTTCAGTTAATATGTTTTTTGGTTTCTTATGTATTCATAGCTTGCTTTGACCGACTAATGTTACTCTTTTTCATTGTTATCAACGAAAAAAATTGAACAAATTTAAATATCTCCGAAACTAATTAGAGATAGGTATAGAACATATTTAATTGAAATGAAAGCCGATTAATAGACGAAGACAAGGCATTAAAAAAATGTAGGGGTGCCATTTAAAAAATAAAGAGATAGCATTTTCAAATTTATGTTATTGAATTAATTTTTGTGATCACTCTGTATATTGAAATCCAATTTTGACAATAGATTAAAGTAAGCTCATGTATGAATAAATTCTATACCAAAGATTATTTTTTTATTTTTAAAAATAACTAAGATACGCCTACTTGAATTACTACATAAAAATGTCAGTTTTGAGCTAACTTTGCAAATATCTCTAAAACTGTAAGATTTAGCTTGTAAGTAATTCTTATGAAAAAGATGAAGAATTATAAGCAAAATCGAAAAACAAAATAATATATAGGGTGTTCTATTTAAAAATCAAAAGTTCTATATTGCACCGCTATTATATTACACCCTGTAGAAACCAAACTATTTTTTGAGTATGCAGCTTATAAAAACAGACAACTTTCGTATTTAAACTTATCTTCTAAGTTTAATGGCTAAGGAGCTATCGACCGAATACGCACTATTGGGACACTTATATATATATATATATATATATATATATATATATATATATATATATATATATATATATATATGGTGCGACCACCTGCAGAAAACTATCTTCACTGAGAACCACTCTCGATTTTGGACAATATATAAACAGTGAGGCATTGGGAGTAGTTAATGTGCAGCTGCTAACGGAGAAATTGGTTAAAACCAGCGATTCCTTGGCAGAGGTGCACGAAAATATTCGTGACACGCAAAATGTGTTACATGCTCGGGAAAATTTAGATGCTTAAGTTTATTTATTTATTTTTTTAATTATTGTTGGTAAGTAGTTTTTTAGTATTTAGAGTAGTTTTTGTTAGGGTTAGATTATAACATAAAAATAAATACATGTTAAATTGTTTTTTGTATTATTATTGTATTTTCATTTCATATAATTGTTTATCATAAATATTCTCGTTATCCTAAAAATTTTACTACGGCTAAAAACGAGTACAAAACATATAAGTGACAGTTCAAACTGGTGCTAGAAAAATTACCTACGTTTAGCAAAAAGTTGAAAACATCTGGAAGTTCGACTGAGATTGATATTACTCATGTACGCAGCATAGTGTAAATTTCTACATCAAAATAAAGCCATTATTCAAAATAAAATCTATTTAGTTCTAGTTATACCTATTATTGGAAATATAATTCTTATCTCGAGATTTTGTGTAAACAGTTCAGACATTGAGAACTAATTATCCGTTTTTAAGTGTAGTTCAGTTGTTTTATTTAATAACAAGGTATTCCTCATATAAGATAAATATAATTTTCATAAGTTTGTATAGACAGTTTAAATTTTGAAAATCATCACGTTTAAAATTACATTTCCAAAAATTTTAATTTCGATTGGGGACCAGGGACAAACTAAAAAATTCAGGAGAGTGTCATTTTTAGGATTTATCTTTAAACAAATTTTATATAAATTTGTTTCCTTAAAAAACGTTTTAAATTACTGTTGCTAAAAAGTTCGTTGACCCGGTTTCACTTAATAATGATTAATTTACACGTTAATTATTCTATAGGCGGTTTGGTTATGCACGAGTTTTATAATTAAAGCTGGGTATAAATTTCAAAATCCAATCAAGTATCAAAAAATCAGTTATTTTGGTCGTGAAAGAAGTAAAAAATCCTATCTTTTGGACCTGATAAACAGCCCTTGAGCATGCTCTGTACATTTAGTTTGTTATGACTATTACGAGTATTTATTTAAATAACGTTGTCACTTAATATCACCACATCAGTGCCAAACCACAGCCTTAAGAGGCTGAAACGGAAAGCAGCGCGTTTCACTTCCTCTTCAAAGTGGAGGGCGGGTTGCTCAAGCTTTGCACGCTCCTTCACCTACCATGATGTATTTCTAGCATCAAACATATATAACGTATATATGTAATGCACAGGATCGCATGGAATGGAGTAAGGGTTATGAGAGGTAAGATACTGCCTTACCATTCACCTAAATAGCCGCACATGATGTTCGTATGCGCATTGATCATGCCGCTGGATGTGTATTAGCAAAACCCCCTGAAAAAACCTTATACAAGGTAGACGGTAAGAGGGATCGAACCCATTACCTGTCGAATGGTTAGTAGATTGTGTTACTACAGGCCCAACTGGCTCGGTAAAGGACACCGTTTAGTGCCTGACATGATGGATTGAGAATTGATTACAATTTTCCAAATAGTCCGGCATATATGCAACTTTTCATTTACTATTAAGATTTTATTTGAGGCACAATCGAAGATTTCAAGTTCCTAAACTGTGCTCCGTCAGCATTACCATCCTCTGATTTACCAGTATATTATGTCAA
Source organism: Vesta saturnalis (assembly GCA_036346205.1). Taxonomy (NCBI): domain Eukaryota; kingdom Metazoa; phylum Arthropoda; class Insecta; order Coleoptera; family Lampyridae; genus Vesta; species Vesta saturnalis. The sequence goes on from JARFJB010000187.1 coordinate 1,436,819, forward strand.
TAATAGTATATCTATGTATCATTCGCTATTCACATACCTCTTCTTTTTGGCGTCTTTATAACCTCAAGTTTATCACTTTCAAATAACAACAATGCGCAGTTATCAATCAACTCTGAATTGAAATTTATTCAAAATCTGTTCTTAATTATGATAACTTGGATTGTATTGTAATAAATAGTTTAGTATTTAACGAAACAGGAGCTGATAAATTTTCTGAGAGACTAGACTCATAAAATTGGTTGTATATGTTTCATTCTTCAGTTTCATTCTAACACAGTTGATTAATATAGTTAATCAATACCTTAAAATGAGTAAGTGTGAACAAAAATCTAAATTTAAGCTTAGACATAATAATAAATAAAACTAAAGCTTTTTAATGGGAGTTTAAAGTCTAGCAGTAAGCCGTAAAATTTTAAGAGTAAGGAAGTGTATTTTAACGCAAATGGCATCCTTACTTCCTTGTTACATTCTGAAATTGGAAATAAGTGGCGCCTTACGAACTATATCCGATTTTACACTTTAGAAGATTGCAGTGTACGTATATTACCGGAAAACATAATTTATTTTTAAATTACTCTCACAAAAAATAGAACCCACTGTGTTTATTCAACGATAAAACACATAATAAGCTATGTTCTTTCACATTGCTAAAGGCAAGAGCAATAAAAGTTGATTTTTGATTAATCATAATTGATGTTCAAAATTATGATTTCAAAATGAGCAATTAATTATTTTAGTGTAAATTAGTTTTTATTTATAGTGTGTCAAATTTAAAACTTTTCAAGCCAAAATAATTTAGAAAAAGTGTTATCGACCAATTGAGTGACACGTTTTGAGGATACGTTCTCACTTTATAATTTCAAATAGCTACTATCTGGGTGTGATACATTATCAAAAAATCCTTAAAGAGGACATCAATAATATTTTTTCAATAACAAGTAAGAAACGACAAAGGAAATAATTCATATTTAATGGAATGGAAATTAGTCTACATTTTTCGTGACAAGGAAGACTAAAAAATAAGGCAATGCTTTGATGGCGAAAGAAGCTCATTTAAATAATTTGCAAACAAGTTGAGTTTTTATGTCATTATATATGATACTGCTCGATCAATAGTTATTTGTATCCTTACACTAGAAATGATAGTTGTGCGAGTATGAAACGAACTGTAAGTCGCGGCATTAGCCTCACAAAAACAGTTTTTGGACGTGTGATACACATTTTTTGTGTCGATGTTATTAATTAATTCGAAACATGCAAAATGTAATATTATATGAATCCAGCCAAATCTTCCTAAGATGGTGTTAATTACCTTTTCTGCTTTGTGGATATAAGCTCAACGTTACATACATCAAGAAATTCCGCAATCCGCTTGTTTATTATAAATATAAATTTATTCAACATGAAATACTAAATTTGATCATTTACAATTATTAATTATATAATAATACTTTACATTATTAGCACGGTAAAAAGGTTTTCACTGGTCTGAAGGAAAGTTTATTAACGAGCCGTAAGGCGAGCTTGTAATCTCCCCGAGCCTGTAAAAATTGTCACCTTGCGTATATTTATTTGTTATTCATTCGTCAATTATATTAAAAATGAGAATTTATGATAAATTTCTAAATATCTCGTCAGTCGTGGCTTAAGTACTACTACAACGGGTTACTAATTGTCAAATTACGGTCACACTTAGGGGCAGTTGGGGCATATTTTGCGATGGGGGGAGGGGGGCATTGATACACCTGTAACTCCTATACATGGATATATAAGGGATTTATTTAGTCACCAATAGGAGGCACCACAGCGTTTTAATCGTACGGTAGATTGCTATGACAGTGCTACGTCAATGTGAGTGACAGATGAGAATTTCGTGAATTCGTTGTGGGGGAGTAAATTTTCCTCTCAAAAGACAAACGCTATTCCGAGTGGAAAACTTGGCATTAGACTTCGAGAAGAAACGCATACGGTGCGATACAAACATATTTTCATGGTTTGTTTGTGTTCCTACAAAAAAAGATGCATAGGAGCAACACTGAGGAGGCTGCTATTAGCTTTGTAATATTAGATGTTATCATTAACGGGCTGTCTATAAGGAGAGCTATTAATAAATACAATTTGAAAGCATCAGTGTTACAGCGTCGGATAGAAAGAAAAAGGCACAAGCAACGCAAACTGAGTTTACTTCAAAATATTGTTTCCAGTAAGTTTTCGATGCAACTCAAGAAAAGCAACTTAACTAATACATAGTAAAATGTAGTAACATGCACTACGGACTCACGTTGCTACAAGTAGGTCAACTTGCTTTTCAATTTTCAGTAAAATCTAACTGCAAATTTCCTGAATCATGAAATAAGCTTGAGAGTGATGGAATTGATTGAGCCATTGGATTCCGCAAAAGAAACAATAGCATAAACCTAGGAAAACCGGAAAACACAAGTGCGGACAGATTATTTTCATTTAACAAAGCCGCCGTCATAGAATTTTTCACAAATCTTGAAAACATCATTAAGAGGTATAACTTTACAACAGATCGGATAAACAATTTTGATGAAACGGGAACTACCACCGTTCTCAACACGCCCAGAGTACTAGCTGGGTGAGTTATAACAGCAATTGGAAATTCGATCCTTCTTGTTTTTGTTTTTCCAATAGTGGTTTATAAAAGCCACTTTATGACCGAAGCACTTGCAAGAAATTTAGGGTTGGCCTCGAGAACTGGATTGATAAACTATGAGCTCTTTATCGAAGTTTAAAGCATATTCGGAAACATATGAATGCGACAATAGAGACGCCAAAATCGTTGATTTGTGACAAACATGAATCACATATCAACATAGATGCAATTAATGTATCTCATGATAATGGTATCATACACTTGTCACTACCACCTCATACTTATCACAAGCTCCATTTATTGGATGTTCCAATCTTGGGACTTTTCAAAGCAAAACCGAAGATTTCAATTGACGACTCATGTATAAATCACCTGGCAGAGCACTAAGCATTTATGATATCCCTGCTATGGCGAAATTAGATTAATTTGAATCATTCACGGCAAAAAACGTAACTAGTGCATTTTCGAAATCCGGTATATGGCCATTTAATATGTAGCATTCTCTGATGACGATTATACTCCTTGCGATATCTATATCACCGAATATCGTAAAAACAATCCTCCAGTTGAGACTAATCCTCCTAGTGAGAACGTCGATGATGCTAGAATTCACTTACCCGTTCCTTCTACTTCTCACAGCGGTGTAACACCAGAAATAGTTAGACCTTTTCCAAATATCAGCAAGATTCAGACTAATAAAAAGGAGAACAGAGAAAGAGGAAAATGACGCATTTACACTGCTTTATCTGAAAAAGCTAGACTGGAAGAGGGCACAAAATGAAGCAAGAAAAAATTATGATGAAAGAAGGACGAAGAAAATCGAAGTCATCAATGCAGGGAAATTACTGGGTCTTACTGAAGCTGTTGTACACAAGAGAGAAAGCACCAACCGTGAAACATTGAAAATGACTCAGAAAGGTTTTCCAGTTTCAAGAGCGGTTCGTTAGTCCCAAACTTCTACTAATCTGCCTCTGGCGATGAAATAAATGACCAGTAGAGGTAAAGAATTTGAATAGCAGTAAATTTGTAATTATAAATTCGAGAAGAAGAAGAGTGTTGCCCATTTTGTGGATAAAATTATGCAAGCATTTGAGAATAATCAATTCTTGGTCTCGTATTTAAACAAGAAATCTTCTGGGATTTTTGCCTTTCCAACCAGTGTTGATGAAGCCAGCATCGTATTTTCCGACGTCATTCTAAATTTACCTAATAGTGTCAAATGCTACCAGCAGAATAGCTTCCCTTTTGAAATTTAATGTGAATTTATCTTCATTCTACCTGTAAAACTCATGTTTAGTATGTTTGAAAATACATTCTGCGTTTCCAAATGTTTATCATTGTGTCCCATTAATAGTATTAATGTAACCCTAGCTGGGGAACATTCATACATTTTGCAAGTTTATGAAAAATTATTAAACAAATAGAAAAAATACAAATTGGCTCCCAGGACCTTTAGTAATATAGGAATGGTTGGTCTATACATGCAACTTCAAATTTTCATTGTTTTGTAACAACCTTTTTTTGTGGTTGTATTAAAAAGTACATTAATTTAAGAATCGTTCATTTATTTGGCGTAATATTAGAAAAGTTTTTAATTATTAATATGTAGAATTGAGAATGGCAATTTAATTTGCATTTCCTAGAAAATATCTTTTGGGTGTAATATTACATAAATAGTTATAGTTCCCTTTCTTAAAAAAATGGATTTATATTATTGTATCCGCGCAACGCATGGAAACTTTTAGGGGGAAATACTCATTTGAGTTATTCTGAAAGTTTTTTTTCAATTCACTTGTTGCTAAATGTAATAGCATGCAGCATGTAGTTGTGGGGAATTTTCCCTAAATATTTGTGTAAAGTGCCATCGGCAAATGGTAAGTTATTTTTTTCTCATTATAGTTAAAACTAAAGCCTTTGCTTTTTTTTAGGCACTTTTAGTTACTCACTTTTAATTACTCACTTCTATTTTTTCACTTTTAATTACTCACTTTTACTTACTTTATAACAATTTTATATTTTATACGTTTACACCTTTTGCATACTTTAATAATGTATACATTTTTTAATTGTAATGGAATTAATTTTTAATTTTTACTTTTAAAGTACCATTTTTTAACTACCTTATTTTACTTGGTTTACATCATAAATCGCAATTTTTTTTACATACTAAAAACTTCAAAGTAATGCATTGATTATTATGGATTCAAATTATTAAGAATAAATTATCAAGATAATTCGATTGGGGTGTGGCTGGTAACCTCAGATCTGGAGATTGCACCTCAATGATGCTATAATTATTTCATCTAGTTGACCGTTCCGTTTCATGTGTCACCAGTGGTAATTAATACATATACAGAACTGTTTAAAGGTATGATTTTTTAGTAATTAACGAATAGATTTAAGACTTTTTCCATTACAATTGGATATTAAATAAACTTTAGTGTGTCTAGTAATTTTATTTTCATTTTGATTAATGTTGTATTATTATTAATAAACTTGGTTTAGCTGTTCCAATAACGTAACGTATATTTAAAAATAGCTTGGCACCCGAGGTATCATTTTATTGTTTTTATTTACATTACATATTTTTCTTATTAATTAAGTATAAGTGAAAATAATTAAGCAGATGAGAAGCACGCAGTATTTCAGGTATGGTAATTAAACTCAGTATATTAGAACTCTCCCTATTTCATCTTCCGATTGAGCCGACGGCAGTAGCGATTAATATTTGGTAATTTTTTATTAATTAAAATTATTCGATCAATTACAAATTGTTTATTACATCATCGCTTTTGTTTTAATATTATAAGTTGGCCCAGTTTTAGTGTTTATACACTTGGAGCCGCTTTTAATGTTACAGTATTCCAATATTCATGTACATTTTTGACACTTTTGAAAAAATTGTTTCAATGTGCCACAGCTCTCCCTACACATGCTACTAATGACAATTTATTTGTAATAGTAGGTAATATTACTAGCAAGGTAAAAAGGGAATTTCCGACTCAGACAGCCAAAGGCGTGTCAGTGACATGCGTGTATTGTTATATAATTTATTTGTTACTCATTTGTGATGCAAATAGAACTCAATTTTGGAATATATATAATGCTACTAATTTGCAAAACTGACAGTTAACTTGCGAAAATGTCTCGTTACCATTGAAATAATTACTCTGACAATGGCGCTTATTGTTTATTATTTTTCTAATACAATGTGAACAAGGTACGGTCGCCTCTAACTTGTAAAAAATCAACAACCCAACTTTTAATAGTGTATAACATTATTAGCTAGGTAAAAAGGGTTTTACTGGCGGACAGAAGGATATAACTGGCGAGCCAAAGGCGAGCCAGTTACCTTCTGGAGTCAGTAAAACCTGTTACCTTGCGTGTATTGTTATATAATTTATTTGTTACTCATTTATGATGCAAATACAACATAATTTTCGAATGTAAATAATGCTACTAATTTGTGAAACTGACAAGTTAACTTGGAAAAATGTCTCGTTTTTTGAAATCATCACTCTGACAACGGCGCTTATTGTTTATTTTGCTGTCTATTATTTTGCAATGTAAACAAGGTACGATCGTCTCTAACTTGTAAAAAATCAACAACTTTCGTCTCTAATCTGTAAATTTTTAACTAGTAGCTAGCTTGTAAAGATTGACTCTCAACGGCAATAAGCTGACTTGATAAATTGATGTTACTGTCTACCATGTATGAGGTTTTGTCAGGGGTTTTTCGTCATACACATGGAGCGGCATAGTCGCTGCATATATGCACACCATCTCCTGGTACTTATGCGAATGCTGTGGTAGTATTTTCCCCCTCAGAGCCCTAACTCTGTACCTTCGGATCCTATTCTGACCACACCCATCCTTAATCCCATCGTGCATATATACGTAATGTATATATGAATGCTGGAAATCCGTGATTCTGGCTATAGGAGCTCGGAAAGCTCGAGCAGCTCGCCTTCCCCCTTGGGGAGGGAATGAAATACGTGGCCTTTTCCTTTTCTTTAGTTAGATTGACGCATGTTTTCTAATGAGTAACAATTAAACTATTTAGTGTCGGATCGTTCGACCGACAAAAAGTACGGCAACTTCGCGGGTTAGTTTTTAACCTTCGGATGACTAAGTGGGGTCCGTCTGTGACCCAAGAGATAATATTTCTATTATTTAAAATTTTTGGGATCAATCATTTTTTAGCTGACTTTTTTACCTTTCCCCAAGTTGCTATAACGTATTTACTTTAAAATTATGCATACTTTCCTAAAAAAAAGTTCTGTTCATGTCTGAGCTTAATTCCAAGTAAATATTTCAAATGAGACTTAATTGTAGTATAATTAAATGTTCCAAAGAATTCTGTAATTGAATAAGTATACTTATCGCAAAGTTATTTCGAAAAGTGATTAGGAACTTGGTAATTGCAAAATGATTTGCGTTTAGTTTATAATTTAACGGTGTCGCGTAAAGGTCTTTCGGGTGATGTTTGACACTGCGGATATTGGTAACCATACATCCGGCAATAGTGGTAGTGAATCACATGTCGATGACCTTGTGGTCAAAAACGGAACCATTCGTAAGCTGGCGACCTTCAAGGAATATTACATCGAAGAAAGCTGGACTCTCAAGTTATAATAAAGATATGGTTACACCTAAGGAAGCATTCCAGTATATTTATAACTGATGAAATGTTGGACATTATAATACAAGAAACCAACAGCAGATCTATGCCCTTGAAAGGAGATGAACGGAAAAACGTAAGTCGTGTTAAAATGAAAGCATTTATAGGTCTATTTATTATTACTGATTCACTGAAAGCAGGTCAAGAACCAATTCTAGAATTATGGAGTAATCGAAATCTGTGCATTACAGCTAACGATTGTTTCTGCTACAATGTACCGAGACAGAATGAAGATATGCTAAGATTTGTTAGGCTTGACAATATAAAGACGAGACCGAAACGTCGAGAAAAAGGTAAATTAGCAGCAATTGAAGATATATTTGATATGTTTACTGTGAACTGCAGGGAAGTACATATACCTAATGGTGAAGTTTGTATTGACGAACAGCTTGTTCCATTTCGTGGCAGGTAACCGTTCCGTGTTTACATAAAATCAAAACCCGTCAGGTTTGGAATAAAAATATGTATATTATGTAACGTGAAAAATTCTTATTGCTTATTGCTAGAACATGAACATTCATTCAGGAATGCTGAATAGTTCCCCAGCGAAGAAACGGGGAAACGGGTTGTTTTAGATTTGGTGAAAAGTTTGTTTTCCGGTTCTGGAGTTGCTACGTATCTAACAACCACGTTGCATAAAATTGGGAGTTATTTAGCTCGACTAGCAAATCATGGTAACGGCCCTGAGACCGCAGAGCACTCGGATAGCGTGGGTGCTTTGAAGTGTGGATAAAAATAACGAAGATGGTTAGGTTAGTTAGAAAACAAAACGAGATTATAGACAGATAGATAAGGAGAACAGACAAGAAATAGTCGCCACAAGATTTAAAGGAAATAGACCAATATCACAGTAAAAGCACAATAAAAAGAAATTAAATTTAATCAACAGTGAAACTGCGTAATTGAGCGCAGGTATGAGTATGTACCCAAACGAGCCAACGAGGGCAAGCCGCGAGATTTACTGATGATAACGTCACCTTTAAATTACATGAAATTATTAATATCCCCTCTGAAAGATCTTTCATACTTAATCCCCCCCTCCCCAAAAAGAAAGAAAATTTAGATACATACAAACCACCGTAATAGTGGACGTTAGAAAGGTAATCATCCAACTTGCCTTTCGTTTCACAATATACAAATAACCCCCCCCCCCCCTTTGAATATGACAAATTCGCATATATAATTAAATAATAGGAGAAGTTTGCTCAGTTCATATATTAACTAATCAATTCACAATTAAAGTTCAATGACAACACTCTTACCCTCAATAAAAGAAACTTGATACTTAAAAGTTAACACGTACTGTATAAGTAATATGACAGAGACAACCGGTATACGAAATTTATAATTTAAGCTGTTAATTTCCGCTACTGCGCAAACGATAGTATGAACAGTAGTCATTAAAATGGTAATAAAGATGGAAGCTAGAATTAACACCTAACTGCGATTACACAAAAATGCAGTAACAATCCCTGATGACTTTGGTTAAAGTAAATCCACAAACTATTATTTACTGGTTGGATCAATTTATAAGTCTACAATTAGTGAAATGTTTGTAAACGTTAAATGGTTCCGAATAGCAATATGACAAGGAAGTCTTAACAAAGGTAGCAATTTATTAAGTTGTTTTAGTAGGGTGAACTTAAAACACTGTTTTGTAGATCGTGTCGTTATCTGACGGTAGCATATAATCGGTGACAGGTTCAAAAGTAAATTCGACGTTACGATTTTATTAATACAAAATGTAAAGGTTTAACCTTTTCTAACGAGTACTTCAGTAGTTGGTACCGTTCCTTTTCCATCCTCGTAATATATATTTCTACATCCGCCTAAATGCGACTTATATAACTCCAACGAATGAAGAAATATACTTTCCTTGAAGAACCCTCATCTACAAATGGTGGTTTACACCGAAAATCAAACAAAGGAATTCTCTAAAATATAATTTTTACACCACAACAAGATGGCCGTGGTACAAGAACCACACCTTAGTAAAAACTAGGTATTCAATAGAATTGTCCTTATTAAATTTTGTAAAAATGTTAAACAGATGTTTGTTTTCAAATGAAACCTGAGTAGTAATATGCAATTATTTAATGGTGTCACCATCTAGTGGTGATTTAGCAAAGTGACAGGTACCTATAAAATATAAGAATTTGAAAATAACCAGAACCTACGTATAGATTGGACTAGCAAGTTTGTTTTAAGATTTTTTGTTATGGACTACAAAGTTAAATACGAAAAGGAATAATTCCTTTATATAACGTAGAAAAGTAAACGCAATAAAATAAAATCATTTAATCCATTATAATAATCGGTAAAGGCAGTATACACAGAAAAGTTAAGTCATTAAGGTAGAGACATAATTAACGAGTAAACTTAAGTAAATAACAACACTGACAATTCTGGGTACAGATAAATTTTGTCTTTTCAAGCAGTAATAATCAGAAAATTTATAGAATCGATCAGAAATTATCCCATATCGATTTTTACACGTTACAGAGTTATCACCGATAACTTTTTTTACATCCCCAGATCTCGCACAAGAATTATTAAAACAAGGGAAAACCTTAAACGGAACAATGCGGCAATACAGAAAAGAAGTTCATCAAGAGTTCCATCCAAATAAACAAAATGCTGCTTATTCAACGCAAGCCTTATATTCACAAAGTGCTATAATGTGTTTCTTACTAGCTACGTTACATACGATACTATAACATTATTGTGGATCGTGGTAGCCATGGAAAACAATTGCGACGAAATAAAACAAACCACCTAAGCGAGAATATTAACAGTTTTTATTAATGAGAAACAATAATTCAATAATTATTCAACATTGCGTCTTAGTAAATGCTCAAATAGACGGCCTTCTTGCTGAATACACATATTGAGCCTTTTTCTCATGTTCTGTCTCACTTCGGATAACATAAGAGGGGTCACTGTGCGACAAGCTTCGCGAATTCTGTTTTCATGTCCTCCCTTATTGTAGGTTTAATAATATACACCCGATCTTTTATGTATCCCCATAGGAAAAATCCAGTGGAGTTAAATCGCATGACCTGGGTGGCCATAATATAAAGCCATTACGTCCTATCCATTTCTCCGGGTATTGCTGGTTCAAGAATTCCCTTACGTCCCGATAAAAATGTGGAGGTGCACCATCCTGTTGCAACCACATATTTAGTCGTCCTTCTAGATTGATATCCTCAAGTAACACAGGCAATTCTTCACGTAAGAAATGCAAATAGCTGCGGCCCGTTAATGGATCATCAAAAAAATAGGGACCGATAATTTGGTCATTAAGTATACCACACCACACATTTAGTGACCAATAATTTTGGTTTTGAACTTCTCGTAGCCAAAATGGATTATCAATGGCATAATAGTGCATATTATGCCGATTTACAGCCCCATTACTTTTAAACGTCGCCTCATCGGAAAACATTATGGAGCACAAAAAGTTGTTATTTAATTGCAGCCGTTGATAAATGATATTGCAGAATTCAATTCGTCTTGCAAAATCCTCTTCTCGCAATTTTTGATGAAGCTCAATGTGATAGGGATGGTACTTATACTTCAGCGTTGTTCGATTCACGTTTGATTTGGAGGTATCACATATCGTCGCTAATGTTCTAGAACTCACTTGGGGATTTTCTTGAATATTTAATAATATTTCAAGTTCTTTTTCTTCATTAGCTGCCCTTTTATTAACAACTTTACGTTTGAAGTATTTAACACTACCGCTAGAATCAAATCTATCGATCAAATTTTCCAAGCCAACAGTAGTAGGTATTCGACGTTCAGGATATTTCATTTTGTAGATTCGTTGTGCCAATAAAGGGTTTTTTTTTCAGCCTCGCCCAACACGTATATCATATCAATTAATTCATTTGTCGAATAATCCATAATTGATACAAGAATTGATAACAAGTTAAATGCGAAAACGACAAATTTAATATGTGTTTATTTTGACAAGTAGGAAACCTTTGTATCTTAGTAACGCAATTATTATTTTCCATGGCTACCAAGATCCATGCAATGCAATGTTATCGAAAATAAAGTAGCTAGTGTGAAAAAATCGAAATTCCTCGAAAACTATCAAAGATAGATATAGGATATATTTGACAAAAATAATAGATTTTTTAATCCCGAATAAAATGAAATAAAAACATATAGGGTGTGCAATTAAAAAAAACTGATTTTTTTTAATTTGAGAATTTTCAATTTGAATGGTTATAACAAACACCCTGTTGAGAAAATTAGAAATACTACTCGGTCTAAACGTTAGTATAATATCACTCATTTTTCACACGAAATATCAATTTTTTTTATTGTGAAATAATGGAACAATTGCCCATTCATCAACCCCACGAAAATGACCATAATAATCTTTAAACACGAATATCTCAAGAACTAAAAACTTTCAGCCAATCTTTTGTATCACAAAATATGTTTGTATGGACACGTAGAATTAAAAACTAAAATCAAATACGGGGTGTTCTATTTAAAAAAATCATACTTTTTCACGTCCTGCTTTTCTGGCACACCCTGTATAACTTCCAATATTTTAAAAAAATGCACACTTCTTACCTCTACCCCATGGTCCATACAATATTTACACAAATAATTCTAGTTAAGCATAAACTTACTTTACTCTATCGTTGGGACACCCTGTACATATTCACTTATATCGTAAGCAGTTATTCGTTTTTCGTAATGAATAATTTCCTTAATAAACTTTCTTGTATCATTACAAAACATAGTAAGTTAAACACTTACCAATCAAATGCTCTTCAGTTCTTGTTTGATTTCTAAAACAAAAAGCACTGTTAGTTTAGAACATAATCATAAAGGTGAAATAAAGGCACGTGTTTAACTTTCACATTCTGGCGTGTTCGTTAGTTGAATGTTTGGTCACAATTGCCTTTTTCAAATGTCATTTTATCGAACAGAGGTTAAGTTAAAAACCGCCAATAAAACAGTTTTCTACAAAAATAAACAGAATTGGAAAAAGTAATGATTTACTCTCGGTAGCTGATTTATAAATCATCACTCAACATTGCAAAGGTACCATAGAGTAGGGTCTGTAAGATTATTTTGACGCAGTGGGTATATGCAGGCTATGCGTAAAACATATTTTGGATAATGTATGAGCGTGCGTTTACACGTGAAAATTTCTTTTTGTGTGTGCGTAACGGAAATCGATGTAAATGCTACGCCATTAAAATTTTAGTAAAGCGTAGTAGAGTATCATGTAAAAGAGGGTTTATATGTTGTATAAATATTTAGAAGTTCAAAGCATTACATTTGAATGGCAAATAATATTTTAGTGACACCCTTATTATGACGATATTGTTTAAATGATGCTGCATTTGGCCACTGTATTTTAACGAATGTGAGTTCAAAATTGGTGTAAATGGATAGCGTGTAAATTTATAATATGTTGATGTATACCATAATTTTTATTCTAGTTACCAGTATTAGTTTATGCGTAAACGAGGATAAATTATAAATAGTTCTCTCGCAGGAACATCCCAGTTTCTGTCAACTCCCGCATGAATCAGTAAACCACAGTGCAAAGATCCACATCCTCATCCTAAAAATTCAAACATCCAGATCCTTATCCTAATTAACTTTCCTTAATTAAATTCTCAAAATCCCCGCAATTTTATTCCTATAAGATAAAAATCTGTCAATTGCGCACCAATCCCACCATTTTCAATTCCTGATAACAAAATTTGCAGATATTCTCCTTCCATCCAGCTCAATCCCAATAAAAGCGACCGAAAATTTAAATTCATTCTCTTCTATTTCGACAAACCCACCAGACTGATCCTCTTCTTCTTTGAGAAACAAACCCGCCTAATCCTCGTCAGTTTCAAGAAACTAAACCTGAGCTGTATTTCTTAATAAGCCAGATCCCCTGAATCTAACTTACAAATACACAACCAGCACACGATCATCCGATCTCAAAACCTTGGAGACGGCACACAATCACATTACACATCGCTTCCAACCTAGCCGCAAATCCGCAGGTTCTCGAACCGTGCGTTTTTGTACCTTCTGTGTACGCGTTAGTCAACCAACGTAGAGCCGACTCAATCCTTTTTCCAAGTTGTCGGAGGAAGCCGCACGATTCGAATACTCGCCGTATTCAAGCTATCGGTGCAGACCGTATAGGTATTTATAACCTCAAGTTATACTGTACAATATTCTTTTATACCAGAATAAGCATACGCATTACACAAAATGCGACAAGCACAATTAAGATTCATCCTGCATACACCAGAAAAATATCTTATTTTCTGTTCATTTTCTATTATTTATTTCGAAAACAAATTTAGTTCCTGTCATTATACGAAAACATTTTTATGCTTACATTTGTATAATTCTATTTAAGTGTGGTTGAATTTTATTTTTCTATGGAGGTTCCAACTCCAATCCAGACAACTTGGAGCAATGTAACCACTCGTTGAAGAATGACCAATATCGACAGCATCATCCTCTGGATTACCGTGAACATCATTAGACCTGCATCCAGAATATTCGTTAGAAACCAATTCGAAATTTGTGCCTTCTATGTCATCATTTTCTGCTTCTGACACATCACTTTCTTCAGAAGGCAGATCATCAATTTCAGCTACTCACTGCGACACTGTTTTTTCATAAACACGGTCACCAAATTTTACGCTTTTCACAATCTTTTGACACCATTGTCCTATGTGCTTCCCAAGTGCACTCAATGAAACTTTTATTACAACTGAATGAAAATCAACTGCGCCTACTTTTATACATCCAGCAGTAATGAAGGTTTCAATTTGCACAGACACGTACAACTCCGCGCGCAGTGCTTGACAAATTATAATAACTATCAGCCTTGAAACTGGTTTTATAGGAACTAGTTGTACACGGGCTTCGGAGGCTTGGGTTATGTAAATACGGGGTACTAATGGAAAAAAATTATTTTTCGATTTTTAAATATATTTGAATGTGTTTTGAATCAAGTGTGTATTTAGAGAATATCTGAATGCTCAAGCCCATTGAAATTATTTAAGCAAATTATGGGTATCTAAAAACTCTTCGGATCTGAGAGGCCCAGTATATTCGTTCTTGGGTTCAGGCGTACTATATGATATCAGTAATCAGGTATTCACAGTGTTATGGTTTTATATAGCTCTCTTTCTTTCCGCTACACGCAGTAAGAGCGTGGTTTTCACCCTCTGTATAAGCTAGCGAAGAGCAGGTAAAGTTCAGTTCTTGTTAGTCACCGCATCTGTAATGACGTTATAGTAAAGAAATATTACGCATTAACTAGTGTTTGTTTTATTGGTGTGTTTATACTCTTTTATTTTATTCACTGAAAGAAATTAATTGGTGCCGTGAAAATATATGCAAATCGAACCAGCAACTTACACAAAAACTAAATTCAAAACAGCAGTCTTATTAATTAAAAACATTATGGTCCTTCGAACCGGATTAAAAAAAAAACAAAAAAAACAAAAAAAATCGATCAGGTAACTAGCAAGACTCGGTGATAATCTATCCAAAAATCAATCAATCAACCGATTATTTAAATTTTAAAGTATTTGTGAACGTGAATCCTGGAATCTACATGTAAAGAAGCCAGAAAAATTCCATTGAAGGCATAAAAACAAAAGCGAGCATAAAGGGAACGAAGTCCGCATTGAAAGCTGCAAATACCGTTAGAAAGGTGCTGTTTGCAAGACAACAGTTCAGGTAGGCCATTAGAAGTTATTTACCTAACCCAAAACATTCCATCTCTTTGTGCATACTGCATACACAGGCCTTTATTAAATTAAATATCGCCGTCTGCAGTTTCTTCAATCTTTATTAATAATTACACGTAGCTACATTATTGAGAATTGTTATTGCTAACATTTTTATAACTATTGAGATTATAATTGAAAATTTTTTTATTTACTTGTAATCTTGAGCTTCCCCAAATTCGGTTTTTACGGCGATTATTACACAAATCAAAACATCTATATTCGGTAGTAATTGTTGCGCTGCCAATTGGTAGTTTATTTCAGTTCTAATCTATTAAACCAGTAATATCAATCATTCAATATGTCTAAAAACGAAGCTAACGCCATAAAAACAAAGTCAAAAATCATAATTAGCACATTAGAAGAGTTTGAAACATTTTTAGCGCTTATTGGGGATGTTAATCTATACCCCGATGTGTTCACAGAATTAGACTTTAGGTTAGAATGTTCCAAAGATTTAAATAACAAATATGAAGACGTGTATACGCAATTAATGACTATCTCTGAAGAAGAAATAGTAGACATTGTAGAGTTAAATCAAAATCAATCTTAAATAAAAGGACAAACGAGCCGTTACCAATAAATATAAGTCGTACTAGTACAATTAACTCTAATCAAAGCATAAATGCGCGGCTACCAAAATTATCAGTACCGACATTTAATGGTGAGTACACCGCATTTCAAACTTATCGTGAAGCCTTTATGGCATTAATACATGATAATCCTGCGCTTACCGATGTAGAAAAGTTCATGTATTTACGCGATAGCTTAAAGGGTCCTGCTGCGCAATTAATATCTAATATTCAACCGTCCGCCGACAACTATAATATTGCCTACGACTTATTATGCGAAAGATTCGATATCCAAAGCTCATAATTAACAATCACGTAAAAGGTATATTTGAACTAAAATCAATTGCGAAAGGAAGTGCAAGTGAAATGCATTCATTGCACGACAATCTGAATAAACATCTACGTGCTTTGGAAAACATATCAACTCAAACTCCAGTTGAGTACTTAGCAGTTTTCGTAGCACATATTTCAATGTCCAAATTTGATCCAAATACTCATAAAAAATTTAGCAAAATCAAACCTAAAGAAATACCTACTATAACTGAAATAAGCGCCTTTTTAAAGGATCTTTGCGAAAATTCGGAGGAGATTGAGGCCAATAAACCTTCAGTCAATGTACCGAGTAACAACTTAAAAAACTATCAAAGGTCAAACAACTTCAACCACTTCACAAATAATTTAAAAACTAAACAGCAGTTCAAACAAACATTTGCTATAAGCAGTTCAAAAATATCTTGCCCTAACTGCAAAGGCAGCCATTCATTAAATCATTGCCCGCCATTTTTAGAAATGACGCCAAAGCAACGTTTTGACCGCGCATCTGAAATGAAAACGTGCAAAAATTGTTTATTCCATTCATCCCAATACAGCTGCAACTCTCGTTACACTTGTCAAGTTTGTGGTCGAAAACATTATACACTTTTGCATTTGGAGCAAGTTTAAACAAACGATAATCAACCCAGTGGGAGCAATACAAACAATTCCGTCAACAGTATTGCTACGTCAAATGCTCAAACTACGTTATCATGTTTTAACCGTTCTTATCAGGTAATCCTTCCGACTGCAATGGTACAGGTTCAAGATACATTTAAGAAATGGCATGAAGCTCGGCTACTTTTAGACTCCGGATCTCATATAAATTTGATTACAGAAGCTATGTTTGAAAGGCTGCAGCTTACCAAAGATCTATTAAATACTACTATATTGGGTATTAACGCCAGCGCTTCTAATTCAAAATACACAATAAACCTAAAAATAGCTTCTTTAGTAAATAATTATAGGTTAGATGTATCATGCGTTGTTATTTCAAAAATAGCGCAAAATTTACCCCTAACCTCTTTTAGTGAAGGCTCCTTATAAATACCGAGGAATATTAGACTGGCGGATCCTACCTTCAATCAATCGCCAGAGGTAGATCTCTTAATTGGAGCGTCGGAAATTTATAATTTATTATGCGTAGGGCAAATAGCCTTGGAAAAGCACCGACCTATTCTTCAAAAAACATTATTCGGCTAGGTAATTTCAGGCGAACACGACCCAGGAAAGGTATTAATAAACCAACATATAGCGTGTACTAATTTAACTCTAAACAACGAAATTACAACTGATAGAATCCTGGAAGCTTCTGTTGAAAGATTTTGGCGAATGGAAAATGTGCTTCAAAGGAATGAAATTTCTAAGTTGTGATATAGCGATCAGTTCTGTAAATTAAGCTTTCAAAAAAACGTGAAGCAAAATCTCAACGGAAAATTCAGTGTTTCCATACCTTTTAATTCAAAATTAATTAGTTTGGGAGAATCGTGAGAGCCAGCTTTAAATCTATTCCTTAATTTAGAAAGGCAATTAGTCAAAAACCCAGAACTACATCACGAATATACGAACTTCATGCAAGAATATGAAAAATTGGGACATATGAGCTTAGTGTCAAAGCCTTTTGCTGATCCTCCGCAAGCTTATAATGTAGTCGAGCTCTTAAGCTCCAATAAAATATCTCTAATAGATACACCGGCTTACTATCTCCCTCATCATTCAGTAACGAAACATGCCTCTTTAACTACAAAACTTCGCGTGGTGTTCGACGGTAGCATGCGTAGTTCAACCGGAATATCTATAAACGATACGTAAATAAATGGCCCAGTTCTTCATAATGATATTTTTACAATTCTTGTCAAATTCAGACAAAATTTAGTAGCACTAACCGGCGACATTGAAAAGATGTACCGCCAAATCTTAATCGATAAACCGCAACGAAAGTTCCAGGGCATATTATGGCGCGAACATCCTAATTTACCAATATCGACCTACGAATTAAACACCGTGACTTATGGCACAACAAGCGCAAGTTATCTCGCAACTAATTCCCTACAGAATCCATCAAGAAAATTTTCCCATCGCTGCGGACGTTATAAAAAATGAATTTGACATGGATGATATGCTCACCGGAGCCGACATGATTGCTGATGCAGAAAAAATCAAATCTGAAGTCTCTAGCATACTAGCTAGCGCTGGGTTCCCCTTACGAAAATTACTCTCCAATAAGCCCGAAATTCTTCATAGCGCTCAAGAAACCAACTCATCCTATTTTACTATACCTCTTGGAGAGCGTGAAAATGCAAAAACTTTAGGACTTTCATGGAATTCGATAAAGGATGTCATACGATACAGTCCTGTACCCCAATCTAATTATGAAAGAAATACAAAAAGAAACATACTGGCGACCGCATCGCAAGTATTTGATCCGTTGGGATTAATCTCGCCAACAATTGTAAAGGCAAAAATAACATTACAAAAACTATCGCAACTACGCCTTGATTGGGATGAATCTATCCCTGAAAATCTAAATTCTGAATGGATCGATTACAAAAATCAATTAGCTTGTCTGGAATTACTAGAATTACCTAGATGCATAAGAGTAGAAAATTCTACAAATCTCGAACTACATGGTTTCTCCGATAGTAGTTCAATGGCGTATGGCGCTTGTATATATGTTCGTTGTCAAAGTGCCCCAAATACATTTTACGTAAATTTGCTGTGTGCGAAATCAAGGGTTAATCCGACTCATGGAGTAACAATACCGCGATTAGAATTATGCGCAGCTGTGCTCTTATCTCAATTAATGAAAAGGGTGTGTGAATCGTTAACCGTTCCTGTGCAAAGGGTTGTCTTATGGATTGATTCAAGCATTGTATTGCACTGGATTAACTCACCTTCTATCAAATACAAAACGTTCGTTTCAAATCGAATTGCTTACAATTCAAGAACTGTATCCCCGTAAGCATTGGTTTCATGTTCAATCCAAAAACAATCCCGCGGACATTGTTTCTAGAGGTGCCACCATAGATGAATTATTAAAAGGTAAAATGTGGTTTCGCGGTCCTAAATTTCTTTCACTCCCAGAAGAAGAATGGCTACCTCAAAACATCGTTAACTTCGACTTAACCTGCAGTGAAACTGAAATAAAACCATCCGCAGTAGCACTCAGGCTTATAAAGGGAAACACTATTTTTGAAGGGTTTTCAAGCTTCTCCAAGTTAAAGAGAACCCTGGCATGGATACTTCGGTTTAAAAATAACGCCTGTAATAAGTCCAACAAAATGTCGGGTCCCTTAAGCGTTTCCAAATTTTACACCGCTGAATTAAAGTTGATACGTTTATGTCAGTCAGAAACATTCTCTGACGAGATAAAAATGTTGAAATCCAAAAAGGAATTAAAATCATCCTCAAATATTCTATCTCTGAGACCATTTATTGATGACTATGGTATTATAAGGGTAGGTGGAAGGATCCAAAATTCGTTGTATTTGTATACAAAAAAATTCCCTATACTATTGCCTAAAGAACATACATTAACTAAATTAATAATCAATTACTATCATCAAAAAATGTTACATTGTGGAGCTCAGCAATTACTAGCCGTTGTACTCGAAACATATTGACCCATATCAGGAAGCAATATCGTAAAAAAAATCGTGTACAGTTGCATAACATGTTTTAAAGCTAAGATCCGTTAGACCTAAATCCATTAACCCCGGGCCACTTCTTAATTGGCAGGCCTCTATGCGCACTGCCTGAACCCAGCTATTTAGAAACAGCAGAACACTGTCTTTCCCGCTACCAACGTATCCAACGCCTTGCGCAATTATTTTGGAAGCGTTGGAGTCGAGAAGTAATCCCTGAAATGCAAGGAGTACTAAATGGTACAAAACGATGCCACACCATATCCGTGTGGATGCCGTGGTCTTAATCCAAAACGAAAATCTACTACCCCTACAGTGGAGTGTAGGCAGAACCATCGGAGTACACCCTTCAAAGGATGGGATTCCGCGATCTGTGACCGTGGTGACGGCCAAAGGCCAAACATTAAAAAGGACTGTGCACAAAATATGTATATATCCCGAAGTGTAGTGTAAGTGTGGTATGCATAAGTTTACTGTTAAACCGAACAATTAAATTTTAGTCTTAAGTCATATTATATGTAGTTTCTAAGTTTGTTGAAGGACACTTGAATAACTCAAGCTACTTTACTTGTTTTAATAACTGTGCTAATTAAATTATTATTGTCACAAAACCGTAACTAAGTAATCATTTTATGTATACTTTTTTATTAGTTAATTTGGTGAATTGAACCTAGTTAGTTCAATGGGGGCGGTATGTTATGGTTTTATATAGCTTTTCACCCTCTGTATAAGCTAGCGAAGAGCAGGTAAAGTTCAGTTCTTGTTAGTCACCGCATCTGTAATGACGTTATAGTAAAGAAGTATTACGCATTAACTAGTGTTTGTTTTATTGGTGTGTTTATACTCTTTTATTTTATTCACCGAAAGAAATTAATTGGGCCGTAAAAATATATGCAAATCGAACCAGCAACTTACACAAAAACTAAATTCAAAACATCAGTCTTATTAATTAAAAACACATATGTTTCATTAAATTTAAGAAATGGGTGTAATGGATGTGTAATTATTATGTAATAGGGCGAGTGCATAATCATTGTTGAAGCTACATTACAACTATTTTGTTAATATTTTCTTGTATTTTAGAGTTACGTTAGCACCCATTCTTTCAACAATCCAGATTTACTACTGATGTTTGTACAATACCATAATGGTTTTGATTTTAGTCTATATACACTACTCTAATGTGTGTGGGCTCACGTTGGAGATTGGAAACGCATTTAAACACAGAGCATTTCTTAACAATTATCTGAAGAAATTTTAGTTTTACTGTAAGTGATACTTTTTTGGTGATAATTGCATACTTTTCTCCATATCTCTTTTATGTTATCTAGATTTGTGAGTGAACAACTTAAGCAGTCACTGGAATTATACACTTATTTAATTTATCAATTTAGTTAAACATTCAAAACTCGGTTTCTGCGTTTAGTGATCAGTTCCCTTGGCTATTTTAGTACTAATTTATTATTGTTCAATTATTTTGAATCCTAATTACAACGACCGAAATGTCGATTTAGTTTTATAAATTAGTCCACATTAACAGAATTACATTAGACAGTTTTCTTTTTGTTTCTGGAGCGAAAGAACTATTTAGACTTTTATTCATTATGAAGATTATTAGTTTCTCGTATACTACGTATACTTAGAGGAAGTATTACAATCGAAAAAAATTTTGAAAGTTTGTTTTCGCGGATATCAATGTTTTCGTGTTCCCTGAGTAGAAAAATATCGATTTCGCGAAAAAAAATTTTTGTGTGTCTGTCTGTGTGTCTGTGTGTGACTCCGAGACTATTTGATGGATTTTAATCAGATTTGACATGGGCCCCTATATCTGAAGGTTGTGTATAAAACTGGCTTTTCGTAAAAATCAATTGATGGGGAGCGAAATGAACGTGTTTTTTTTTGTGGATGCATTTCGAAAACCAGAGCCAGAAAGTCTATCTTTGGTAAAGAGTTAGTAACACTAACCCCGATCGAACAAAATTAAAAAAAAAAATTGAAATTCAAAATCGCGGTCAATATGGCGATTTTAGTACATTTCGGCGCTTGTGCTGTCACTAAGAAACCATAAAAGCTATTTGCAATTTGAAAATCGCAACTTGTAAATAAAAGTACATGCTTTCGAACGGTTTTTAAATATTTTTGAAAAAAATAAAATGTCGCCCTTAATAACGAGGTGAAAGTTATCCTTTTTAAAATTGATTTTCTCAAAAACGGCTTTGGTAATTTTTTTTTAAATTTACGTATATTATAGTCACATATAATGTAAATATAATAGCCTTATGAGATTTCTCTAACTTATCCAGGACCGGAGTTATACATTTTCAAATTTGAATATTTCAATCCCTCGTAACTATGCATCTGATAAAAATGAAATCTTGGAATTAAGCGATTATATAGTAGACATATATAGCTACTAAACTGCTATATTGAAATATTTTTAGCGCTTCCGGTGCAGTGATTTGCAAAATATAAGGTGAATAAGAAAAAAATAATTTTTGTAGGTAAGTGTATTTTATTATATTATAACACTGGTCTATCAAGGTATAGCGTTTAAATTTACATATTTTATAGTCACATATAACGAAAATATAATGATCTTTACGAGATTTCTATCTTATCCAATACTACAGTACCGCTCTCAATAACTTAATATTCCGATCAGCGCTTAGTCAGCTATCGGTACATTAATCCTGTATAACGACAAATAATTTCCTTTTACTTAGCAATTATTATTTTTTACATCCGTGTAAATACAAGTTTATTACTTTTATTGGAGCTTGATTAATTATTTCTTTATACCTTTGTAGTTGAACATTTTATTCTGGGGTAATTATTTCCAAACAAAATTATTTATTCTTTTTTAATTCTATTTTCCGTTTGGGGCAATGATGTTTTAGAATTCTTTTAGTTTATTTTGGATTCATACAATTAATTTGTTGTTATTACCACCTGATGGTAAACTATCTCCGAGATTAACAATCCTCTTTGAACCGTGCATGTTATTTATTATTTTGTTTATTAAACCGTTTAATTATCAATTTATCCGATGTATTCTTGTTTCCATGTTCTTCCGTCCTTTGGCCGCTTTGTGTTTGGTTACTGCATATTGATTTCGTTTTGAGCACTGACAGACATATAAATAATTGTATAGGTCAGAATCCTTTTTGTTTTCTTTTCAGCAGTTTTTATCAATTCATAGTTTGTTTAAACAGATAAGTTTTTAATTTTTACTACACTCGAATTTAATTTAAGTTTTCTGTCATCGTTGGAGAAACATAATTATAGCCGCCATCTGCTTACTGAATTACGTTCATTTTAGCTGCTTTCTCATCAAGAATTTATTTTTGTATTATTATTTTATTGTTTTTTCGGTTTACTTAGCAACTCACGTAATTTCCCATTTTTTTCACCGAGTTTCTTTTACCAGTATTTGTTGTCCGACTAAATACTTTAACTAATTCTACTTAAAGGTTGTTAATAAATTCTTCTCCAACTGAGACCGAGAGTTTTGTTTATTTTGGCCGTTTGGCTAACTACTTTGTGGGATAATTCACAGCACCTATAACCATTTCTTTGCATTATCCGGCTAATCAAAAATTTACTTCAGACTCCTGTATGAGGATTTATTTTTCCCAATTAATAATTTTTTTTAATTCATACTAACGGACAAACAGGGCAGAAGTCTTACTTACGGTGACCGCTATAAATCTTTGAAGACCGCTGGTCAACAAGCGTCTTCACTGAAGCTTTTACCCCTAAATTTTTGGCCAAGAGGTATATAGGCCTCTATTGTAACGCCCACCTAGATTGGCGTCCGAGAAATCCGACTTTACTGTGACCTTCGCTTTACAATTTACCGCTCCGCCCGTATTAAGTAGGTGCCATAATTTATCTCTTTCGAGCTTACCAGAAGTTTAAAGATTTACACGTTACAGTATTCATGTTTCTAATCTATCAAAAATACAATGCCCTAGAATTTTAAACTCTCAATTAGTATGAACCAAAAGCTTATACTTCATAGTTCGCTAAGTGACCAATAATTCAACTGATTAACTAATCTGTCAGCTTTTAAACCGCACAGTTGCCAGAAAATTACAATGACGACATTCTCAACTTTTCAGCTGACTTATATGTTCTGGTCAAATAAATACGTAATTATTACAGATTATTATGACGTATTAATAGGTAATGCTTCATATTAAACAAATTTCACAATAACAAAACTATTCAGTAGGATGTACACTTTTAACATATTTGAAACATCATCTACTCTTTTAACAGTACAAGTAAAATATTTTCTCAAACCTGCAGCTTGTAATTTGCACACTGGTTTAGAGACAGGAAAGTGAATCACAGTGAATACAGATGTTACAAAACTAATGTGATCATAATTATTGTTGATTATCAGATTTCATCACAGATTATTGCTTACGTTCATTTCATTCAATAATAATAAACAGCGGTAAATTTGGTACCAGCATAGTTTCTTTTCCGCTTTTACTTCCAAAACAAAAACAACCGCTAACTTACCAATTCATATTTTTTTAAATTAAGGGAAATGAACTACAAACAATTAATCACAATCATGTTTTAAAGTGCATAGATATGCGTATTTACGGACTTCAATAGAAAACTTATTTGTGGAGCCTGCTTGGTAATAATCACTATCAATACCTCGGGTTGCGAATTATGCATATATATATATATATATATATATATATATATATATATATATATATATATATATATATATACATATAAGTTCTAAAAAATATATATTAGATTACTCAGTGGCTCAGCGGTAAAGGTGTCAGTCTAGTAAGTGAAAGGTACCAAGTTCGAATCTAACAGTAGTCATGTGCTTGGAAAAAATCATAACACATAACATATGAATTCGAATCAAGTGCGAAAACAGACTTTATCAGGATTAATCCTGATGACGAAAAGCGAGTCCGCTTCCGAAACATCGCACTCAAAAAGCTAAAGCTGTGGAAATAGGCCGACCAACTCAATCAACATGAAACCACAGTTACAACACACTTATAATACAGAAACATCTTTATTATTATGTTTTTTAAATTTATACATTATGTGACTGTTGTTTATATCCTACAAAAAAAAAGTAAGTACATCTTGTCATATATTGTCAGATTTACTGGTTTTATGTTTCAGTACTTGTTTTTTATAGTGAAAACTTTATAACGTTTTGTATTACTGTAAGCTTTTATTGTAATCCTCACTGATAGCAAGTATTTAAACATTAATTTATTAACATTTTAGTTTTTAATTAAATGTTGACAAACTGTCATGAGAAAGGAAATAAAATTTTCCGAAAGCTAGACGGTAAATCAAACGAGTTTTCTTTTTTTTGCCTTAATTATTAACTGACTAAATCCCCATTAATAAACTGTTGTTTGTTTAAACATTTCTTTATTATTTAGACTATTCTAAAACATTTGGAATGTAGCAGTAACATTTAGTTTAATATATTTTATTGTTAACAATAATTAAAAACACGGTTTTATATAGAACTCTACGAACAATGATATTTTCCATCTTTCGATGAAACTTATTTAAAGTACGTCCTAGAATATCACAGAGTAATAAATCATGTTATTAGTGAAATGGTGTCGTTTTTTTGCATATAATCGGCAAACAGAAATCACTAGCAAACCGGGCTAGATTAAACGAAGATGCTGTAAATGTGCCGCTTGTAAAAGATTGTGTTAAATAAAGACGGTTCAAGTAAACTGCAAACAAAAGGCCACCTTTCAAAATTAAACTGTAGCCTGAAGATCAGACCACTCATAGACGTGCGGTTGGGATTTATTTCAGTGTATTAAGAATTGTAGATTAATTATCAAAGGCGTGAAAGTATTAAAACATTTATTTTAGATGTGGCTATTTCAAAATGCTAGTTTTGATTTATATAAAATAATTATAACATTTATAGTTTAATAAAATACTCTTTTTTGGATTTTTTAATGGTGTATTTTAAATTATACAATCTAAACGTTTCGATAACACTTACAGTTACCTTCGTCATTAATAATATCTATTAAAATTGTTAAAAGGTATTGTAAAAAACTTTATCGAAACATTTAGATTGTATAATTTAAAATACACCATTAAAAAACCCAAAAAAGATAAGTATTTAACTATGTGTGATAATAGCCAAAGTTTACATTTTCATATAACATACTTTACATTATTTTTTTTACATTTAATATTATAATAAAGGTAGGTTTTGGAAACAAATGCGATATGTATCTATCAGTCAGTCTTTATCATACTCATCCGGTTCGAAAGAGCTATCGTCTTGTCCTACAGATATTATAACGGGTTCTATAGTTTCACATCAAGTTCCCATATCCGCTGTTTCTCTTGAGTTACATGATCAACACACTTTTTCCACATTTCGACCTTGACAATGTCCATGTGTTGTACTAAAAGCTATCGCACTTCACTTAATTTAGAAGTCGTATTGTTGCGACTTACTTAATTTTTTGTTTGAGCCCAAACTAACTCTATGGGGTTGAGTTGGGAGTGATATGGCGTTCGAATTGCCTAGAACGGTAACATATTATACAGAATAATTACAGCTCCCCGTGGAATGTTTGCTATCTTTTGTTCAAAAAACAATTTAGAGATTATCAATTAGCATTGATTTCTATTTCATCTTGTCCCACAAAAGGTTAAGTTCTTGTAGAGATCTTTGTAGTGTCGGCCGAATCAATTGTGGTCCATTAACGTCTTCTTTTAGTACTAATACTATTTTGTTTAGGGTAGGAATTTCTTTATTAAAGTAGAGGTAATGGATATTTCTAACACTATGAACCTTTTCTTCTTCACTTAAGCGTTGTTCTTTCTTCCTGTTGAGCAAGCCAGTTCTTTCAAAACACCCTATTTTTGTTCTTTTAATAACCAGTATACTGTTTACTTCCCAGAACAATAATCTATGTCAAACAGACGTTTAAAACTTCGTCAGGCAGAGATTAATAGACCTCTACATGCTAAATTAAAAAGATAAAAGGTATGAAATGATTTTAATTATCTCTCTCTGCAACCTCTTTTTATACGTTCATAACTCAAACGGGCAACGTTGTTATTACAAAAAAAAATCTATGTTAGAATGACGTTTAAAACTTTGTAACATCCATTAATTCGAATGTTACATTATTTAACCAGATAGCTATTAAATTCATTTGTTCACTGCTGTTCCCATTATCTTCTGATTTAACGTTATCCTCATTATGTTATTCTCCTAAAGTAAATCATTTGATATTCAAAATTGTTGATGGTCACTCTTACTTAACACACATTTTTAGAATTTGGAACCACTGGTTACCGCTGGTAACATTGAATGTTATTTAGTGAGTTTCTTCTTCCTGTTTTCAAAAGTTGTCCAAGCCACGGTTTAATTCCTAGAGGAATCAAATAATTTCTGGATTTATTCCATCCATCGATGAAAGTCGGATTTATATTTGGTCTTCAGTATAAGAAATGATTAATTGGTATGGTTTATTTCTACGCATTTTGCGGATATAAAACGTTATTAAAATCGTTCAGGTGTACCTTGCTGCCTTTTTTTTCGTGTGTTTAAAATTTCCTTTACTTTCAGCCATCATCACAGTTATCTTGTAATTTAAAACTACATACTTCAAGGAAAATACTTTAAATATCTCGATATCTAAACTCTGATTACGAACATAAGTTTATCTCGGAATTTTTACTTTGTGAACCTCGTGACTGTAATGTACTCAAAGGGGTTACTCATGTCTTATGTTGATAAATTACAGAGGTTCGACTCCCACTTCTACGTTTACGTTTACTTCTACTATTACTTTACTCTGGGGGATAACTCATACAACCATAAATGTGTTTTTACTCGTTCACTTCTCACTTTTGGACTGGAAAGTGTCTTAAGTAATACTACTGAATATCACGAAGATCTGTAACTAACTCCGAAAACAGGATGAATTCCAAAGCTAAGTTAAAATATAATTATATGCCTTTGTGCGAGAATACAAATATACTTTTAAATTCTGTAAATCTACAGCTTGACTTACCTTGTCATACATTCACTTAAAACAATTATTTCACTTTAAAATTTAATACAGTTATCTATCTGCATTATTTTTAAGACAAAGTTAATATTACACCATTTCGATTTATACATAGATGTTATTTATTTTTGTAAACATAGGTTATCCACCGGTAAATGCATTCATCGTCGAGCTCAATGTATTATAGTTGTGTTATTAACTATATAATGTTTAAATATTTCTCTTAGGGAGACTAATGTGTGATTGACTGCTATTGTTGAACTAATTTATTATTTGGTTTCTATTATTGTACATTACACAATACATTTAAATGTTTTGTTGGGTGACCTGTGCATTTCAATTAGCAATGCCAATTTTAATGGTTATATAAATATAATTTTTCTTGTTTTGCTAAGAAGATATTCTTAATTGAAAGTTCATTAGCTTGGAATCATAATAATTTAATTTAATTAGAGCTTCGATTTAAATTCCTTTTGTTACACCACATCGATTACATCCATTATAAATTTCTACCTTATACTTCAATTGAATATTACCTTAGATAATCAGGTTCACAGTTCATTTGACCTGTACGTATAGTGATTCATTTAATTTTTTTATTATATTACAATGAATTACTGTAGGTACTACCTTTTTAAGTTAAACAAAGAATAATTGCAACTTTTAGTTACTTTTGGGGTTTACATTATTTGAATAAAAGTTTTGGTACTATTTTGTCGATTACTTCTATCTACATAAAATTTGTGTATATATGTTGTGTAACCTTTCTTTTAGAGGAAACCTATCAAACTATCTATCTCATTGTATAATTATTTCTCCGTGTTTTGAGTTACCTTTCCTGTTTCGAGTTTTGAGGAAAGGGCTCTTCTTTTGGAATTTTACTTAAAAACTCATGGCGTACAAATTTCTGTCCTACGTTCTACATATATACATATTTTTCCTTTCTCTTTCTAACCTCAATGTTCCCCATGCATCCAAGTGCCCTCTAGCTGCTAGTCGAGGTGCCCTTCTCCCTCCCCTTCCTATTCCTATTACCTTTTTTTTTGCATACGTGCTGAACAGCTGTACACGTTACAACTTCATAGAGATTAATAGACATAAATACATGTTAATGGAAAAAAGTTCCAAAGCCGCCGTTTTCATAAGATACCAATAACACAGCTTAAACATTCTCATTCATATTTAATTAATTATTAGACTTACCATGTTTTATATTAAGAAACTATAAACAAAACTTATGTAAAATTAAATTTTCTTCAAAATATGTCTACACTTTTTCTTATAAAATTAATCGTTATCCAGATATTGCAAAAATTTAACCCAACACATAAATTCTGCCTTAGGAATTTTTTGCGCGCACACACGCACGCACACACACGCACGTACCAATGCACACACGGACGGACGCACATACGTATGCCTCCACCCCCCACAAACACATACACACACAGACGCAGAAGCAGACGCAGACGCAGACGCGGACGCAGACGCAGACGCGGACGCGGACGCGGACGCGGACGCGGACGCGGACGCGGACGCAGAAGCAGACGCAGACGCAGACGCGGACGCAGACGCAGACGCAGACGCAGACGCAGACTCAGACGCAGACGCAGAAGCGGACGCAGACGCGGACGCGGACTCGGACGCGGACGCAGACGCAGACGCAGACGCAGACGCAGACGCAGACGCAGACGCAGACGCAGACGCAGACGCAGACGCAGACGCAGACGCAGACGCAGACGCAGACGCAGACGCAGACGCAGACGCAGACGCAGACGCAGACGCAGACGCAGACGCAGACGCAGACGCAGACGCAGACGCAGACGCAGACGCAGACGCAGACGCAGACGCAGACGCAGACGCGGGCGCGGACGCGGACGCGGACGCGGACGCGGACGCGGACGCGGACGTAGACGCAGACGCAGACGGATACGGACACAGACGCAGGAGAAGACTTTTGGATAAAAGCCACCTCCTAGCTTGACTATAGAAACGGGAGACTCTTATGGCAACAGTTCGCATTGAAGAATTCCATACCCTTAACCTTTCCGAAATTAAACTCGAAAACGAGAATCCCTTATATGCACCCATCAATCCCGCTCGGGTCAACGCGTACTTTAAGAAAGGACAAAATTCAGCCCCGGCCATGGCTGCCTAAGTCGACCCAGCCCATCGAGTACTTTCCGACATTTACAACTAATGCATACCCAAACCCCACTTCGACCTAACTATATGTTCTTCCTACAGACCGACCTCCCTCCTCAGTTGCCTCGGAAAATGATTCAAGCAAATTCTAGCCAGGCGACTCAGTGACCACCTCGAATTCCTTCCTAACAGCCAATTCGGCTTCCATCCCAACCGAACGTGTAACGATTTCTTGTTGAAGCTGATTACGGGAAGCACCTGAGCATTCGATCACAAGCAATAGTCCTGCTGTCTTTCTGGACATTAAGCAAACACTTGATAGGGTCTGTTACGCCGGTCTCCTACATAAGATCCGCATCCTCAGCATACCCTACACCTTCTCCAAACTCCTACTCTCGTACCTGACTAATCGGTCAGTTTGGGTCAAAGTAGGAAGCACCTTCTCTGATCCTTTTCAACCTACAGCAGGCGTACCTCAAGGTTCTGCCGCAGCCCCGATCTTCGCATCCGATATTCCCGAAGTTTCACAACACGGAATAGTCGTTGCGCAGTTTGCGGATGACACCGCCTTTTGGGCGGTTAATCAGAACAGCGGAACGGCTTCCCGTCTCATATCCAAAACCCCCGGAACTTCTTCAACTTGGCGAACTGGTGGAGAGTCTCTGTAAATCACACCAAAACCCAAGTAATCCTCTTACGATATCCAAATTACACCGTAGATAAGTACCCAAACCTAGCCAACAGCAATGTTTACCTCATCCTGAATCAAAAAAGACTCCCACTTCAACAACAAGCCACCGACTTAGGAATCCTCCTCACTAGAACCCTCAATTGGCTCCCCGATGTACAAAGAACACTAAACAGGATAAGAAATGGAGCAAACTACTGGGCGCCTTCCAGGGTAGACTCAAGGGTTGCCACCACAAAACACTACAACACATCCATAAAACATGCATACGGCCTGTTATAGACTTCCGAGCACCCACATACAGTAACATAAACCCTAATTACCTCTCTTCTATCACTTCCTGCGAACCCAGAATATTCACACACATACACAGGTTGTCTTAGAGGTATCCTAATGATCTCACAATACAACGCGCAAACATACCACCCATTACACACAGAATACAGATATTATCAGAAACTGCACACAAAAGAATTTTCGGCGATACAATCCCAACCAGAGAGATCCTTACCACTCTCTACAACTACCGATTTTCAAACTACCGAAATTCAAACACTCCCCCGCGATCCTAACACAACTCCTTGACGACCTCCCCAAGGAGAAAGAAGAATCCCTAGACAACATTCCATATGCCTTCCGCAATCCGCATCCCCCCGTCTATTCGTTGACGACCTAGCATGATACTGGCAAACGAATCGAATTAACCACACACACACACACACACAGCACGCTACACCCAACTAAACAACACGCACACGTAAACCAATTAGCCAATTAAAATAAATCTGAATCTTCCTTTTTTATTTTTTTTAACACCAAAAATAACCACATCTCATGATTGTAAACTATACAATTACACATAACAACGCAACACCAACAGGAAAAGACTGACCAGGGCTAAAAAGGAGGACTCCTGACTAGTCTACGCACAACATTTAGATAAGCTAGAATAAGTATGAAACTAACCATAATCATGAGCATACTAACAAAAAAAGTCGAGATTAATTATCTTTTCACTTCCGTCCTGAAGTAACTATCTTACCGCTTCTATCCTGAGGACTTCACCGACCTGCTGAACCGCCGCATTTATTTTATTTCTACCCGCTGGGGTAAGTTATAGAATTTTCTATCATATCTATCCGACCAGTTTCCAGTTGGAAAGACTTTTTTTCTGAAGTTGGTAGATTATAAATCGATCTTGTCTGTAGTACACCGGGAAGCAAATATACTTACACAATAACCTTGTAAGGGAGCCATCGCCTAAGGCGTACTCCTGTACAGGTAACTATTCTACCTTTGCTTGTCCGAAAGGCGTAGTGATGGTCGATCTAGCATCCTTCCATTTAACCAATGGTGCGTATGGCCCGTTTGGTTAGATAATTCTTCCTAAAAACGCAATACCTAAACACCTACACGAACGACCTGCAGATATTAGATCGATTGCATAATCGCCCCAAATCTCTGTTGCAGTCAGATTTTCCTGTAAAACCGTTATAAATCCTGACAACTTGTCAGTAATACTGACATTTATTTGTCTGTATCCATAATAATTAATAACGCAATACCCGCCGCTTCCTGAAGGGAAATAAATTCTTTAAACAGTAAATCTACTTCAAGAAAGAGAAATTAAATTCCTTTCAGTTTATATCTATTTAATTTGAAAGTAGAAATCCCGATTTAGTTCCCTCCAAAAAGAATGTCGTTTATATAAGATTTCCCAGTAGAGGATAAAATTAATCGAATAAGAGTTACTTCTGTTGTATAAACAAACAATAATTATTATAACACCTAAAACTAAACTGCTAAATAAATAAATGCAGTATTAGTAAGTCAATTTTAAAGGCAGAGATCAATAGCACTTCCTGACCTAGTGACCGAGACATAAAATCATTGCCCTCTTGTAGCCGTTAACTTTATCAGTCCATTGTATAAGATTCCTAAGAACCGACTAAAATAAATAATCTTTATATTTACGAGTGCTTGAATTCTTTTCAACTTAAAAGGAACTTCAATAAACCAACCACATTGAGTGGTGTGAGTAAACTATTTGATTGATTTGCGTAAATAGTTATCAATTAGCACTAGATAAAATTCCCAAGAGTGTTGCTACCGTAAAATAGGTTTTATACGTTAATTATTTAATCCACAGATAACCATTCTACCTGGAAAAAGAGACGGCGTCCCTTGTTACCTGTTAGAAGATAATTTAAATTTTATGTTTATTGGTTGAGTTATGTATGTTTTGTTTGTTATTATTATTAAGATAAATCCAGTATTTTAGATTTAAGTCAAATATTTATCATTATACCCAAATAGGAAACACAATATTACGTTTGTTACGATTTTAAGTTGTCAATGATTTATTGTTCGACGTGAAAGCTATGCTGGGCAAAAGCAACTAGCTATTAATTAATAAAAGTAAACTTTCTTTATTTATAGTTGAGGGGGCATTACAACGGGGTAAGGACCATAAATAATTCATCAAGGATAGAAAATGGTGCCTGAAAAGAAACCCGCAACTAAGATACATCAACCTTGCCTGCTGTTGCCTGCCCTCCTGGGGTTAGAATTCTTCTCAGGAGCCTCCGAAGAGGTAAACTTTTTATTTATGTATTTAATAAAATTAATAATAATTTTTAATTAGATATTTACCTTTGAACTTATTCGTTCATAACAAAAACTTATAATAACTAAACTATTAATTTAAATTTTATTAGAAGCCAATAAATCTCAAATGCAAACCTACGTTCATCTATAAAACCAGCCCTGTGGTCTCTACTACTCAAAAGCATCTATATTTTTCCTATCTAGCTAAACCTCTACTATACAGTAAAAGTAATATAAAATGTCAACTATATGTAGTTGCTTCTGACCCATTGAAAGGATCATAAACAAATTATCAAAATTTTATAAACTTACAAGTTAGTCTGCATCTTTCTTGCAAAATGTGGCGTAAACTCTAAAAAAAGTATACCGCAGAATGGGCTTATCACAAAAAATATAATTAAAATGTAAAAATGATTATATGAGGTGTCCCTGAAAGCTCTTTACAATGAATAAGTGGATTTAACTAAATGTACCTTAGTCCAAAAGTTGATAATAACCGAGCTATCAGGTGTCAAAGTTGAACAAAGAAATCACATTTTCTTTAAATATCTTTCGACTAATTCCAGATAATTTCACGAAATTTATTCAGGGGTTTCTTGGGATGAGAAATTCAAACGATTTTGTAGGATCCCCTAGAAGGCGTCACAAGCGACGATTAGGAGACTTCAAAATTCCTATAACTTTCTTTGCCACGGTGTATGTCTTTTTGTGCTTGATAAATCTGTTTCCCAATCTTTTCCAGCTAAGAAAGGCAACTTTATTGAACTCGCTAGAAGCAACCCTTTCCTAGAAAAACGCATCTGAAGCTGATGACGCATGTAAATTGTCAAAGTGAATCGAAAGCTATTACAAGGAATTGCAACTTGTTTTAGAGACTGGCAAACGTAAAAGATTTTTTGTTGTTTGACACACTGCGAACTCTGACACTCTCTTGGTATTTTCTTGGCCATATCCAAAAACCAATAACATATCGGTATATTGCCGTAGTTTCAACTAAATAAAACTACTGTCATATTTAAGTAACTTTTACTACTAAATTTTCTTAATAATTAATCATTTAAAAAATTTAATATACTGATATGTTACTGGTTTTTGGATATTATCAAGAAATTAGCCGAGATTGTGTCAAGTTCAAGATATCTTTCACCATAATTCTGAAGTGCGATTAGTTTTTTAACGCTTATCAGTGGGCGAATAGAAATTGATTTTAACGTTCCAGAAAACATTTTGTTCACCGACGAAGCGTGTTTCATAAGAAGAGGGCTAATTAATCTTCATAACGAATACATTTACGCATGCAATCAAAGTTAGACACATTCAACATGAATTTAAGGTTAATGTGTGGGCCGAGTTAATAGGAAATATTATTGTTGGTTCTATCACTTTACCGCTAAGATTAACCGGCGAAATTTACTTCCAACATATTCAAAATATGCCACCGGGTTTACTAAAGGATTTACCACTACAAGTACGGTGAGATATGTGGTTCACGCATGATGGGGCTTCACCACATTTTTCATTACATGTTCGAAATTACTTAAATGAACCGTACCGAAACAGATGAATAGGTAGAGGTAATGACTAATGATGCTCTTGTGAATTGGCCACCAAGTTCGCCAGACTTAAATGCATTGGATTTTTTTATGGGGACATATTAAGTCTGTGGTTTACACGACTCTAGTAGAAAATGAAAACCAACTGTGGCAACATATTCAGGATGCAGCAAATAACTTTCGACATAATGAAGAAATTACGTAAAGGGATTTTAATAGATATTTATGTCATAAGGATCATAATAGCAATCATTATGGTACTAGCTGTGAATATTATCAGACGAGGCGTAGCCGAATCTGATAACACGGCGTGTGTGATAATGGTTGTTTATGATCCGTATTTGATACAAATTTTTATATTCCGGCGATTTTTGTTTAATGAAATTTTTTGTTGCATTTGAGTATATGTAATGACAAGTTTTAGTGACGGCAAGTAGATTTCCGCCAAGTGCAAACGTAGCTTAATTTAAGTATTTTTCCCTACTATACCTATACATTTTTTTCATTATAGTGCTTAGTACAATAATAAATCCATTATAGTACTCAGTCCAATGAAGTGTGTCATTTTGACACTAAAAATGAAACCATTATTAATGTCATTATGACACGCCGGAATATAAACGGTTTCTATGGCATATTTTTGTATTTGCATTTAAGTTTTCGGTTTAATTTTTGTGTTAAAATTGATCTTATCTTACTTTTTATCCTAAAAAACAAGGAAATGAAACCCTAAACAAGCAAAAATCTTTTACGTTTGGCAAATTCTTCAAAAAAAATTGCAATACCTTGTTACGTGCACAAAAGGATTTCGTAGAAAACGGAGAAGGTGTGATGTAACTTGAATTAAGGAATTAACCGGAAGCTCATTCGGTCGGTTCGGTACTTGGATGCGTGGGCTTTTGGCGTAGGAAAGTACACAGAATGATTAAAAGGGCACCACTTCATTTAATCTTATATCGCCCTTTGATCAAGAAAATAGTTACGACACAGTAAGAGAGACGGTACGGTTAAAATAATGTTTAATGTCGGCATAAGTCCCAGAAGGTAAAAAGGTCAGACTACTGACCGTTTAACACAACTAAATTTAATGATAATAAAAAAATTATGCCCAAAATAAATTATTTTTAAATAATTAAACAAAATTCAAAAAAGACGGATAAAGAATATTTACACAAGCGTTATCTTAAGTTTGGATAGCTACAGCGTTGGTGAACCCAAACGAAAATAATGGAGAAATACTTATTTGAAAATATGAACATTTATTTATAATTTATTGTAGAAACATACTTACCTTGATGAGTAACGTTAATCCTATCACCTAAATTAACACGAAACCAATGAACACACAAAAAAATTTATTAGCCATTTCTCGACATCAATCGTAGACCCCAGAAAACACAAGCACAACGCCTTCTCAAAATTAATTACCTAAGATAAACCGAAGTTACTGGAAGAGCTCTCTCCTTAAACCTGTTGTATCGGTTCAAAATTAAAGGGGTTGGAATCTAAACCTACAAAATTAATAACAGCAACAAAAATACACGTAGATGTCTATCATTGCTTTTTTTCTTTAAGCGGAAACAAATTAAATTTCCCTAGTACAAACCTGAAAATATACGAAGTATAATTTTTCCCCAGCAGGTGCAAGTGTTAAGTTACTAGGATGTCCAAACATATATAGCAAAGCGTAATTTTATAATTATTTCAATTGCCCAAAGCGTGCAACAAAAGTACAATCATGTGGCTAAAGTTCGAAATGATTGCTAGCAGAAAGAAAATTGAATGGCTTTCTAACACATCTACTTATAGTATAAGTAAATATACCAGTGAAGTACAAAACATACAGCAACTATTTATCATCAAGCATTTAAACACAAATTTAAAAGTTAGATAATAGCAACCCTATATATGAGTAGTGTAGTTTGTAGAAGTACACATGTTAACATACATTATGAAGCCTGTATAGTGAATCTTATTAGGTAAGTGTTAAAGTTCAAATTCTTTACTTGAAACATCTGATAATTTTTAAAGCAGTAGTTACAGCTTATAACATCTGTGTAAACATGATACAATTTTTTTTGTGTCAAAGTAAGATCATTACACATGAAAATCGTCAAAAGGTTGAAGAAAAACCTAAAATTTTTATTAAAACTGCCATAACCTTTATGTTTATAGATATCTAACCTAGTTTATTGTGCTACCGTGAAATGTTCAACAAGAACCGGCACAAACACCAATCTAACAAATTCAATATTAAATTTGTGATGGTAAATTCGTAACAAATAATTTTCTTAAAACACTCGATAAAGGATCACAGCAATTGTCCACATAGTGATAACTTCTCGAAGTAGAAGAAAAAAAATTATAATAAAATTAACTCATCAGTATATTGTTTGGGTATAATTATTGAACTGAGTGCTATATTAAACATAAACCTATTTGTTTTTTTAGTAATAAGATGATACTGCATCTTCGCCTGATTTTTCGGATACTATTAATATGTTGATATCATAACTAGGAGGACCGTTGACCAGATATAGTTTGTAGAATAGCGATGACAGCAATCGCAGGAAGAAAAACCTAAAGAAATCACCACGTTTTAGATATGAGTTGTATATTTAACTTTTTATATATATATATATATATATATATATATATATATATATATATATATATATATATATATATATATATATATATATATATATATATATGATATATATTGAGATGATATTAGATAAGCTATATATCAGCATTAGCATAATATAAGTTCATGTTAAAAGAGACATTAAACATAAATTAATTAATTAAAAATTATTATTAATTTTATTAAATACATAAATAAAAAGTTTACCTCGAGTAGGATTTGAACTTATTCGTTCATAACAAAAACTTATAATAAATTAATTACGTTGAATTTGAAAAAAGATATATGCAAAGCGCAAACTGTGTGGGTGAAAATCAACATAAAGATAAGTATAGAAGTGAATGTAGAACATCTTGTTAGTTAGTTATACCATATTTCATAAATATAAAAGTGTTATCATGACTAAGCAATGTTATTCTCCATTTTTATAGTTCCCGAGTAGCTACGGAGTAGTAAAAATATGTATTCCATCTATAAAATACGTGTATTCCAACTTTTATGACAGTATACTAGTTGAGTATTATAATATGCTTCCATTCTGAAATAAAATGAGTTTAAATTGTATCAATCGATGTAAAAAGTGTAAAGGACATGTTAAAGTTGGTGACTCACAACAAAGTTTATAAGATTCATAGAAATTATTAATTTTAAAAGCAAAATTGGACAAATATTGTGTTATAAACTTACTTAACAGTGTGTTTAGGAAGTGTTACAACTTAAATTAACATTCCAGATGTGATTTAAGCTTAAAAATTGATAAACCAGATTGTGATGATTCGTGCCGCAGAACATGAATTATAAAAGTGTTTGAGACTAATGAATACTTATGCATTTTGGTACAAGGAATCCATTTCCGTTTGTAG